>CM042422.1:6612353-6679853 GCA_023634145.1 Thymallus thymallus
CACACACACACACACACACACACACACACACACACACACACACACACACACACACACACAGGAAAGGAGCCTCTGAATCATTCATTCAGTTACTGCCGGCTGCAATTGGGCCTAATTAAGATAGAAGCTTTGGATTTCCATTCCAACAAGGTGGACACACAAACACACACACACGCGACAGCGCTAGGAAAGCTACTCATACATTTACCAAGCTACCAATTACTTCACACTGTTAGTTACGCTACACTAAAGCAGCCTTATAAATATAGTTCACTTAACTATAGTTACTTTGAAAAAATAGTTCACTATTTTTATTCTGTTCAAATTACTTTGTGACAAACTATCATATCTAAATCTGAAATGTCATAGACTATACATTTCTAGGAACAGATCCCTATGCAGTCAGATGTTAAAAGAATGTGTAATTTACTGTAATTTAATTTGCCCATAAAACACAAAAACTTGTTTCAAGTGAGAATTAGTCTGATGCCGAAAAATAAAGGAAATTCTTGCCTACTTCGCCTATATTTTATTTTTGCAAAAAAAAAGTAGTGTGTAGTTCCAGTAGTTACCTTAGATTTGAATGTAGTTCAACTACCACAAGCTACTTCAAAATGTAGTTGAATTACTAGTTGAACTACATGTAGTTCACTACTCCCCAACACTGACACTCAAACATTCCCACACACACTTACAGTGCATACGGAAAGTATTCAGACCCTTTCACTTTTTCCACATTTTGTTGTGTTACTGCCTTTTTCTAAATTTGGGGGAAAAACGAACAATTCCTCATCAATCTACACACAATACCCCATAATGACAAATCAAAAACAGGTTGAAGAAATATTAGCACATTTATAAAAAATGTAAAACAGAAATACCTTATTTACATAAGTATTCAGACCCTTTAAGTAGTCAGACCCTTTAAGTATTCAGACCCTTTGCTATGAGACTCAAAATTGAGCTCAGGTGCATCCTGTTTCCATTGATCAACCTTGAGATGTTTCTACAACTTGATTGGAGTCCACCTGTGGTCAATTCAATTGATTGGACATGATTTGTCTATATAAGGTCCCGCAGTTAACTGTGCACCTCAGAGCAAAAACCAAGCCATGAGGTCGGAGGAATTGTCCGTAGAGCTCCGAGACAGGATTGTGTCGAGGCACAGATCTGGGGAAGGGTACCCCAAGAACACAGTGGCTCCATCATTCTTAAATGGAAGAAGCTTGGAACCACCAAGACTCTTCCTAGAGCTGGCCGCCAGGCCAAACTGAGCAATTGGGGGATCAGGGCCCTGGTCAGAGAGATGACCAAGAACCCGATGGTCACTCTGACAGAGCTCCAGAGTTCCTATGTGGAGATGGGAGAACCTTCCAGAAGGACAACCATCTCTGCAGCACTCCACCAATCAGGCCTTTATGGTAGAGTTGCCAGACGGAAGCCACTCCTCAGTAAAAGGCACAAGACAGCCTGCTTGGCTTGCCAAAAGGCACCTAAAGACTCTCAGACCATGAGAAAAAATGTTTTCTGGACAGATGAAACCAAGACTGAACTCTTTGGCCTGAATGCCAAGCGTCACGTCTGGAGTAAATCTGGCACCATCCCTATGGTGAAGCATAGTGGTGACAGCATCATGCTGTGGGGATGTTTTTCAGCGGCAGGGACTGGGAGACTAGTCAGGATCAAGGGAAAGATGAACAGAGCAAAGTATAGAGAGATCCTTGATGAAAACCTGGAGCACTCAGGACCTCAGACTGGGGCGAAGGTTTACCTTCCAACAGGACAACGACCCTAAGCACACAGCCAAGACAATGCAGGAGTGGCTTCGGGACAAGTCTCTGAATGTCCTTGAGTGGCCCAGCCAGAGCCCAGACTTGAACCCGATCGAACATCTCTGGAGAGACCTGAAAATAGCTGTGCATCAATGCTCCCAATCCAACTTGACAGAGCTTGAGAGGATCTGCAGGGATAAACCACCCAAATATAGGTGTGCCAAGCTTGTAGCGTCATACCCAAGAAGACTCTAGGCTGTAATCGCTGACAAAGGTGCTTCAACAAAGTACTGAGTAAAGGGTCTGAATACTTATGTAAATGTCATATTTCTTTTTTTTTACACATTGAAAAAAACCCTGTTATTGCCGAATGCACTGTAAACCCCCAAACCACCCCCCAACAAACACACACATACATACACAGAGAGAGAAAAGTGTTATCTTCTCCAACAATGCAGGAAACACAAGCCTCCCACCCCACCTCCCACAAAGACACACACACACACACAACCCACAAACACACACACACACACAACCCACACACATACACACACACACACAACCCACACACAATTTTCCTTTTCTCACTCTGGATGACACTTCAATAGATATCCTGTGTAAAGAGCATTGGTATGTTTCAACTAAATCACAAATATAATGGTTGGATTTATGTATTTCAGATGCCTTTTAATGTTTTACAATATTAGCATTTGATTTATAAGAGGTCAAGGCTGAGTAAACAAATACTAAGTGCACATTGCATGCTTTCAGTATTTTGATGGCATAGTCATATTCACTCAATTACCCCCTCTTCTCACTTCCTCAAACACACACAGACAAACAGACACGCACACACATTCACACGCACTTACCCCACCCCCAAAACTCATTGTCCCCCAAGAACCCCCCCCCCCCCCCCCCCCAAACACACACACACACACACACACACAGATCCCCCACCCTCCCAAACACACACAGAAACACACTCTTCCTGTTGTAACCTTTCTGTGGATCAGCGCCTCGGCTCTGCAGTGATAAGGATGGCTACGTCCCAAATGGTACCCTAGTCCCTATTTAGCTCACTACTTTTTACAAGGGCCCATAGTGTTCCAGTCAAATGTAGAGCACTATGTAGGTACCAGGGTGCCATTTGGAACACAACCACTATGACTCATGCCGGTACATTAAACACTCTGAGAGGCTTCCAAACACACACACACACACACACACACACACACACACACACACACACACACTCTGCTCCCCTGGGGGCCTAAACACACACACACACACACACACACACACTCTGCTCCCCTGGGGGCCTAAACACACACACACAGGCACGCGCATGCACACACACACACACACACACACAAAAACAAGCTCTCACAGTTTCACATCCATGTTTCTAAAACATCACATTTCGAAGTTGGTCCAAATGTCAAAGTTCAAAGTGTTTAGTTACTTCTCTGTATCCAAGGTTAAGTTCAGGCATTAACTCTGAATTCTTAAGGCATTAACTCCGAAGGGTTACGGTAAGGGTTAAAGTGTGGATTAGGCTTAAAACTAAATTGCACTATACAAAAGTATGTGGATGTGGCTATTTCAGCCACGCCCAATGCTGACTGGGGTATAAAATTGAACACACAACCATGCAATGTCCTTAGACAAACATTGGCAGTAGAATGGCCTTACTGAAGAGCTCAGTGACTTTCAACGTGGCACCGCCATAGGATGCCACCTTACCAACAAGTCAGTTTTGTCCAATTTCTGCCCTGCTAGCGCTGCCCCGGTCAACTGTAAGCGCTTTTATTGTGAAGTGTAAAGGTCTAGGAGCAATGAGCCACACAAGGTCACAGAACGGGACCGCTGAGTGCTGAAGCGTGTAGTGCATAGAAATCGTCTGTCCTCAGTTGCAACACTCACTACCGAATTCTGCTCGTCGGGAGCTTCATGAAATAGGTTTCCATGGCCAAGCAGCCGCACACAAGCCTAAGATCACCATGCGCAATGCCAAGAGTCGGCTGGAGCTCGCCGCCATTGGACTCTGGAGCAGTGATAATGCGTTCTCTGGAGTGATGAATCACACTTCACCATCTGGCAGTCTGACGGAAGACTCGTGGTTTGGCGTATGCCAGGAGAACGCTACCTGCCTCAATGCATAGTGCCAACTGTAAAGTTTGGTGGAGGAGGAATAATGGTCTGGGGCTGTTCATGGTTCATTTGTATTGTATATGTATTTATTATGGATCCCTATTAGCTCTTCCTGGGTCCAGCAAAATTAAGGCAGTTCATACAATTTAAAAAACATTCACATATTTCACAACACACTGTGTGCCCTCTGGCCCCTACTCCACCACTACCACATATCTACAGTACAGAATTCATGTGTACATGTGTGTATAGCGTGTGTGTGTATGCATGTGTCTGTGCCTATGTTTGTGTTGCTTCATAGTCCCCGCTGTTCCATAAGGTGTATTTTGATCTGTTTTTAAATATAATTTTACTGCTTGCATCAGTTACTTGATGTGAATGGAGTTCCATGTAGTCATGGCTCTATGTAGTACTGTGTGACTCCCATAGTCTGTTCTGGACTTGGGGATGGTGGCATGTCTTGTGGGTTATGCATGGGTGTCCGAGCTGTGTGCCAGTAGTTCAAACAGACAGCTCGGTGCTTTCAACCTCTCATAAATACAAGTAGTGATGAAGTCAATCTCTCCTCCACTTTGAGCCAAGAGAGATTGACATGCATATATTATTAATATTAGCTCTCTGTGTACATCTAAGGGCCATTTTAGCTACACTTTATTATAAACATTATCTCCCCATCTTAGCTACTGTTGCATCAACATGTTTTGATGTTTTGACAATCCAGGGTTACTCCAAGCAGTTTAGTCACCTCAACTTGCTCAATTTCCACATTATTTATTACAAGATTTAGTTGAGGTTTAGGGTTTAGTGAATGATTTGTCCCAAATACAATGCTTTTAGTTTTAGAAATATTTAGGACTAACTTACAAATTGAAAAACGTAATGGGCCTAGACAGCTGCCCTGGTGAATTCCTGGGTTTCTAGGCCCCTTAGTTCCAGCGAAGGGAAATCTTAACACTACAGCATACAATGACATTCTAGATGATTCTGTGCTTCCAACTCTGTGGCAACAGTTTGGAGAAGGCCCTTTCCTGTTTCATCATGAGGCCCCGTTCACAAACCGAGGTCCATAGAGAAAAGGTTTGTCGATATCGGTGTGGAAAAACTTGACTGGCCTGCACAGAGCCCTGACCTCAACCCATCGAACACCTTTGGAATTAATTGGAAAGCCGACTGTGAGCCAGGCCTAATCGCCCAACATCAGTACCCGACCTCACTAATGCTCTTGTGGCTGAATGGAAGCAAGTCCCTGCAGCAATGTTCCAACATCTAGTGGAAAGCCTTCCCAGAAGAGTGGAGGCTGTTATAGGGGGGGAACCAACTCCATATTAATGCCCATGATTTTGGAATGAGATGTTTGACGAGCAGGTGTCCACATACTTTTGGTCATGTAGTGTATACATAAAAACGATGGCCGGTTTCCACATCATCTCCCAACTTTCTCAGACATGGATGGACGTTGTATACTGACTTGCATGCCTACACACACACACACACACACACACACACACACACACACACACACACACACAGGAAGCAGGAAGGAAGGAAGGAAAGGGGCCCTACTGTGGTTGATGTAGGGCATAATCACCAGTAGCAGGTTCATTAACATCCCAATCAGTCTAGAAAGCCTAGAAGCTAATTGATTATCATCACTGCAATGTTGAATTAGTCACTCAGTTTAGAACAACCGGAACTTAACTGACTCTGTTTTTAATTTGTCTATTGACTAATTCAAGTTAAATCAAAGTTGTTTTCAGACGTCGATAGTGGTCTAGATGAGTCCACGTCACAGGCCATTTGTTGAGTGGTTTCTGAAGATGTATCTGAATAGGCATCAATGAACAGGAATCACAGGCACTATCTACACTCTTATAAGAAAAGGTGCTATGTAGAACTTAAAAGGGTTCTTCGGCTGTCCCTATAGGAGAACCCTTTGAGGAACCCTTTTCGGTTCCAGATAGAATCTTATTGGGTTCCACGTAGAACCCTTTCCCCAGAGGGTTCTACATGGAACCCAAAATAGTTCTGGGGACAGCTGAAGAACCCTTTTGGTAGAGTGTATTTCATCATTTTTACATGGTGAATATATCTTATCCTTTTCTCTTTACCCCTGATATAAAGTGCACCCCTTGAGTAAGTGAGTACAGGCTACCTACGTTCACGTAATTTCCCTCAACAAAAAATAAAATAGAAAAATAGGCCTAACGTTCTGTAATTTAAAAAATATATATAAGGAGACCCTAGAGAATGTTATTTTGTTTAAGGAGAATGTCCTGCTAGAATGTATTTTTATTTAACCTTTATTTAACTAGGCAAGTCAGTTAAGAACAAATTGTTATTTACAAAGACGGCCTGCCCTGGCCAAACCCGGACTACGCTAGGCCATATGTGCGCCGCCCTATGGGACTTCCTATTGTGATACAGCCTGGAATTGAACCAGGGTCTGTAGTGACACCTCTAGCACTGAGATGCAGTACCTTAGACCGCTGCGTCACTCGGGAGCCCATAGAATAAGGAAAGTTCTTAGGCTGCTTAAGCTTAACTCTGAAACTTGTTGAAATGGTACAGCTATTGTTTTGTGTTGTTGTGGGGGAAGCGTGGGCTTAAATAAATAACCATTACTTCTTCTGGCTGAGTGAGAGAACCCGCAATCACCATCTAGACAGTACACGTGGGCGGCAGCTCTGACTCTACCCGCCATCTCATCTGAAAAACGATATCCCTCCCACGGGCTGTTGTCATACGGATGCACACTACCCCATGATTAGAAATGGATGGGATGGCGTTGTAAATGTCGTTGTGCACGAGAGAGATGGGTCGAGCGAATCCTGCCTCATTAACTTCGCGAACCCATGCCTCCACTTGACAAAGCTTTACTGCATAAGACTGGCTTCTTTGTGAGCGTGGGTGTAGGCATGAACCTATTTAAGTAAGTAAATAGATTTTGAAAAAAAAGAAAAGAAATACAGATGTATTATCTAGCTAACTGGCTACAGCAGGCCACTGTGTGTAGGCTAAATGAGCTGCTAGCTACCTAGCTAGCCAACGTTATATATTGTACAGCTAAGTGAAATATCATCAGCTAGCTAACTTCATATTAGCTTGTTATCTTGATGTAGGCCTATTTATCATTGTATATGAATGTATTAGTAGATAACAGCAAAGGACGCACAGGAGGTTGGTTGCACCTTAATTGTGGAGGACGGGCTCGTGGCCATGGCTGGAGTGGAATGAGTGGAATGTTATGATGCCATTCCATTTGCTCCACTCCAGACATTACTAGGAGCTGTCCTCCCCTCAGCAGCCTCTACTGAATGTATGAGGGTGAAAGGATACGCTGCTCGCGATGTCAGGAAAGGGAGAGTGTAGGCTACTAGTTAGATAGGGCAGGTACTTTTGTTGGAGGTCATTAGAGAGGAAAACTGTGAAGACAGAGAGATAGTCCCCACCTCCGCCCCTGCTCCCCCTGGACTGATCCTCAACACCCCCCTTCCCCCCACCTCCCCACCTGGGCTGGCTTTCGCCACCAACCAAGTGAAGAGAGAGCTGGAGAGACTACATCAGTGGAAAGCGGCGGGCCCTGATGGCATCAGCCCAAGGGTGCTCAGGGTCTGTGCTGACCAACTGTGTGGAATACTCCAGGGACACTTCAACCTTAGCCTGAGCCTGGAAAGGGTCCCTGTGCTGTGGAAAACATATTGCCTGGTCCCAGTGCCCAAGAAGGCACACCCCACTGTCCTGAATGACTTCAGACCTGTAGCGCTAACATCCCACATCATGAACCCCTGCAGTTCGCATACCAGCGCAACATTGGGGTGGATGATGCATCTACCTTCTGCAGAGGGCCTACTCTAACCTGGACAACGCAGTGCCATCAACACCATTCAGCCCCTGCTACTGGGTGAGAAGATGAAGAGGATGAAAGCACCCTTAGTCTCCTGGGTCACGGACTACCTGACCGGTAGGCCACAATTTGTGCGACTACAGAGCTGTGTGGGGATTAGCCTTGACACTCTCGAGGAGGTGGCGGAGAGTCGGATCCTGGCCAAACTGCTGGCCATCATGGACAACGTCACCCACCCTCTGCATGCCATGGTTATGATGCAGAGGAGCACCTTCAGTCACAGACTGATCCCACCACGGTGTGCCAGAGAGCGCCGGCGGCTATTAGACTATTTAATGCCTCACCGGGGTGTCGTGCCGTCAGCAACATAGACCTGGAACTGTTGGGGTGTTAGGACCTAGTTTAACAATTATGCATCCATCCGTGAGTAACTCTGGTCTGTAATCACTCATTCACTCAGGACTTATTTATTCATTCAGGTCTGTATAAACATATTCATGTACAGTTGTTATATCATATCACGTGCAATATTGTAAGTTGTATCTTTTTTCAATGCTTTTAGTATATCGAATGCGCAATATGTGCATTTATCTGTAATTAAACCCTGCGCACTAAGGACTGTATTTTAAGGGAATTACTATTATTACCCTAAATTATATCATACACACATTAAGCTATTTAAGTAGCTCTTCCTGTCATTTACCTGTACAGTTTATGTAACCATGCAAATATTCACTTACCTGTAAATAATTGAACTGTATATTTACCTGTACAGTTAATTTAACCATGCAAAATATTCACTTACCTGTTCATTTAACAGGTCTGTATATTAAGTAAACCATTATTACCCTCACTAAATCATACGCACTTTTAGCTATTTAAGTATCTCTCTGCCATCGACTTGTATAGTATAGTTAACCATGCAAATACTCCTTATTTATCTATATCAACTTGCAATATTTGTATCTTTTCTTAATTTTTTTCACCTAACACTGTAACAATGTATAGTGTACATATTCAGCCATCCCCCATACTATGGAATGTACCGATATTTACACATAGTTGCATATTTTCCTAAGCTTGGGTCCCAGGAAAACACAACATTTCTCATTTGGGTCCCAGGCTGAAAAAGTTTAAGAACCCTTGCCTTAGACCGCTGCGCCACTTGGGAGCCCAAGCTTTTAGAGACCCAGAAAGACTCACAGCTGTAATTGCTGTCAAAGGTGACTCTAATACTATTGACTCAGGGGGTTGAATACTTATGTAATGCAGATATATTAATGTTTTATTTTCATAAATGTTTTACTAATTTTACACATTTCTTCCACTTTCACATTACAGAATATTTTGTGTAGATTGTTGAAAAAATAACAATAAACCCATTTAATCCCACCTTGTAACACAACAAACTGTGAAAAATGTCAAGGGTGTGAATACTTTCTGAAGGCACTGTAAAACTGTAAAACCAGACAGAGCAATGATTGGCTTTCCTCCATCTTTTGGGGTTTTGGTTGCCCAAAACAAATGACAGGTGGAACTATGTTTCATGAATGAAGAATTTTAAGCAAACATCTGCTCCTCGCCTCATTGGTTAACGGCAGTGGTGGCCGCGTTACATTTGCATAAAGTTGAGCAGAGATTCACTTTTCTCGCTGCTCACCTTCCCATAATCCCCTGCCCATTTCTCCTACTGCCCTGAAAATGAATGGCGGCGAACATTTCTTTGTTGCATTCTTCACATATGATTTGTCACAGTATTTGCAAATGTACACAGCTTTTCCTTCTACATTAGCTGCAGTGAAATGTCTCCACACATCAGATAGTGCCCGTGTGTGGAAGGAAAAGATTTGAAAACAAATTGTAAATTGAATTGGGGATAGTTTAACCAACATATGCCACAAGACCTAGAATTGCCTTATGTGTCTCCCGCAAAAAAGGTTCACTGTGATTGTAACGAATGCCCCGCTGCGACGCTGCGTCTGCAATGATCCATCTTCAACTTCTTCCCGATGCGCAGAGCAAGGGCAGCAGCTGCGCGCACCTGGCTTTCTCTTTAAAATAGGCTACCTTCCGCGTGGCATTCTCTGGCTCTGCTAACTGCCGACCCACGGACATTAAGGGCACTATTGTGCAGAAGGCAACTTATTGGTAATTTTTTTATTCATATCCAAAATCGTCTAGAGTAGCTGCCCAAAAACGCTAGACTCATGCACACCCTGTTCCAGGAGGATCAAAATGGAATAATGAGAGCAGGAACTGACTGTCTGCCAGAGTTTAGGACTTTTGCACTGAAAGAATCATTGCTGGCCCCATGTGTTCACTATATCTCTGCTGAAATCGGAAAGTGGTTAGTGTTGGGCCTGTAACCGAAAGGTTGCTGGATCTAATCCCTGAGCTGACAAGGTAAAAAAAATATGTAATTCTGCCCCTGAACAAGGCAGTTAAGCCACTGTTCCTAGGCTGTCATTGTAAATAAGAATTTGTTCTTAACTGACTAGCCTAGTAAAATAAATAATAAAAAAAAGTCTGTTAAGAGACTCTTTTCTACTTCAGGCCGTATCAAAATATTGATCGAATCTTGCATGTTGACTGCACATCTCACATCTTCAAGTGGGCTAGTGTATTCATCCCTGCCGTGGTATTATGTATAATGATTTCCTATTTTCATGCCTGAATGCCTGTACATTAGCGTTAGCTTATTCAAAGTGAGCTATTCATTTCATAGCAGCCGTACAGTTCAAGATATAGGCCTAAAGTGTTTGTCTTGTACGGTGAGTGGCTGTTTACATATGGCAAAAAATGTGCACCTTTGGGATGAATGAAAACCCTTTCAGGGATTTCATTAATTTGATTTGATTTGATGTATTATGTTCCCCATTAGCCGACGCCAATGGCAACAGCTAGTCTTACTGGGGTCCGACACAAAATACATTACACGGGCACTATCTGATGTGTGGAGACATTTCACTGCAGCTAATGTAGAAGGAAAAGCTGTGTACATGTGCAAATACTGTGACAAATCATATGTGAAGAATGCAACAAAGATGCAGAATTATTTGGCCAAGTGCATAAAGTTCCCTCAGCGCTCACAACAAGCAACCTCTGACAAAAGTCCCTCTAGTTCTATTCGAGGTGAAAATTATGAATCAGACACCTTATCGATAGCAACAGCTCATGGTCCTCATGATTTTTTGACTCAATGGGGGAACGCAGTCAGAGAAATGCTGATGAATGTCTTGCTCGAACTGTGTATGCAACTGGTTCACCTCTGATGCTCACAGGCAATGTGTATTGGAAGAGATTTCTGAATGTTCTTCACCCAGCATACACCCCTCCAACCAGACATGCTTTATCTACTCATTTGCAGGATGCGGAGTTCAACAGAGTGTAAGTGAAGGTCAAGCAAATCATAGAGAAAGCAGACTGTATTGCAATCATCTCTAACTACATCATCTCCACCCCTCAAACAGTATTCTACAAGAGCACAGACAAATTCAACTCGGTCTTTCATCAAATCAGATGGCTTATTCATCACAAAATCATTTGATGTTGCCAATTATTTCAATGATTACTTCATTGGCAAAGTGGGCAAACTAAAGGCAGGAAATGCCAACAATGAACAGTGAACCATCGTATTCATGCATAAAAAAATCTAATAATGAAAGAAAAGATTTGTAAGTTAGAATTGTGTAAAGTTAGTGTGGGAGAGGTGGAAAAAATATTGTTATCCATCAATAATGACAAACCTCCTGGCATTGCCAACTTAGATGGAAAGCTACTGAGGACGTTAACTGACTATATGCGATGCTCTGGAGCAGGTTTTCATCAAGGATCTCTCTGTACTTTGCTCCGTTCATCTTTCTCTCGATCCTGACTAGTCTCCCAAACTCCAAGCAGGCTGTCATGTTCCTTTTACTGAGGAGTGGTTTCCGTCTGGCTACTCTACCATAAAGGCCTGATTGGTGGACTGCTGCAGAGATGGTTGTCCTTCTGGAAGGAGGCCACTGTGTTCTTGGGGACCTTCAATGCTGCAGACATTTTTGATTCTCTTCCTCAGATCTGTGCCTTGACACAATCCTGTCTCGGAGCTCTACGGACAATTCCTTCGACCTCATGGCTTGGTTTTTGCTCTGACATGCACTGTCAACTGTGGGACCTTATAAAGACAGGTGTGTGCCTTTTCCAAATCATGTGCAATCAATTTAATTTACCACAGGAGGACTCCAATCAAGTTGTAGAAACATCTCAAGGATGATCAATGGAAACAGGATGCACCTGAGCTCAATTTTGAGTCTCATAGCAAAGGATCTTTCTGTTTTTATTTATAATAAATGAGCAGAAATGTCTTAAAACCTGTTTGGCTGTGTCATTATGGGGTATTGTGTGTAGATTGATGAGGAAAATGTGTATTTTATCCATTTTTAGAATAAGGCTGTAACTAACAAAATATGGAAAAAGTAAAGGGGTCTGAATACTTTCTGAATGCACTGTATCTACTAGAACTCAGAGGGTTTTCTTTAATGGAAACCTCTTTAATGCCAAAATTGTAGGGTGTGGTGTACCGCAGGGCAGCTCTCTAGGTCATATACTCTATTCTATTTTTACCAATGACCTGCCACTGGCATTAAACAAAGCCTGTGTGTCTTTGTATGTTGGTGATTCAACCATATACATGCAAGCAAATACAGCTAATGAAGTCACTGAAACCCTTAACAAGGAGTTGCAGTCAGTTTTGGAATGGGTGGCCAGTAATGAATTGGTCCTGAAAATCTCTGAAAGTAAGAGCATTGTATTTTGTACTTTTTTGACACCACAATCCACAAAGCAAGTCCTGCAGGCTCTAGTTTTATCTCATCTTGATTATTGTCCAGTCGTGTGGTCAAGAAAGACCTAGTTAAACCACAGCTGGCCCAGAACAGAGCGGTACGTCTTGTTCTTCAAGGTAATCAGAGGGCTGATATTAATACTATGCATGTCAGTCTCTTGGCTTAGAGTTGAGGAAAGACTGACTGCATCACTTCTTCTTTTTATAAGAAACATTAATGTGTTGAAATTCCAAATTGTTTGCATAGTCAACTTACACCCAGCTCTTACATACACACTTAACCCACCAGACTTGCCACCAGGGGTCTTTTCACAGTCCCAAGGTCAAGAACAAATTCAAGAAAGCGTACAGTATTATATAGAGATATTATTGCAAGGAACTCCCTTCCATCTCATATTGTCAAATAAACAACAAACCTGGTTTTTAAAAACAATGATTAAAGCAACACTTTACCTGTGTATGTATTGATATGTAGGATATGTGTGCCGTTTTTAAATTTATGTTGTACATTTATTTAGTATATATTATGTTCTTGTCTATTAATGTCCTGTATTAATGTCATGTTGCATGTTGTGTTCACAACAGCTAATGGCGATCCTAAAAAAATAACTAAAATTCCCAAATTCTCTTACTCCTAATATTCACATTCACAATGAGAACTGTGCATTTTTTACCATGTCTCATGAGTTCTAAAGTTTAGCCTCTTAATTTTGCTTCTCGATAGAAGAGATTTAGGGACAGGCTATGAGGTTTAGGCCAGGGCCCTGACTCGATCCAGTAGCAATCACGACGTAGACGAAAAAGCCTAGGCGTTTTATTTTTTTTGGTCCAACAGCTGGACGTTATTGCGTCCAGCTGTTTTTATCGACACAAGATATTTAAATGGAAAGGCACCCAAGCAGGCAATTGTTGCATACATTTTCTATGCGATCTAAATGTCACTGGGCAAGTTAATGGAAACATAGCTACTGACTTCGCCCAAAATGCCAGCCAGACAGAAATGACAGAGTGATACCGCAACATTCGCAGTTGCAGTGTTTTGTCGCCTGTGGCCGTGACAGACAGACTCTACAACAATGCTCTCCCAGCCTCCCACATCTCCGCAGCCAAGCGGAGTAATGTCTCCCCACCTCCCCAGGGCCCCTCACTGCAAGATTAGCTAATCAATGCGTACTAAGCCTGGGAGAAGACCCATCCCGGTTCAGTGTGTGTGGGCTTCTCTCCAGCACCAACCGGATGCAGAGGGAGAATCCGTGGGTGCAGATTATGGCAGCATCTCATACTGATCCATGCAGCTGACAATGCAAAAACTAAAGCTGAAATCGGTAGGCCTAGTCAAAAGACTTCCGACTAAATATAATGATAATTTAGCTAAATAATAGGCTAGTAATAACACATGTAGTGGCAAGAAAAAGTATGCGAACCCTTTGGAATTACCTGGATGTCTTCATAAACTGGTCATAACATTAAATCTGATCTTCATCTAGGTCACAACAATAGACAAACACAGTGTGCTTAAACTAATAACACACAAATTATTGTATTTTTCTTGTCTATATTGAATACATAAACTTTCACAGTGTAGGTTGGAAAAGGTATGTGAACCCCTAGGCCAGGCGTGGCCAACCAGTCAGAGACTGAGCCACATGATTCACTATGTTACTGCAAAGAGCCACATCATACATACGGGGACACATGAACATCCCCCATCCCTTCCTCTCTCTCTCACACACACACCTCTGTTCAGACAGATTTACTGTAAATGTCACACACCAACATGATAATGACAGAAAGACAGACAGGCCAGTCATTTTCAACAATGAACATTGTGTGCAATGTTTCACACACAAACTCTCAGTTCAACCAAGTCCACTAACAAAAACATAACCATTTATAATAGCGTTTTTCTCTTACTATTCATTTTGCTGAGTGGGACTTCTGGCATTCCTTGCCTTGAACAATCCTCTTCAAATCTGTCTTGTATTCCGTTGTTGCCACTCGAAGCAATTATTTTACATGTATGTCAGTCAGAACAGATCGATGAGGAACGTGATCTGTGGCCTTTTCAGTTGTAGATCACGAAACCGAAACCGGATGCATTGCATGTGTTTCCGGACCCAGCCAGTCAGAGAGGACATCTTGAACCTGTCTCCTCCAGCTTTTTTGACCAGTGGATGAAACTGTGGAGTTTTACAACCAGTCCCTGAGCAGTGTGCTTGACCTCCATGCCCCCATAAAAACTTACTCTAGACCTGAGAAACATGAAATCCACTGGACACAACCTGGAGCGGCATCTTCGAAACTATTCCGACGCCCTGAAAGAGGCACGGTCAACATTCTAGTCCTCATCAATACAAATTCTGGAACCTCAAAGCACCTGTTTTGCACCATAAACCCTCTTTTGAAAACCCCAATCCCAGTCCACCATGGAGACAACGCTAAGAGCAGTGTAACAACTTCATTGACTTTTTAAAAAGAAACGTCAGCAACATCAGATCTCTCATCTCCAGCTTTACTCCTCTGTCTCCTCCCTCCCTCGACCATCCACCAACGCCATCTCATCCTCTCTCCTGCTTCCTTGAAGTCACCCAGGGGGGTATTGAGAAAACTATCTCCATAATGAAAACCTCCTGTACCTTGGATCCTAGTCCAACAGCCCTGCTCAAATCATACACCGTTGCACTCAGCGCTCTGAATTTGTTCAAATTTCAGTTAGTTAAGAACAAATTCTTATTTACAATTATTATTTACAATGACGGCCAACCTATTAGGGTTAAGTGCCTTGCTCAAGGACAGATCACCTTGTCGGCTCAGGTATTCAAACCAGCAACTTTTCGGCTACTGGCCCTACGTTCTAACCACTTGGATCCTAGTCCAACAGCCCTGCTCAAATCATACACGTTGCACTCAGCGCTCTGAATTTTTTCAAATTTCAGTTAGTTAAGAACAAATTCTTATTTACAATGACGACCAACCTATTAGGGTTAAGTGCCTTGCTCAAGGACACATCACCTTGTCGGCTCAGGTATTCAAACCAGCAACTTTTCGGCCACTGGCCCTACGTTCTAACCACTAGGCTACCTGCCACCCAATCTTATAACTCAGATTGTTAACCACTCCCTCCAATCTGGCAGTGTTCCAGACCGCCTTCTGACGAAGCCCACACTGGACCCGGAAGTGCTGGCCAGTTATAGGGCAATATCCAACCTCCCCTTCCTCTCCAAGGTGTGGGAAAAAGTGGTCACTGTACAGCTCCAGGACCATCTCAATCAGAACAATCTACTTGAGAAGTTCCCGTCAGGTTTCCGGCCCACAGCCAGTGGTGTAAAGTACTTAAGTAAAAATACGTTAAATAGCTTTTATTTGGGTAACTGTAATTTACTTTACTATTTATATTTTTGACAACTTTTTTAATTATGTACTTTTTTCTCCATACATTTTTGCTGACACCCAACAGCACATTTCGAATGCTTAACAGGACATGTACTGTAAAAAAAAAAAAAAAAAAGGCTGTCCTCTCCTCTCTCCCTCACAGTTTGGCTGTTCAGTCTACCTGTGTTATCATTCACCAATCATAGCCCTGCCATTCCCAACCAATAAGAGCGCTTGGAAATGTGCATCTGGACACTGCACCCACCCACTCAGGTCAGAGTGTTATCGTCATCCCGAAGAGAGAAGACTCACGTTTTCTGAAGACTTTTTTATTGTCGACAGTAACACGAATGTCTGAAGGTTGTGAGTGCATTAAAATAACCACCAACAATAAGATTCCAAGTTATTCGGATTACCACACATAAAGAACTTCCTTCAATGATAGCGGCTGTGTGTGTGAGTGTGAGAGTAATGGACCTCAACATGGTGTTCTACCCCGACAACACTGTAATCAATCAGTAGAAGTTAATAGCGTGTGAGTGCATTCATAGCCGACCGCTCAGATGAGCTTCAGCTAGATGTTTTACATAGTCCAGCTAGCCGTTTTTACAGGACAGGAAAATGGTCCAATTCACACACTTATCAAGAGAACATCCCTGGTCATCCCTACTGCCTCTGATCTGGTGGACTCACTAAAACACAAATCCTTAATTTGTCAATTATGTCTGAGTGTCGGAGTGTGCCCCTGGCTATCCGTAAATTTAAATAACAAGAAAATCGTGCCGTCTGGTTAATATTAGGAATGTGAAATGATTTATACTTTTACTTTTGATACTTAAGGATATTTAAAACCAAATACTTTTCAGACTTTTACTCAAGTAGTATTTTACTGGGTGACTTTCCCTTTGACGTAAATCCTTTTCTATTAAGGTATCTTAACTTTTAGTATGACAATTAGGTACTTTTTCCACCACTGCCCACAGCACTGAAAAGGCCCTACTCTGGGCCACCAACGACCTGCTGATGGCGGCTGATGCCTGTCTCCTGATCCTTTGACACTGTCGACCATTCCACCCTGCAGGATCCTGATGAGAGGAAAACACCATCATCAGCTTTTTGCACTGCAAAAAAACGTAACATTTGTATACTTTTTCATACTGTGTATTTTCGTTCTGGCATTTTGCATGCTGTTCAATACTGAGCCATGCTGACTGACAAGTGGTGTGGATTGGTACAGTGATGCTGAGACTCTTGCAAATTGAGACTCCAATGATTGCAAATTGTTAAAAGTAGTCCTTGTGCATAGAGTTGTATGGTTTGTTTTACTTTGAAATCATTGGTTTTTGTTTGACATACATTTTAAAGTGAATAATCTGAGTGTCAAGCGTCACTCTGTTATGGTGGAATTGCCCTACAGCTTGGCTCAGTCCAGTCCCTTGTTATCATTCCTTTGGCTAAATGATTAACCATCATTTCCTCTTTTGATACAGCAGTCTTAAAATGGACGGCCAACCTGAATGGAATATAAAGATGTTAAAACCTTTAAACTCTAATTGAACTCTGTGTCATTTTATTTTCCTCTCTCTCTCAAACTTGTTCTCAGGAAACAGGTCAGTGTGTGTAGAGAGGAACATCCCAGGTCAGTGTGTGTAGAGAGGAACATCCCAGGTCAGTGTGTGTAGAGAGGAACATCCCAGGTCAGTGTGTGTAGAGAGGAACATCCCAGGTCAGTGTGTGTGTAGAGAGGAACATCCCAGGTCAGTGTGTGTGTAGAGAGAGCCCATTTGACCAGGTGGAGTCAGGCTTCTACTTCATCGCCCTCGACCACTACACCAATGAGGCCGAGGACCTCAATGTTGGACCAGTGAGTCACCAACTCATATTATGGCATACTTTTATTTACCTTTTACCAATGTCTATGGATTGTACAAGGATTTTAATCTGGTATTTGGATTCCATACTACCTGGAAACAAACGTATGGCACTGGAGCGATACATATGCCGAATTGTTTAAGGCATAATATGAGTTGGTGACTCACTGGTTCAACCTGCCTCATTGGTGTAGTGGTTCAGGGCTCAATTTCGAGTCTCATAACAATGGGTCTGAATACTTATCTAAATAAGGTAATTTGTATTTTTATTAAATAAAAAAAAACCTATGTTCACTTTGTCATTATGGGGTATTGTGTGTAGATTGATGTGGGGGGGGGGAATTCAAGGGGTCTAAAGATTTTACGAATACACTGTAGTTGGTTTCGGTATTTTAACCATGCGTGTCATGAACCCGTCTGGTGGGGACAGACAAAATCAACATCGAACGATGGTGCACGACGCATGCGCAGAGCCTGTCATTGTAAAGAATGAAAAATTAGAGAGTATATGAGTAAAATGTATATGAGTAAAATGTATATGAGTAAAATGAGTAAAATCTATATGAGTAAAATCTATATGAGTATATGAGTAAAATGTATATGAGTAAAATGTATATGAGTATATGAGTAAAATGTATATGAGTATATGAATAAAATGTATATGAGTATATGTGTCACGAGAGGGTGCATACAGAGACCAAGGCGCAGCGTAGGTATAGTTCGACATTTTATTTACTGATTATTAAATTCCAAAATGACGAACTAACAAAACACGGCACGACACGACACGACACGACACGACACGACACGACACGACACGACACGACACGACACGACACGACACGACACGACACGACACGACACGACACGACACGACACGACACGACACGACACGACACGACGTAACACACTTACTTCTTTCTCTGACATTCAACAATGAGCCTCACCTAGGGTGTGAGACCTACAAACATATGTAGGATCCCTAATTAGAGACAATGCACTACAGCTGCCTCTAATTAGGGATCCAACACAAAACCCCCACAAAGAAACATAATTTATAGATCTGTCAGACTCTGACCATGGCTATATAGAGAAGCAATAGGCTTCTCTATGGCCAGAGCCTAACAATATGAGTAAAATGAGAGTATATGAGTAATTTCTATATTTTAATGCTAAACTTCAATAAGTCATACAAATGAAATGTATTAAAACATTCTTTGCGTATTTCTGTGGAACATTAATAATTATAATGCATTATTAATAATATCATCATACTTGATTATAATTTTATGATGTAGCCTATATGTAATTGTATAGGTTATAAATAAAATAAAATAGGCCTATCAGCTCTGTTTATTGGCGAATGTGCAAATCGCTGGAGAATAAACTGGACGAGCACCGTTCGAGATGATCCTATCAACGGGACATTAAGAACGAATATACTATGCTTCTCAGAGTCATGGCTGAACTAGGACATGGATAATATACATCTAGATGTTTATTTTTTATTTTTATTTATATCGGCATGACTGAACGGCAGAGTCCGGTAAGATCAGGGGGAGTGGTATGTTTATATTTATTAACAACAGCTGGTGTACAATCTCTAATATTAAGGAAGTCTCAAGGTTCCGCTCGCCTTAGAGTTAGAATACCTCATGATGAGCTGTAAACCACGGCTCTCCAACACTGTTCCTGGAGAGCTACTTCTTGTAGCGTTTCGCTCCAACCCTCATCTAGCGCACCTGATTCTAATAATTAGCTGGTTGAAAAACTGAATCAGGTTTAGTTACAACTGGGGTTGGATTGAAAATCTACAGGAGGGTAGCTATCCAGGAACAGGGTTGGAGTGAACCTACAGGAGGGTAGCTATCCAGGAACAGGGTTGGAGAGCCTTGCTGTAGACTATACTATACTGAACAAAAATTTAAACACAACATGTGTTGGTCCCATGTTTCATGAGCTGAAAAAAAGGATCCCAGAAGATGTCCATATGCACAAAAAGCTTATTTCGCTCACATTTTGTGCACAAATATATTTACGTACCTGTTAGTTAGCATTTCTCCTTTGCCAAGATAATCCATCCACCTGACAGGTGTGTTATATCAAGAAGCTGATTAAACGGCATGATTATTACACAGGTGCACCTTGTGCTGGGGACAATAAAAGGCCACTAAAATGTGCAGTTTTGTCACACAACGCAATGCCACAGATGTCTCAAGTTTTGAGGGAAGGTGATGTTGGCATGCTGACAGCAGGAATGTCCATTAGACCTGTCGCCAGAAAATGTATTGTTCATTTCTCTACCATAAGCCGCCCCAACGTCATTTTAGAGAATTTGGCAGTACGTCCAACTGGCCTCACAATTGCAGACCACATGTATGGCGTTGTGTGGGCGAGCAGTTTGCTGATGTCAACGAGAATGCCCTATAGTGGCAGTAGGGTTATGGTATGGGCAGGAAAAATAAGCTACGGACACTGAACACAATTGCATTTTATTGATGGCAATTTGAATGCACAGAGATACCGGGACGAGAACCTGAGGCCCATTGTGAGGCCCATATTTTTAAAGGTATCTGAGACCAACAGATGATTATCTGTATTCCAAGTACATACATTAGGACCTATTGAATTCATTTCAATTGACTGATTTCCTCATTTGACCTGTAACTCAGTAAAATTTTGGAAATTGTTGCATGTTGCGTTTATATTTTTGTTCAGCATACAGTACCAGTCAAAAGTTTGGACACGCCTACTCATTCAAGGGTTTTAATATATTTTTACTATTTTCTACATTGTAGAATAATAGTGAAGAAATACAAACTTTGAAATAACACATATGGAATCATGTAGTAACCAAAAAAGTGATTTGTATTAGAGATCCTTCAATTCTTTCCATTGCCTTGATGACTGCTTTGCACACTCTTGGCATTCTCTCAACCAGCTTCACCTGGAATGCTTTTCCAACAGTCTTGAAAATGTTCCCACATATGCTGAGCACTTGTTGGCTGCTTTTACTTCACTCTGCGGTCCAACTCTGTTGAAAAACAAATGATAGTCCCACTAGAGGCGCAACCTGGATGGGATGACGTATCGCTGCAGAATGCTGTGGTAGCCATGCTGGTTAAATGTGTCTTGAATTCTAAATAAATCACTGACAGTGCCACCAGCAAAGCACCCCCACTCCTCCTACATTGATAAGTGACTGTTATCGAGAGATATGACTTCCTGGTTAATTGTTACATGATTAATTTAATCACATAATCAATTAAACATAGTTAATTGATTTTATAATATAACAGTTAATGAGATGTGTCTGTTGAGCTGGTAACTCTAATGAACGTATCCTCTGCAGCAGAGGTAACTCTGGGTCTCCCTCTCCTGTGGCGGTCCTCATGAGAGACAGTTTCATCATAGAGCTTGATGGTTTTTGCGACTGCACTTGAAGAAACGTTCTTGAAATTTTCCGTATTGACTGACCTTCCTGTCTTAAAGTAATGACGAACTGTCGTTTCTCTTTGCTTATTTGAGCTGTTCTTGCCATAATATGGACTTGGTATTTTAACAGATAGGGATATCTTCTGTATACCACCCCTACCTTGTCACAACACAACTGATTGGCTCAAATGCATTAAGAAGGAAAGAAATTCCACAAATTAAGTCCCCGTATTACATTATTTTATTAGATAATTTATTAAATTCAGTCTGGTATGAGAACGGTATGTAGCCCCTATCTGCAAAAGCAGGGTGTCTGCGGAAGCTGAGTATATTGACTATTGATTGGTGCCTTCAAATATTTTGTGTGACCTACTAGCATATATGGGCAAACAAATGTATAAGGGCAGGCCGAGCCGATGACCTCATTTCAAGATGGCTTTTAGCTACATTCCAAACATCTTACAAGGTAAGCTTCAATTTGGTCTGTGTTTAAACTACAGCTACATGGGGGATATCAAATTAACCTCTTAAGGATCTGACCCTTTTTTTCAATTTTCGCCTAAAATTATATACCCAAATCTATCCTGTAGCTCAGCACCTGAAGCAAGGGTATGTCATACCCTAATTCTGTTCACCTGTTCTCCCTGGCTCCTCCCCTACCAGGTGTTTCCTATGTTCCCTTATTCCTTGAGTATTTAACCCGTATCTGTTCATTGGTCTAGTTGCCAGTTCGTCTTGTGTGTTCCACCAGGTCGTGCCCGAGTTCTTGGAATACCTGCTATCTGTTTAGTTCTCCGGTTACCGTACCCCTGCCTGTTTACAAACCTGATTCCTGCCTGCCGTCTCTGTACCTCTGAACTCCTGTGTGCCAAATCCTTTGCCTGCCTACGACAACGACATAGCCTTCCGATTTTGTAAAATAAATAATATACTTGACATTCTACCTGTCTCCTGCGTCTGCACTTGGGTCTCAGTGTTGTGACAGGATATGCATATTCTTGATACCATTTGAAAGGAAACACTTTGAAGTTTGTGGAAATGTGAAATTAATGTAGGAGAATATAACACATTAGATCTGGTAAAAGATAATACAAAGAAAAAAACATTATATCTTTTTTTTTGTCACTTCATCTTTGAAATGCAAGAGAAAGGACAAAATATTACTTAGGAGTCCAGGCGCAATTTAGGTTCTGGCCACTAGATGGAAGCAGTGTCTGTGCAATGTTTTAGACATATCCAATGAACCATTGCATTACTGTTCAAAATGTTTTATCAAATCTGCCCAAATCAGCCTATTGGTTTATTCATACATTTTCAAGTACAAAACTGTACACTCTCCTCAAACAATAGCATAGTATTCTTTCACTGTAATAGCTACTGTAAATTGGAAGTCCCACCCAAAGGGCCAGGGCTCCATTCTGGAAGCACCATAGTGGCCTCTAGTGGCTACGATCCTGTAGAGGTTAATCATTAGGTTGGTAGGAACAATCATCTATTATATCCAATTGCCAATGTTGTCTGATGATGTATGACTTAATAGCAACACCAAATGTCCACCAAGTGACTTTGCGCATCAAAGAATATGATGTTGCGCATCAAAGAATATGATGTTGCCTGCTTACGCGCTGTAGTAATCTATTACACAGGGGATTGGCTACTATGACACCTTGACAGTCATGTAGCCAATGAGATAAGCTTTCCAGGGGTATGCAGTTTACCTGGGTGGGACAAAGCAAGGCCTAGAACCTTTTATGTGTAATGTGAACTATTGCTACCTGGCTCAGAGACTAGGAAACGTCCCGTAACCACACCTGATACCACTTACTAAAACATTTGCCTTATTCGAGTGGTTAGGTCTATCAATCCAATTTTCTTTTCTGATATTGTTCACATGTTAGGGAAGACATCTGATGTGTTTCCAGCTCTGGGAATCAGTAATTCACTTATAGCTTGTCAATGAAAGATGACTTTCAAAATATATATATATTTTTAAATGTTATTTTGTGTGTGCTTGATCTTGTGTATTGTAAACTATTTAATGCCTATCGATCTTCTGATCATTTCCTCATAATCTCCCATGTCTTCTTTCCAAATATATAAAGGTTTGGCATGTCAGAATCCTGTAATTACACATGAATAGCAGTTAATTTTGGGTATGTCTATTTAGGCAGAAATCTAAATTTAAATTTTAACAAGGCACACCTTTTAATTGAAATGCATTCCAGGTGACTACCTCATGAAGCTGGTTGAGAGAATGCCAAGAGTGTGCAAAGCTGTCATCAAGGCAAAACGTGACTACTTAAATATAATATCTATTTTTGATTTGTTTAACACTTTTTTGGTCACTACATGATTCCATATGTGTATTTCATAGTTTCGATGTCTTCACTATTATTCAACAATCTAGAAAACAGTAAAAATAAAGAAAAACCCTGGAATGAGTAGGTGTGTCCAAACCTTTGACTGGTACTGTATATAAATATATAATACATATATTTTTTGTTCGCATTTTACCACATCAGAGTTGGCATGCTAGTCATAGGCCTAGTTCAACTATTTAAATAGTTGAATATTAGTTTTGACCTGACTTTCATACGCATATCAAACCCACGTCCTAAAGGGGCCATGTGGGCAGCATTAGAGAAGGTGAGTCACTGCGGGGAAACGACACTGCAAACATGACAGACGGTAATATTAAACGGTTATAGGAGAATCTGCCCCCTTGGCACCCGATTACCGGTGTCATCTATCACTTTACCGGTCTTTGCCGGTATTATCTATCTTTGCTGGAAACACAGACCTACACAAATGCACACACACACACACACTTCCTCTCTATTTCTCTCTGTCTCTCTTGCTAAGTTTGCGCAGGCAGCCCAATTCTGATATTTTTTCTCTAATTGGTCTTTTGCCCAATCAGATCATCTCTGAAAAAAGATCTGATGTGAAATCATCTGATGTGATTGGTCAAAAGACCAATTAGTGGAAAAAAAGATCAGAATTGGGCTTCCTGTGAAAATGCAGCCTCCGTGTTCTACACAAACACTTCCATGTCCAATCACTGAGAGTCAGACAGGCCCCACCATCAGATTCAATTATCCATTAATTTGATTGGATTTCTCTCTCCATACAGCAGTGTACGCCTTGACTTGACATTTGTTGGAGGAAATGCATAATGTTTGCAAATGAAAAAAGGGCAGAGAAGGCGTAAGATAGTAAATTAGTCTAACGTTGATAATATAGGCTAACGGATACAAGCTTAATTTACATAATAGGCTCATTAAGATGAAGATGGTGAAGACAACACACACACACACACACACACACACACACACACACACACACACACACACACACACACACACACACACACACACACACACCTTTAACCATCCATTTACTAGGGAGAGACATGATTGCCTTCCTTTAGTGGCCCCAGGCAGTTGTTTTATAGAGGCCTATGCCCTATACCTCTCGATGCATTCAGACCCTTTACTCAGTACTTTGTTGAAGCATCTTTGGCAGCGATTACAGCATCGAGTCTTCTTGGGTATGACGCTACAAGCTTGTAACAACTGTATTTGGGGAGTTTCTCTCGTTCTTCTCTGCATATCCTCTCAAGCTCTGTCAGGTTGGATGGGGAGCGTCGCTGATCGGGTTCAAGTCCGGGCTCTGGCTGGGCCACTCAAGGACATTCAGAGACTTGTCCCGAAGCCACTCCTGCGTTGTCTTGGTTGTTTGCTTAGGGTCGTTGTCCTGTTGGAAGGTGAACCTTAGGCCCAATCTGAAGTCCTGAGTGCTCTGGAGCAGGTTTTCATCAAGGATCTCTCTGTACTTTGCTTCCCTGAAAACAGGTACTGACAGGAGGCGCAACGAGAACACTGATAGATAGATAGATAGATAGATAGATAGATAGATAGATAGATAGATAGATAGATAGATAGATAGATAGATAGATAGATAGATAGATAGATAGATAGATAGATAGATAGATAGATAGATAGATAGATAGATAGATAGATAGATAGATAGATAGATAGATAGATAGATAGATAGATAGATAGATAGATAGATAGATATTGATACCCTGAGGGGGAAATTTCTATGTCAAGCAGCTACAACAACAAAACACAGGGCAGGTGCAAAATGCCACAACGAAAGTACACAAAAGACAGATACACGGTACAGTATCCAGTATCCCCCCAAAACACTGCTTGGAATAAAAGGTAAGAACAAAAAATGATTTGTTCAAAAACTATTTACAGATGTTCACTGTTGTAGATGTTCACTGTTGCAGTGCCAATATGAGTCTGCCAGAGGTCGTCACACTCAATGGGGATGGTGATGGAGGTTCTGGTGATCCGCACAACGAAGAAGCAAGTGTTTCTTCCAGTGATGTGGAGCTACTCTTGGACCTGGTGCCAGTAACATTGGTCTTCACGGACACCGACCAGACCATCCGGTGAGACACCCAGGATCCCAGACCCTGTGACCCCAAGCCCTGACTCCTGCACATCCATCACTGTAGCCATTTTGAATGCCTTGATACCCTCCTCTTCGTTATCTGTGCCCCACTTAACAGACAACACCCCAACCAATGACTGTGATCTGAGGACCCTTTTAAGCAGCGACGGAGTAACGCGCTTGACCCTAACCACTGCTACAACCTCCCTCTCCGCATGGTGTTTCAGTAGGGGTTGGTGCGCTGTCCAACTGTTGCCTTCCGCATAGCCTCCTGCTGCACCACCGACAGCGCCATGCCAGCCAGGATGACCGCACGCAATAGAGACTTGCCAAGAGGAAGGATGTTAAGTGCCACATGCCTTTCAATACATGACTTTGAAGACTTTGACAGTGTCAGCTAGAGATGATTGGCAGGAGCTTCCTGCAGGAATTTGTAGTCTTACGTTTAGAATTTTGAGGCAAATATATTGAGAGAATTCACCTTGTCCAAGAGAGAATTACATGGCTATGAAAACATCACGCTATGGTAAGCCTACACGAAACACATGAATTAGTTCTAAAATTCCAGACGCAAAAATGAATGCGTAAAAAAACAATTGGAACTATTACCGGGTTTTCATAGTCATTGCTAGAAGAGATCCAGTTTTTGTAAAAATTTACTTCATATTCTAGATTAGATGGTTGCATTCAAGACAAGGTCGTTTTTTATTGCTCTTTTGTCAGTGCCACTAGACTAGGCCTAGGCTAACATTGTGTAAACAAATATTCTGCTAATGTCTCCAGTCATATAAAGTGTAGTAGAATTGCATCAAACGTCTCTGATATAGCCTATAAGCCTAAACCACTGCGCGCTTATTAATAGCCGAAATTATAACTATCCAATCTACTCATCACATTAGGAATAGTACATTAGTCTGCAAATGTGATGATAGAGGCATACAACAATTGTTATAAAGGTCACGGTGCCTTTTTATAGTGAAATATGTGCTTCCCCAAAACTTGAAACTCACTCAACACCAGTGGCGATTTTATCATGTTATTCTTGGTGGGGCAAAAAATAAATAATTTGTGGGATGCATGCCAGCAAAGCCACTACACAACACAACATTAAACAATACATTCATTGCACTATAACGGTGACAAATGGTGCCCACAAACTGTTAGGGTCTACATAAAGCTGTCCCAACAACAGAGTCCCAACAGCAGTCCCAACATCTTACCACTGCTACACCTGGCTATCAACAGAGTCTTGTCTGGCAGCGAAACAGTTCATTCAGCCACATTTACTGCCTTTTTAAAAACATAGCTGATATGTCTGACTTGCTTAAACAAATGTGGTTTTTACTGACAATTGAGATGTAAAACTATGGTATTAGAGGACGACAAACAGATAATCCATAATTTAGATTAAGACATTAATAAGCGAGCTAGGACGGACGTAGTCAATATACAGTTGAAGTCAGAAGTTTACATACACCTTAGCCAAATACATTTAAACTCAGTTTTTCACAATTCCTGACATTTAAAAAAAAATCCCTGTCTTAGGTCAGTTAGGATCACCACTTTATTTTAAGAATGTGAAATGTCAGAATAATAGTAGAGAGAATGATTCATTTCAGCTTTTATTTCTTTCATCACATTCCCAGTGGGTCAGAAGTTTACATACACTCAATTAGTATTAAGTAGCATTGCCTTTAAATTGTTTAACTTGGATTAAACGTTTCGGGTAGCATTCCACAAGCCTCCCACAAAACATTTGGTGAATTTTGGCCCATTCCTCCTGACAGAACTGGTGTAACTGAGTCAGGTTTGTAGGCCTCCTTGCTCGCACACTCTTTTTCAGTTCTGCCCACAAATCTTCTATAGGATTGAGGTCAGGACTTTGTGATGGCCACTCCTATACCTTGACTTTGTTGTCCTTAAGCCATTTTGCCACAACTTTGGAAGTATGCTTGGGGTTATTGTCCATTTGGAAGACCCGTTTGCGACCAAGCTTTAACTTCCTGACTGATGTTTTCAGATGTTGCTTCAATATATCCACATAATTTTCCTTCCTCATGATGCCATCTATTTTGTGAAGTGCACTAGACCCTCCTGCAGCAAAGCATCCCCAGAACATGATGCTGCCACCCCGTGCTTCACGGTTGGGATGGTGTTCTTCGGCTTGCAAGCCTCCCCCTTTTTCCTCCAAACATAACAATGGTCATTATGGCCAAACCGTTTTTTTTGTTTCATCAGACCAGAGGACATATCTCCAAAAAGTACAATCTTTGTCCCCATGTGCAGTTGCAAACCGTAGTCTGGCTTTTTTATGGCGGTTTTGGAGCAGTGGCATCTTCCTTGCTGAGCGGCCTTTCAGGTTATGTCGATATAGGACTTGTTTTACTGTGGATATAGATACTTTTGTACCTGTTTCCTCCAGCATCTTCACAAGGTCCTTTGCTGTTGTTCTGGGATTGATTTGCACTTTTCGCACCAAAGTACGTTCATCTCTAAGAAACAGAACGCATCTCCTTCCTGAGCGGTATGACAGCTGCTTGGTCCCATGGTGTTTATACTTGCGTACTATTGTTTGTACAGATTAACGTGGTACCTTCAGGCGTTTGGGAATTGCTCCCAAGGATAAACCAGACTTGTAGAGGTCTACAATTGTTTGGAGGCTGATTTCTTAGAATTTTCCCATGATGTCAAGCAAAGAGGCACTGCGTTTGAAGGTAGGCCTCGAAATACATCCACAGGTACACCTCTAATTGACTCAAATGATGTCAATTAGCCTATCAGAAGCTTCTAAAGCCATGATATCATTTTCTGGAATTTTCCAAGCTGTTTAAAGGCACAGTCAACTTAGTGTATGTAAACTTCTGACCCACTGGAATTGTGATATAGTGAATTATAAGTGAAATAATCTGTCTGTAAACAATTGTTGGAAGAATTACTTGTGTCATACACAAAGTAGATGTCCTAACCGACTTGCCAAAACTATAGTTTGTTAACATGAAATCTGTGGAGTGGTTGAAAATGTTGTTTTAATGACTTCAACCTAAGTGTATGTAAACTTCCGACTTCAATGGTAACTATTTGTTTAGCACATTTGAAATGTTCAGCGATAGAATTCAAACATGGGCCGTTCTTACAGTGTTCTCCCTGTACACCAAGTCAGAACCGTAGGATAAATAAAGGGGGCATATAAGCAGACAATGAAAGCTAAAACAGGTTATAGGCTACATGTGCACCACCAAGTCAGAACAGTAGGTGAAATTAAGAGGGGTAAATAGACCAAATTATTAGGGAGAGGCACATGGGCTACTAACAGCTTACTACACAACTGTCACGATTGTGTGTGGGGAGAGACCAAGGCGCAGCGCAGGGATAGTAGTTCGACATCGTTTATTTTATACTATGTAATAATTCACACTACTATGTATAATAACAAAACGAAAATGACGAACTAACAGACACAAAAACAAACACGAATAGACTAACGTCACGCTCACACAACACACCAATGAACGGACGTAAAGAAAACACACTTACTTCAAACGTGACTGCGACAGACATCGATAACAACCCACCCCAAGTGAAGGACAGACTCAACATATATTGGATCCCTAATTAGAGACAACGGGTAGCAGCTGCCTCTAATTAGAGATCCACCCAAAACCCACAAAGAAACAGAAAAGAACGACACTGTCAGACTCTGACCATAGCTACATAGAGAAGCCTATTGCTTCTCTATGGCCAGAGCCTGACAGTACCCCCCAAGGCGCGGACTCCCGGACGCCAAAAAAAAAGGCACACAATAACATGGGGGGGTTAATTTGGGAGGGAAAAACTAGTCCTTTTGGGGCGGCTCTGGCTCCGGCGACGTGGACAGTTTTTTTCCATGGCCCCTCCTTATCGCTGGGCCCGGACTGGGCACCGGTGGGGCCAACGGCTCCGGCCATGGAGCGGGGAAAACAACCGGGCCCGGACTGGGCACCGGTGGGGCAAACGGCTCCGGCCATGGAGCGGGGAAAACAACCGGGCCCAGACTGGGCACCGGTGGGGCAAACGGCTCCGGCCATGGAGCGGGGAAAACAACCGGGCCCGGACTGGGCACCGGTGGGGCAAACGGCTCCGGCCATGGAGCGAGGAAAACAACCGGGCCCGGACTGGGCACCAGTGGGGTAAACGGCTCCGGCCATGGAGCGGGGAAAACACCCGGGCCCGGACTGGGCACCGATGGGGCAAACGACTCCGGCCATGGAGCGGGGAAAACAACCGGTCCCGGACTGGGCCCCGGTGGGGCAAACGGCTCCGGCCATGGAGCGGGGAAAACAACCGGGCCCGGACTGGGCACCAGTGGGGCAGACGGCTCCGGCCATGGAGCTGGGCAATTAACCGGGCCCGGATTTGGCACCGGTGGGGTAAACGGCTCCGGCCATGGAGCGGGGAAAACCACCGGGCCCGGACTGGGCACCGGTGGGGCGGACTGCTCAGGCGGAGCAGACGGCTGGACCCGGAATGGGCACCGGTGGAGCGGACTGCTCTGGCACTGAGGCGGAGCAGACGGCTGGACCCGGAATTGGCACCGGTGGAGCGGACTGCTCTGGCACTGAGGCGGAGCAGACGGCTGGACCCGGATTGGGTACCGGTGGAGCGGACTGCTCTGGCACTGAGGCGGAGCAGACGGCTGGAACCGGATTGGGTACCGGTGGAGCGGACTGCTCTGGCACTGAGGTGGAGCAGACGGCTGGACCCGGATTGGGTACCGGTGGAGCGGACTGCTCTGGCACTGGGGCGGAGCAGACGGCTGGACCCGGATTGGGTACCGGTGGAGGAGGCTCCAGGCCTTGAGCTGTGGCTGGAGGCTCCGGGTCGCTGACCTTCGCTGGAGGTGGCGGGACGCTGACCTTCGCTGGAGGTGGCGGGACGCTGACCTTCGCTGGAGGTGGCGGGACGCTGACCTTCGCAGGAGGTTTAGGGGCGCTGACCTTCGCAGGAGGTTTAGGGGCGCTGACCTTCGCAGGAGGTTTAGGGGCGCTGACCTTCGCAGGAGGTTTAGGGGCGCTGACCTTCGCAGGAGGTTTAGGGGCGCTGACCTTCGCAGGAGGTTTAGGGGCGCTGACCTTCGCAGGAGGTTTAGGGGCGCTGACCTTCGCTGGAGGTTCAGGGACGCTGACCTTCGCTGGAGGTTCAGGGGCGCTGACCTTCGCTGGAGGTTCAGGGACGCTGACCTACGCTGGAGGTTCAGGGGCGCTGACCTTCGCTGGAGGTTCAGGGGCGCTGACCTTCGCTGGAGGTTCAGGGGCGCTGACCTTCGCTGGAGGTTCAGGGGCGCTGACCTTCTCTGGAGGCTCAGGGTTGCTGACCTTCACTGGAGGCTCAGGGTTGCTGACCCTCACTGGAGGCTCAGGGTTGCTGACCTTCACTGGAGGCTCAGGGTTGCTGACTTTCACTGGAGGCTCAGGGTTGCTGGCCTTCACTGGAGGTTCAGCGCGGGGAGCCGGCACGGGTCGTACCGGACTGGGAAGGCGCACCGGAGGTCAAATGCGTGGAGCTGGCACGGGGACGCACCTGGCTAGACGCACGCACTGGAGGTTGGGTGCGGGGAGTAGGGCAGAGGTCCGGACCCGGACTGGACATCGGTGAAGCGGATTGCTCTGGCCTGGGAGTGGAGACGACGACCGGACCCGGACTGGGCACCGGTGGAGCGGATTGCTCTGTCAGGGAGGTGGAGTAGATTACTGGACCCGGACTGGGTACCGGTGGAGCGGACTGCTCCGGCCTGGGAGGGGAGTATATGACCGAACCTGGACTGGCCCACTCCGCCATCTCCCTCTCGACCTCCTCCTCTATCTCCACCAATTCCCTCAGAACCTCCCCAAAATGCTCCTCCAGCTCCTCCGCCTGCTCCTTGCTCTGAGCCCCCCATTGGTACCTGGGCCTCCCCATGGTCCACATGGGGAGTGGAGTTGGCTCCTCCAGGAGCCCCCACGGGTGAGGGAACCGAAGCATGTCCTCCTCATCGTCCTCCTCCGACGAGTCCGACTCGAACCCTCCGAGGAGTTCGGTGTTGGTAAACCGACGCGGGGCTATCTCGCTCTCCGTCTCTCCCCATTTGCGCTGCTTGGTCTCGTAACGGTGGGTTGTTCTGTCACGATTGTGTGTGGGGAGAGACCCGACTTCCCAGTTGTCTTAAACTTGAGTTTTCGCAGTTTCGAGTTAACAGTTGTTTTGAGCGCGGCACAAATCATGATTTATTGATAGTATGGCCAATGTTGAATGTTTATCATTTTAAACTTGGAAAATAGCCCCTTAATCCCAGATTTGGGACCACACACCCCCTACACTGAATAGCAGGCTAGTGATTGCTTTGCAATGCTTGCAGTTAGCCACTGATTCCTTCCAAACCACTCATTATTGAATTTACGATTTCCAACTTGTTGTGTAATGTTTATGTCCAATGGCCGATGAGCAATGATACGTTTTATCTATAGTTTATTTTCATTATTTCTCTTCATACGATAAGGATAAAAAAATATTTGCCAGTAGATTGTCGACTTGATTCATGATGATGACTGCTAGCTAAGATTTTGAAAGTATGATATTGACGTGATCAGTCCAATCAAAGCTACTGTAGATTTTACATATTTTTATCTGTGGCTAATGACCTTGAGCCTTCTTGGATGGGCACTTCTAATGTAACTCTATGGCAGCACCCAAGGGGCTTGAATTTTCTAGGTCTACCCTTAGACTTGGCAGTGACGTAGTGTCCCCATGAGTGACAGAACACTGAGCCAATCACGGCGTAATGCTCCGTATTTTCTGCTGGCTTGCCCCACCACCACCACAGAATGCACTGAGCTAGGCTGAAACACCTGCATTTTGGAGCTGCCTTACTCAAGAAAATAAAGAAGAGACCATGTTTGCATGCGGCTTTATTAACTCAATGATATATATATATATATTTTACATTGCTTGCAAACTGATATGTGACACTTATTAATGTCAAAATAACAAACAAAACAGGCAAGCCTTGCTAAATATTATGGGGCTCAAAACAGGTGGGGCTCGACACAAGCTAATGGGTAGACTACAAGCTATCTAGCTAGCTAGCTAACTTTGGCTAATTTAGTGTTGTAGTTAACACCTGGTTAGCATAACAGCTCAAATAAACTCGAAATCGATCAGACTTGATTTACCGGTGATGAAATTATCGTAGCAGACCCTGTGACAGCTGTCTGGGTTCAGGTCTTGACAGGCAAAAAGGTTTCTTCACTTTTCTAACAGTTCTTGAGTCTTATCTCATCGGTGTCACCAATGGTGTTTCATGACTGCGGGGAATCTGTAAACATATTTTTTCCCCGTTGTATTTCCTGTCTTGTTAGAGCAGCCAAATAATCCACAGAAAATGACCTTGGTGATGAATCAACTCGTTTTAGGCACTGGTATCGTGCAGTTTGGGGTAGCAACTCGGCTGTTGTTGTCGGGAATAATTAATGCGGTGGTCTTCCAACGTGGCCGCCAGGAGGCATCTCGTATTTAAACTGCAAGCCCTCCATAGCTGGAATTGTAAATTGTTGCCCAGTCCCTATCTCTGCTATTGACATTCTAATAGAATACAGGAAGAACCAAACCCTGTCCACAAACATTTACATCAAAAGGTGTAAAGTTATGGGCAAACAACGTTCACAAAAATAGAATATTTTTCTTGATCCAAGAAAATGGAAAATAACCACATTTTGTGCAGTATTAAACCACTTAATGTAAATGAACATTACTGTATTGTACATAGGCTGGTCATCTAGGTTTGTACCTGTAGACTTTCCATCACCATGCAGTAATGGAGTACATTGAGTCATTAAGTGGTTTGTGATTATGTGGCTCATTTGGTAGAGCATGGTGCTTGCAATGCTAGGGAACCTGTATGAAACAGTATGCACTCACTACTGTAAGTTGCTTTGGATAAGCGCATCTACTAAAACGGAAAAGGAATGAATTGACCATTTCAGCTTTCACATAGCAATTAGTTGCATTTGCAATGTTTTTCATGAAACTGGAAAACACATATCAAGCAAGTATTATCAGATTAACTGTTTGGTACAGATCATTATCAGACTCAAGTTACAAATGCTGGTAAACACTCAAATGCATTTAGTTAAAAAAAAAAAACCACAAAAGTAGTGCACTGGGCCTTTAGCGATCAATATAGATGTCTTCAGTGCAGGCAACAACAAAACACATCTGCATTCCCCCATCCTGTCAGAAGAAAATCGCAGCACCCACCCCCAAATTACTTCCCGAGGCTATGAGTTCACCTATCTCCATCTCCATCTCCTGCTCCGTCTCCCTCTGTGATGTGCTTTTGGCTATGCTCCCTCCCTCTACCCACCCCCCGCCGGGAGAAATACTATTTAATTCACCCCGCTTCCGTTCATTCATGAGGCGACTGCAGTGTGGCAGAGCCCAGAACGCTCGTGGTTCATTCGAGCGAAGCGAAAATTCTTATCAATGAAAGCTTGCTTACGTCAATAGGGGAAAACTCTGACGTCAGGTCACGTGGGCAGGGAGGGTGGACGTATAAAGTAGCGGTGCTGCCCGTCATAATACTCACTGAAACAGACACACAGCGAATGAGGCAACCATAGGGAAAACTGAAGAGAGAAATAACAACTAACTACCTTATATACACTCTTCCAAACAACACCAGCTACTTTATATACACGCTTCCAAACACCGACTACACCAGGCTGTGTTTCTGGTTTTCACGACACCAGGTAAGTCTTAACTACTTTAATATATCTTATTTTAAATGTGATCAAACTGATCGATCTATGGCATGAATGATTGAAAGCTAAAGCTAAGGTAATGTTTTTGTTTCTTTAGTTTGTATGGGCTTCCACCTTGCATTTTGTTAGACTGTGTAGTTTAAAGAAATTGTAACAAACGTGTTTTAATAATCAAGAAACATATATTTAATACGTTTACTCCAATTAGGGGAGACGTGGTAGGTTTAGGGGAAAATAACAAAGAAGGAAATTGATCAGACCCCCTTATTCAATCTTTTTCTAAAATTGATTAAAAGTTTTTTTTCCCCCTCACCAATCTACACACAATACCTCATAATGACAAAGGAAAAACAGGTTTTTAGAAATGTATAAAAAATGAAAAAATGAAATATCACATTTACATAAGTATTCAGACCCTTTACTCAGTACTTTTTTGAAGCACCTTTGGCAGCGATTACAGCCTTGACTCTTCTTGAGTAGGGCTCCCAAGTGGCGCAGTGGTCTAAGGCACTGCATCTCAGTGCTAGAGGCGTCATTACAGACACCCTGGTTCGATTGGGAGTCCCATAGGGCGGCACACAATCTCCCAATCTGAGATCCTGTGCACTCTGGAGCAGGTTTTTATCAAGGATCTCTTTGTACTTTGCTCTGTTAATCTTTCCCTCGATCCTGACTAGTCTTCCAGTCCTTGTCGCTGAAAAACATTCCCACAGCATGATGCTGCCACCACCATGCTTCACCGTAGGGATGGTGCCACGTTTCCTCCAAACGTGACGCTTGGCATTCATCAGAGCAGAGAGTCTTTAGGTGCCTTTTGGAAAGGTCTGAGGAGTGGCTTCCGTCAGGCCACTCCACCATACAGACCTGATTGGTGGAGTGCTGCAGAGATGGTTGTCCTTCTGGAAGGTTCTCCCATCTCTACAGAGGAACTCTAGAGCTCTGTCAGAGTGACCATCAGCTTTTTGGTCACCTCCATGACCAAGGCCCTTCTCCCCCAATTGCTCAGTTTAGCCGGGGCGGCCAGCTCTAGGAAGAGTCTTGGTGGTTCCAAACTTCTTCCATTTAAGATGAATGGAGGCCACTGTGTTCTTGGGGACGTTCAATGCAGCAGAAATGTTTTGGTACCCTTCCCCAGATCTGTGCCTCAACACAATCCTGTCTTGTCTTGTCTTGGAGTTCTACAGACAATTCCTGCAACCTCATGGCTTGGTCTTTGATCTGACAACTGTGGGACCTTTATATAGACAGGTGTGTGCCTTTCCATATCATGTCCAATCAATTTAATTTACCACAGGTGGACTCCAATTAAGTTGTAGAAACATATCAAGGATGATCAATGAAAACAGGATGCACCTGAGCTCAATTTCGAGTCTCATAGCAAATGTGTGATTTTGGGGTATTGTGTGTAGATTGCTGAGGGGGAAAAAAATATTTGATAATTTTTAGAATAAGGCTGTAACGTAACAAAATGTGGAAAAAGTCAAAGGGTCTGAATATTTTCCAAAGGCACTGTATATATATATAAATATATCACAAGTGTTTTAAAAGATCAATATAAAGGAATGTATTGTCACAAAAGTTTACAACATTTTTCAATACTAATCTTTGTAAATAGTAAGAGACCTCTCAGTATGTACAGCCTACAAGAAATTGGGTGTGGCTTATGAGAAGAAAACTAATCAAATAATAGCATGACGGATGTGGTTGACTAATGATTGTGATAATCGTGTTGACAATGATTACCGGAGATCATCATCATAACCATCATCATCATCATAGCCACGCCTCTTCCCAGTCTTCCATCATCCTTGCCATCACCATGGCACCACCAACTGCCAAAAATAACCCCAGGAAGACCAAATAAAGACAAAGGGTGGAAAGTACAATTTAAACAGCTTCGTCTGGCTGCGTAAAAGAGTCGTTTTGCACGTCAAACCAAATTTGATGCTACTTTTTTAATAGAGTTAGTTAAAAATCTTGCATTAATTATGTATATATGTGCAAATTGCTCAGCTTTCTTCTGCACTTTCATGTATTGTAGAGTTCCTGTGGTGATACAGGTCTTGCACTTTTAATCTTGACGCAACAGAGAGCTTCCCTCTGGTCGTGTGGCGTTTCTACTGAGCAGATTATGGCGAGATAGGGCTCCTTAAAAGCAGATTAATAACGTACTTTGGTGGAGAGACTGCACCCTAAGTATATTGCCGTCATGGATGGACATTAGCAAATAGAATTTTGAGAAAGGGAGAGACGTAGAGATGAAGTTATGTATTATTTATTCCCTGGTGGCTCTGGTCAAAAGTAGTGCACTATGTACGGTAGGGAATAGCCTGCCAATTGGGATGCAGGCTCAATGCGGTGTTATGGTCTTTTAATCTCACATCCATTTTCAACCTCATCTACATTCTAGAACGATATCTGCAATGAATACAGACCTGTGCCAGTGGTTAAATCCAATGGGTTTATGTTTGATATTGTCGCGGCTGTAATGAAGGAGATTATCAATTGTGATTAATTATTTCATCAATCTATTCATTCCCAGAGTGAAAAGAAATCTTAAATCATTGTGCACGTCAGTTATGGATAGTTATTATACTGTAGTTATCAATTTGAAATCTGTTGCCATGGCCACAGATATAGATGACCTTACAAGCAACACCTACTTCTTCTCTGTAGCACGCGCATTTTGTAGCGTTTTCTTGCCAGTTGCCACCCGCCCTGTTGCCACGTGCCTGGCGTGCTCATGTGAAGTGAGCGTTACAGGGCACAGGCAGCACCAGCTTGAGACACTGAGCCAATTAAACTTTTGTTAGATCAGCTCAGCGGAGGCGCGAGAAAATACTAAATACTGTATAGCATGTGCCTAATCCAACGGTTTAACACAAATCAATGCACGAGAGTTTGATTTATCTTGACACCTTGCAGTAAATAGCCTACAGGTATTCTAGTTTAGCCTGTGGAGCAGAACAGTTCAATTGAGGAAAATTCAGTTTATCCAATTTGGACTTTTAAGGTATTGTTGCGAAAGCAATTAATGTGAGCCATGGAAATAGCCGAAAAGCAAGCAAGTCATTGAGAAACCATTTCAAACTGTGTAGGCCCTAATACTGGTCAGCCATTTTGTGTGAGTCCCTATGCTCAACTGATGTTATTTGTGACCTGTGATCTATGTTGATTAAGGTGAATGAATATAGTATTTTGTCTATTATGTATGTTATGTTTATGAGGGAAACATGGATAGGCTATTGATAGTTTGTACTGAGGAATTTACATCTGTAAAAGCAACCTACTGTTTCATCATGATTCTGAGTTGAGCGTTGTTTTCACATGCAGATGAGTGATGACATCAACTACTCATTAATTCATTCCACATTAATAATGCTGTGAGCTAATGTTTTTTTTGGCAGTGATACCACATACTTTAACTGAACTGTATATGCAGTATAAGCTCATTAAACCATGAAACAATGTGTACTATCCTGTAAACATTTCACTATATATATATTACAAGCTTTATATTGTATAGGGGGAGGGGGTTCCATTGAATTAAAATTCTATATGGGTTCACCCATTTTTTATTATTTTATCTTACAAAAATATTTGTTTCTAACAAGAATATTTTCTGTCTCTCTCTCTCTCTCTCTCTCTCCAGGCGCATCACCTTCCCTCGCCGTTCTGTGTGGTCATGACGCGGTCCCACTTCGCCACAAGTGCCCTTGTCCTAATGTCCGCCCTGTTGGGACTCACCCTAACCCTCCCACTCACCGCCTCCGTGGCGACCGAGACACACAGCCCCAGCGACAGCCATGCTCCTTCCCCACTTGGGCTTAGGCTGCCCAAAGGAGAGTATGATGGGAGAAAGGACAGACTTCCACAGAGAGAGAGAGCAGAAGAGGAAGATGAGCTTTTTGGAGACATGGACCCCAAAACGTTAGCAGCCGTTCTGCTGGAGGCGATGAATAAGCCGCATGGGGAGAGGAGGAACGGAGGTGTTGAGGATGGGAGGAAGGAAAAGGAGAGAGGAGGGGAGGAGAATGAGGGAGAGCGGCAGGAGGAGGAGGAGGAGGAAGACGAGAAGGGAGAGGAGGTGAGAGCAGCATCGGATGAGGAGGGAGCAGACCGAGAAAGGGACGGTCGCGATGAGCTTGAGCTGGTGATGGCGGCCGCTGCGGCGCAGGGCAAGGAGGAGCGAGAGAGGGACGAGGAGGATGAGAGGAAGAGAGAGCAGGAGGAGGAGGAAAGACTAACAGAGAAAGTGACTAGCCGCACCACCAGCCAGACGATTCCTGTAAAGGAGAAACGACCTCCGGCAGAAGGAGAAAGAGGGAAGGAAGTGGGGGCCAGAGAGGATACGCAGCAGGGACCGCCCACCTCACAGGAGACCCAGCAAGAGGAGGAAGAGGAACAGCTAAGTCCAGATGAAGTACAGAACCTCCAGAGCATGTTGGAGGAACTACAGAACTACAACACAGCTAACAAGAGAGAGAGGGATTCCCAGGCCCAGGAGCAGAGAGAGAGGGAGAGTAGGGGCTACAACCAAGACGACACAGACCAAGCCCTGATCCTCAACCAGATAAAACCCAAAGCTAAAGGATACCCCCTAGCCATGTCAAAGAAGCTCAAATGGCAAGAGGAGATGCATAAAGCCCTGAACATGCCAACTTATAGAGGAGGCAACTTCATGGACGACTTTGACAATAATCTAGCTCGCCCTGCAGCTGAGGAGGAGGATGATGAGGATGAAGATGATGAGGAGATGCTGAGCCCAGAGGAGGAAGAGAGGAGGGCAAAGGAGGAGCAGGAGGAGGTCAGGAGGCAGGCAGCGGAAGCGCAGAGGGCCAAAGCCGAGGAGGAGAAGTTGGCGGACATCGCCTCGGACATGCTCCTGCAGTACATGATCAAACAGAACAAAGGGAAGTACCAGAAGACCCTTCTGTCCAACGCAGCGGAGGACAAGCGCTCCGACGAGGAGGAGGTCAACGAGGACGACGATATTGATCCTGGGACCATCGATAAGCTCATCGAGATCTCCAGTAAGCTCCACCTCCCCGCGGACGACGTCGTCGACATCATCAGCGACGTCGAGAAGAAGAAGAAGAAGAAAGACGCTCCCGAGACGTTACCCTGGCAACGACCCCAGCAAAGACCCCTGGTTTACCCGGCAGCCAAAGCCATCGATGCCGAGCCTTCACCCCCCCGCTACCCCACCCTAAAGCAGCCTCTCCTGGCCATCAACCCCCTCAAGGCCTGGTTCAAGGACAAATCCTTCATCAAACCCTCAAAACAAGACCAAAACCTCTGGAACAAACCTCAACAGAAGTCCTTTCGGACTTCCTCCAACTACCCTACCTATCCCTTCTACCAACAGAAGCCCTATCGAGGCTACTACCCAATTTACTATACCCCTCCCAAGCCCAAGTCCCGCTACTACGCCAAGCCATCCTTCACACTCAACGATCTCGTGTCGAATTCTCTGGACTACGACTTTGACTTCCCCCCCAAGAGGAGGTACCGTCCCTGGGTACAGCCCCGCCCGAGGAAGCCCCCCGCGGCACTCCGGCGGAACCTCTACTACCCAAATTACTCCAACTACCTCCTCCCCCCACACCCCAGGACATACAACCCCCTACCCGTCCCCATGCCTAAACCTCGCTCGTCCCCACCCAGGAGTCAGGCTCAGCCTCGCCATCGGCATGGTTACTATTACCAAGCGCCCTCAGCGCCTTTGGTGACCCGGGACCAAGATTACTATGGGATGCAAGGAATAAGGATGGGGCCACAGCAGCAAGATAGCGACGAAGACCTGGAGAACTACATTCAACAGGTCTTTATGAAACCCAGGCCTAGGATGTTTCAGTGAAAGGAAAGGAAAGAGAGAGAGAGAGAGAGAAAGAGAGAGAGAAAGAGAGAGAGAGAGAGAGAGAGAGAGAGAGAGAGAGAGAGAGAGAGAGAGAGAGAGAGAGAGAGAGAGAGAGAGAGAGAGAGAGAGAGAGAGAGAGAGGGCAGGCGGGCGGGCGGGGGAGAAGGAGTGGGAAAAAGGGGTGAAAGAGGGAACAGCTTACTTTTGATTGAGTTTTTTTTTCGGGTTTTGTCTCAGTCTGCCTCTTTTTAATGTACAGTTAGATTATTGTCAAAGAAAGAGCAACACAAAAATTACATTTAGCTTATTTTGTATACAGTAAAAACAAACTCGCAGATAGAAAAGAGAGTCAGGAGGACACACATCCATTCATTCCTCCTGCCCTTTGTAAGATGAAACTGAAGCTGTTGTCCAAAATGACTGAAAGAGGGGCACAAAACCAATCACATACAGAACATACAGAACTATGGAACACTGACTCTATAGACTCATCTCATCATCCTGGAATTCTGGAAAATATGAGGGAGCATCGGTATCGTTCAGAAGACATTAAACATTGAGGGGAAATCGCAAATGGCATCCTATTCACTATGTAGTGCAATACTTTTGCCCAGGGTCCATAGGGTGCACTATATATATAGGATAGGATGCCACTTGGGAGGCAGCCTGACTATCATGTTGCCTGTAATCCAAAACTCGTTCAAGAGACTTATAGTTGATAACAAATACACAGATGTCAAAGTTTGGAACCAAAATGCGCATTCAAGCGCGTTTATATTCCAAAAGACTAGCCATCGCTATTGGAGAAGAGGCCCCAATGGATATAAAGCCTTACCAATGTGTATCTGCTATGTTTTTATTATTGTCAGTGTTTACATTGATACCATTTCAGTTATGTCATTGACTGTTTGTAGAATGAATGAAGCTTGCAAAAAAAAAAAAGATAGATTTTGACCTTTTCAAGAACTCACAGATACAAACGGTTATTGTCAAGGACAGAGAAAGTAATTGTTATTGCATTGATACCATTGATGATAAGGTGCCATACACAAATGCAGTCCAGGACTGTCACTATTTATTTACCAAATATATATATATGTTTTTTTAGTTTTTTTTACATTTGAGTGTTGTCTGTTTTTATCACTTCTGTTTTATTTCCTGTCGTTATCACAGTGAGTTATTTTTTATTTATTTTTTGAACACTTTTTTTATTATTTTAGGAATATATTCTTATTTTATTTATTTGGTGTACTTCCAATGTACTTGTGTTTTTTCTACAAAGCAGTGCTAAGATTTACACATTCATACATTCCAAATATTTGTAAGACAACGTGATTTTAAAGAAAATAAGATGAAAATACTGAAATAGTTTTATATTGTCTTATGATTTTCCCCTCATCTTGCTAAGAAGGCTGTTGACTTTATAAAGAGAGTAGAATTGAGTTAAGATCACAATTCAACATTCGATCTCAAGTCTACTCAGAGGATGAATTTGAAAATGTTTCTGGGATTTTTCAGTGAAACTGACTTGAAATGGAATCGTCCGTCACATACTCCCAATGAACGACTGATATGAAATGAGAATGTGGAAAAGGTTTTTCACTCTGTGCTACTGTAGAGAAACCAACAATTCTCTGTGTTTTATGCCTTTAGAAGCTGGAAACGACTGTGATTCAGAATCTCACCCCCACCCCCCCCCCCCTTTCAAAAGTATTTTGTGTTATTGGAAATCAATATCTAATCACCTTCAAATCCTTACTCGTTCAATATTTCCTTGTAAATGAAACCCCAACAAAAATCTAATTTTGTCACCCTCATGTCTTTAAATGACCATGTGGCAATCTATTCCCTTTATAGTGCACAACGTTTGACCAGAGCTCTACTGTATGTGCACTGTATAGCAAAAAGGGTGCCATTTGGGACGCACACATTGGCTTGGCTAGTATCAAAGCTCAAACACAGCAGGGACAATCTCAAAGTGAAACCATTTTCAATGTGACTGACGCCACAGACACCACTGAAAAATCCATTATTTGAGAGAAGCGATGAAGGTGGAAACACTGGGAAAACATTGGGAGTGGTGTTTGATTTGATATGTGTGTTCTGCTTGACTGCGATTTAGACTTCAACCATAGGGCTCTGGTCAAAAGGAGTGCACTATATTGGGAATATGTGCCATTTGGGACGTACCTTTAGGACTGTTTCAGTTCAATGAACTGAACTCATTGTATTTGGCATTTGAGTGGGTCCGCCAGAAAGAAACACTGATCGAAGGGAACAGAATAGGCCTTTCAAACCTCGTCCTCAATGCTGAAGTGTAAGATATCTGCTGAAGGAGAGAGAGAAGGTCATGAAAGTGGGGAGGTTTATACCTAAACATTTCTTCCACTTTGAAACAGATTTGTTAGTTTTCTGTTTCTTTTACAGAAAGAGAGGGAGGGAGGGAAAGAGAAAGAACGAAAGATCGAAGACAGTGTCTGCTGCACGTTTCTGTGTACCTGCATCTAAAATGTGTTGCTTCTTTTTGATGAACTCAACAAGCATTAAAAAAACAAGTATAAAAAAAATCTCAAAAGGATAACTAAAAGATGACTTTATAGATGTACGACGTACCAGGAAAAAAAAAAAAAAACCTGTTGAAGTCTTGTACGAGGATGTTCTGATCTATGTGCTCTATTTCTAGATGTACCTTGTACCCATGTCGTAATAAACATGCATATTGCTGATTGTAAATAACCGCATGTATCCATGACGACTAGTTTTGCTACACAGAGAGAAATAAATAAAATTAACTATTTTTTATTATGAAATTGAAATGCCTTTTTTTTTTTTTTTTACAACTCCCTTTTTTGTAGATATAATATTATTGTGAAGTTCTATTGGCTCCTGGCTTCGACTCCTTCCCCCACCTATCGCAAGCAGCATCAATGGGACAAACCATTACGAAAACACCACACTATGCTTGATACCTTCAGTCTGTATCCACCAATAGGTATCGGTCAGAGCCATATACGGTATTTAGACTTCCTCAGTATGACTCGATGAAAACTAACGTTCGAGTCATTCTTGATGATTCATTCTGCCTCTGTTACAACAAGGGTAGCAAAAATTCTGGTCACTTTCCAGAAACCTTGGTTGGAGGATTAGGGATTCATTGTTTATTCCCTTTTGATTCCGGCAATATTCCAACTGGGATTTCTGAAACATTTGGGGAACGCTTTTGGGAAAGTTACCAGAATTTTTCTACTGCTATAATTTATTCCTTAATAATGAAGTGATTAGTGCACTTCCTGCATGAGACTTACAGCCAATCAATGCTAACACCACCTATCGTCCCCCACAATGAAACCAGATGGGGACTACGGATCCTTCCGTCTGTTTGTACTTACATTAGTCACAGGCATTATTTCAGACACCACTTGGGTGAATGATGGTCTTGCAATAAAGATCAGGCCTTAACGAAATTACACTGATTGGACCAAAGGAGGCGCTATAGTAATAAACTGAAATCCAAACTTTGAAGAAGTATATCTCCCGTCCCGTTTGACTACAGTGATGACATTTTCTACATAGAGTGGGGTCTAAAATTATTGACACCCTTGATAAAGATTAGCAGAAATGACTGTATAAAATAAATAAATCGAATACTAAGCTACACTGAGTATACCAAACATTAGGAGCAACTTCCTAATATTGAGTTTTTTGCCCTCAGAACAGGGACTCTACAAGGTGCACCTGGCACTTACTACCCCTTTCAAAAGGCACTTACATTTTTTATTTTATACCCTTTTTCTCCCCAGTTTCAATTTTGTCTCATCGCTGCAACTCCCAAATGGGCTCTGGAGGTGAAGGTCGAGTCGTGCGTCCTTCCGAAACATGACCCGCCAAACCGCGCTTCTTAACACCCGCCCGCTTAACCCGGAAACCAGCCACACCAATGTGTCAGAGGAAACACCGCTCAACTGACGATCAAAGTCAGCCTGCAGGCGCCCGGACCGCCACAAGGATGCGCTAGAGAGCGATGAGCCAGCTCCTGTAACCCAGATGACTCTGGGCCAATTTTGTGCGCAGCTCTATGGGACTCCTGATCACGGCCGGTTGTGACACAGCCACAATTGCTCAGAGAAATAGATTCAGTTTAACAAGTCTCAAAAAGGTAGGGGTCAAAATGATTGACACCCCTGTTTTCAATACCTTTCAATAACTCACCTTGTGAGGATAATGGCACTGAGCCTTTTTCTAAAATGTTTTATGAGTTGGAGAACACATTGGGAGGGATCTTAGACCATTCCTCCATACAGAACACATTGGGAGGGACTTTAGACCATTCCTCCATACAGAATCCTTCCAGATCCTTGATATCCTCCGTCTGTTCTTATGGACTCCCCTCTTCAATTCAAACCACGTTGCCTTGTTAATTCTGTACTGACTGGAGGAGGGAGAGATGGAAGGAGAGGGGGATGAGGGAGGGAAGAGGTGAATGGAGCAGAAGAAGAAGTGGGGATGTGAGGGATGAAGGGATGTGAGGGAATAGGAAAGAAGAGGGAGGTGAGCGAGGGATACAGGGAGGAAGAATGGTTGTGTTGCTTTGATAAAACATGCACCTAAGGGGAGAGGAGGGAGGAGAAGGGTTGGGGTGTGTGTGTGTGTGTGTGTGTGTGTGTGTGTGTGTGTGTGTGTGTGTGTGTGTGTGTGTGTGTGTGTGTGTGTGTGTGTGTGTGTGTGTGTGTGTGTGTGTGTGTGTGTGTGTGTGTGTGTGTGTGTGTGTGTGTGTGTGTGTGTGTGTGTGTGTTTTCAGGGACTTGTTTGAGGTTAAATGGATGATCAGAGGAGGGGTTGATCTCTGCTCACTGGATGGATGGATACACACACACACACGCACACACTTCATCCATTCACCCCATGTATCCAGCAAGGGAACAGGTGGAGAAGAGAGGGAAGGAAGGGAGAGAAGGAAGAGGGTGAACAAAGGAAGAGAGGAAAGGAAGTAATATCAGACTACATGCATCACTGTCACGCTGAGATCCAGAGCACAAGGGGTCGGCCGGGAGCTTTGATCTCAGTAAGGAGTCCTTTTTTCTCGAACAGGTGGGCTGCCCCCTCTGGAGCCCACTGGAGATGATAGAGATCTGATGGAGACACACTGTCAAAGGTTATTAAATCATATGCAGTGGCGGTTCTAGCTTGTATGTCGCCCTGGGCGAACCCCCCCTCTAAATCCACCACTGATCATTTGGCTAGGGAAACATGGGGTAAATTGATGGGTGAAGTGTGAGTGAATGAGTGAGAGAGAGAGAGAGAGAGAGAGGGAGGTAGGGAGGAAGAGAGAGAGAGAGAGAGAGAGAGAGAGAGAGAGAGAGAGAGAGAGAGAGAGAGAGAGAGAGAGAGAGAGAGAGAGAGAGAATAATAATGAACTAGTCTAAATAAAGAGATGGATTACAAATAAATGAGAGGACGAGAGGATTGATGGAGGGAGGATGGTGAGGGGGAGGGATGGAGGAGAGGAGAGGAGGGGAGAGAGGGATGGAGGGAAGGAGGGATGAGAGGAGGAGTAAAGGGAGGGAGGGAGTGATGGAGGGATGAGATATGGAGAAAGGAGGAGAGGAGAGAGGGAAGGAAGATGGAGGGAGGGATGAGATAAGGAGAAAGGAGGAGAGGTCGATGAGTGCAGCTCAGCCAGCCCACGGAGGGGTAGCAGCAGTGATTCATTGGTCATGTGACACCCCTCTTCCCTCCCTCTCTCTCCTTTCCATCCCTCCCTCCTCTCCTCCGCTGGGTGAGTCATCCTTCGCTCCACCATCTCCATGCAGAGCCACTGCAGAACCCCTAGGCAGCCAGCCCAACCTCCTCGCACACAGACACACACAATCAAGCACACACACAAAGAAGCAAAGAAGTGCACACACCACACGCACAGTTAGGCACACACACACACACACTCAGGACCTACTGCAGAGAGGACAGACACACTCAGGACCTACTGCAGAGGGGGCAGACACACTCAGGACCTACTGCAGAGGGGGCAGACACACTCAGGACCTACTGCAGAGAGGACAGACACACTCAGGACCTACTGCAGAGAGGACAGACACACTCAGGACCTACTGCAGAGAGGACAGACACACTCAGGACCTACTGCAGAGAGGACAGACACTCAGGACCTACTGCAGAGAGGACAGACACACTCAGGACCTACTGCAGAGAGGACAGACACTCAGGACCTACTGCAGAGAGGGCAGACACATGCACACACTGTCAACATATGCATAGATAGATGTACAGGTAACTGCCAAAAGAAAGGAAACACAAAGTGTCTTAATAGGGTGTTGGGCCGCCACGAACCATTGTCATCCTATGAGGGCAAAGCCACGGTAGCCAAAATAATGACCTGCCTAGTATTTTTATACATGACTCTAAGCATGATGTGATGTTAATTAACTCAGGAATCACACCTTTGTGGAAGCACCTGCTTTCAGAATACTTTGTATCCCTCATGTTTCCATTATTTTGGTAGTTACCTGTATAAACGTATACATTCGCGTAAACACCCACCGTTACTGCATCACCTCTGTCAAATCAACTCACATCATGTTTGTAGCCTACGCACACAGACAACCAGCCTTAACCACACACACACATATCTACACATACACACACAAACACACACACACACACACACACACACACACACACACACACACACACACACACACACACACACACACACACACACACACACACACACACACACACACACACACACACACACACACACACACACACACACACACACACACACACACACACACACACACACACACACAGATAACCAGCCATAGCCAGGCAGGAAATGGAATACACACCCACATAATCAAAAACAGACCTCTCTCCCTCTTTCTCTCTCTCACATACACACACACACACACACACAAACAAACACACACACACATGACCTGTATCATCATTAGTGATATGTTCCCAGTAATTTTCCATCTGTGTACTGATGACGTATTGATGCAGTGCGTCCCAAATGTCACCCTACTCCCTATATAGTGCACTGCTTTTGACCAGGGCCAATAGGTAAAAGTAGTGCAGTGTGTAGTGAATAGGGTGCCATTTGGGAAGCAGCCCGATGGAAAACATAACGGAGCAGCATTCTAACATTCTAAGTGCACTTTATTTCACGTTATCAAACATCATTGATCGTGGCTGGTGCGTGACTCCAACAAAACAATATCACAGGAAAGAGAGATATGGCAAACAACGGTGAACAGATGCACATGCAAGCACACACACATATGCGGGTACGCACATGCCCACGCCCCCCCCACACACACACACTAGGGCCCCATGTCGTCACCAAGTATAGTAGCGTTCTCAGAAAAGGTATGGGCCAATTACTGCAATTTACAATTTACAAGGATGAAAGGAGAGAGAGACAGAAGAGGAGAAAAATAAGGTGAGGGTGGGACTGTTGTCATTTCATAACAGCAAGAACAACAGTCTGTTTGTGGGCCTGTGTGTGTGTGTGTTGTACTGTATTTTCATTGCCTCCTCTCTTACTAAGCCACCCACACCTTTGGAACGGTCACTCTCACACGCACACTCTCTCACTATCTCTCTCTCTCTCTCTCTCTCTCTCTCTCTATCTATCTCTCATCTAGTATGCAGGGGGAATGTGTTTATTTAAGTATGGTTGAAAGACCAAAGTGGATGTTGTGAGGGAGCCGGATAGGCCATGTGAGGGGAGGAGGGTCCGGCACAGCACACTGTTGGCATAAACCATGGTCATGTTCAAGTTGCCAAACGTTACAGATAGAAATGCCATGAATAGAGCCGTTATGACTCCTTGTTTTATATGTCAGAGAGGCATGTTTGTTCTACAATACATATTTGTATCTGAAAGTTCCAAAACGTTGTGCCCTGCTGAACGCTCCTCCCAAGTGGCGCAGTGGTCTAAGACACTGCATCTCATTGCTAGTGGTGTCACTACAGACAACCTGGTTCGAATCCAGACTGTATCACAACCTGCCGTGATTTGGAGTCCCATAGGGCGGTGCAGAATTGGCCCAGCGAAGTCAGAGTTTGGCCGGTGTAGGCCGTCATTGTTAATAAGAGTTTGTTCTTAACTGACTTGCCTAGTTAAATAAAATAAAAATACATCTCCATCCGCTAGCTTGGCGGTGGCCAAGGCTACTGCTGTACACCAGTGGGAGCTCTGGGCCGGCCAAAATGGCGCCTGCCCTGAATACCCAATTCATCCCACCAACTTTGTGCAGATCTTAAAACATTGAATAGTTTGTAGTAGATTATTCATTGCCTGAATACTCCTTCGCTCCACCTTGTCACTACCATTTCTCTCTGCACTTATTTACTGAGCTCTCCTCCTTTATCTCATGTCTCCATCGCTCTCTCTCTCCGCTGTACGGCAAGGCCATGCTTCACTGCAACACTGTCACAAAGGAACGGTGACTCATACAATTAAATGCTCCATCTCGCCTCTTTTCTATTTTTTTTTCTTCTCCTTTCTTTCCTTCTCTCGCTCCCCCCCTCCCTCCTTCCCTATCTTACACAAACAGCTTTGGTTTAAGATTCTCTCTGAATTTCAAACACTGGCTGCATCAACAGGTATGTATTTACACCTATAGACTGACGTTTCCCCACTATAACATGAATCCACTTTTCAACACAACAAAGTATTAAAGGTGCAGGTAATCCATAGTTAAAGGGGCAATCTGCAGTTCAAACAACAACCAAGCAGCACCCGCCACTGTTTTGGTAAATCAAATGATAGTTTTAAACGATGTTTTAATTTGTCTCTGTACTCCAGCCTTTTGGATTTGAGATCAAATGTTTCATATGAGGTGACAGTACAGAATACCACCTAATCTTTGCATATTTATTTCACCTTTATTTAACCAGGTAGGTCAGTTGAGAACAAGTTCTGTTTTACCATTTAAAAATTAAAAATTAAAGCACTATGTATTTAGTCGCTCCATTTGAAAAAGTATTTGGAGTGGATAAATTCACATTGTGTTTTAAGTAGTCAAAAGTGTATTATTTGGTCCCATAGTCCTTGCACTCAATGATTACATCAAGCTTGTGACTCTACAAAACTTGTTGTATGCATTTGCAGTTTGTTTTGGTTGTGGATTGTATTTTGCCCGATAGGAACGGAAAGGTGAATCATGCAGTATCATTGGAGTAACTTTTATTGAAAGTAAGAATTTCTGAACACTTCTACATAAATATGGATTTACCGTGATTATGGATAGTCATGAATGAATTGTAAATAATGATGAGTGAGAAAGATAGATGCACAAAGGTCATACCCCTCAAAAAATAGACACGTGTTTGTTGTCACAAGCTTGATGTACTCATTTCATGCTAAGAATATGGGACCAAATACTAAACTTTTGACCAACTAGATACATAGAGTTTTCATTTATAAACAGTAAAAGAGATATGTATGAAAATAGCCTCAAATAAAATTTGACTTTCTGTTCTGGCACCTCATATGAAACAATTGTCTCAAATCCAAAATTCTGGAGTAAAAGCCCATTTCAAAATGTTAGCTTCACTGTCCAAATACATATGGAGGGGAGTGTATGTAATTCATTTAAAAGTCCAAAAATGGATGTACCAATAACAGATTACCTCTTTAATGCAACAAACGTATGTAAACAAAAGTCAAAACACAACCTTATCTCTCACAAACAGCTTCCTACACTGAGGCTTTGGATTCTCTCTGAATTAAAAACAAAAGCTACATCAACTGGTAGCTGTGAATCACAATACAAGACCAAAAGTCTGTGGACACCTGCTCGTCAAACATGTCATTCCAAAATCATGGACATTAATATGGAGTTGGTCCCCCCTTTGCTGCTATTACAGACTCCACTCTTCTGGGAAGGCTTTCCACTAGATGTTGGAACATTGCTGCTTCCATTCAGCCAAGAGCATTAGTGAGGTCGAGCACTGATGTTGGGCAATTAGACCTGGAGATCGATTGAGGTCAAAGCTCTGTGCAGGCCAGTCAAGTTCTTCCACAACGATCTCGACAAACCATTTCTGACCTCGCTTTGTTCACGGGCCAATGTCATGCTGAAACAGGAAAGGGCCTTCCACAAACTGTTGCCACAAAGTTGAAAGCATGTCACTGTATGCTGTAGCGTTAAGATTTCCCTTCACTGGAACTAAGGAGCCCGATCCATGAAAAACAGCCCCAGACCATTATTCCTCCACCAAACATTACAGTTGGCACTATGCACTCGGGCAAGTAGCGTTCTCTTGGCATTCGCAAAACCCAGATTTGTCTAATGGTGGCGAGATTTACACCACTCCAGCCGACGCTTGGAATTACGCGTGGTGATTTTAGGCTTGTGTGAGGCTGCTCGGCCATGGACATCCATTTCATGAAGCTCCCAACAAACTGTTTATGTGCTGATGTTGCTTCCAGAGGCAGTTTGGAACCTGGTAGTGAGTGTTGCAACCGAGGACAGACCATCCCGTTCTGTGAGATTGTGTGGCCTACCACCTCGCGGCTGAGCCGTTGTTGCTCCTAGACGTTTCCACTTCACAATAACAGCACTTACAGTTGATGGGGGCAGCTCTAGCAGAGCATAAATTTGACGAACTAACTTGTTGGAAAGGTTGTATACTATGACGGTGCCACGTTGAAAGTCACTGAGCTCTTCAGTAAGGCCATTCTACTGCCAATGTTTGTCTATGGAGATAGCATGGCTTTGTGCTCGATTTTATGCACGTCAGCAATGGGTGGGCTGTCCACACATATATATATATACAGCGGGTGAAATAAGTATTGAACACGTCACCATTTTTCTCAGTAAATATATTTCCAAAGGTGCTATTGACATGACATTTTCATCAGATGTTGGTAACAACCCAAGTAATCCATACATACAAAGAAACCAAAACAAATAAGTTCAGAAATTAAGTTATGTGTAATAATGTGAAATGACACAGGGAAAAAGTATTGAACACATGAAGAAAGGGAGGTGCAAAAAGGCATGGAAAGCCAAGACAACAGCTGAAAACTATCAGTAATTAAAAAGCAATCCAGCCCACTGTCAGTGCAAATTAATATCAGCTGGTTCAATCCCAACTGATGGCCTACAAAAAGGTCTCATTGCCAAGGTGTCACACAAGACACATCTCATGATGGGTAAAAGCAAAGAGCTGTCTCAAGACCTTCGCAACCTAATTGTTGCAAAACATAATGATGGCATTGGTTATAGGCACATTTCTAAGCTTCTGAATGTTCCAGTGAGCACTGTTGGGGCCATAATACGGAAGTGGAAAGACAATCATTTCACCAAAAATTTGCCTCGACCAGTTGTCCAAGAGCCAAGGACCACTTGTGGAGAGCTTCAAAAAGACCTGCAATTAGCAGGTACTGTTGTCTCAAAGAAAACAGTAAGTAATGCACTCCACCGCCATGGCCTGTATGCACGCTCACCACGCAAGACTCCATTGCTGAAAAAAAAGCATGTTGAAGCTTGTTTAAAGTTAGCTGCACAACATTTGGAAAAGCCAGTGAAATACTGGGAGAATATAGTGTGGTCAGATGAGAGCAAAATTGAACTGTTTGGATGTCATAATACACACCATGTTTGGAGGAGAAATGGCACTGCACATCACCCTAAAAACACCATACCAACAGTGAAGTTTGGAGGTGGGAACATCATGGTGTGGGGCTGCTTTTCAGCAAATGGTACTGGCAAACTTCACATAATTGAAGGAAGGATGAATAGGCAAATTTACTGAGACATTCTTGACAAAAATCTGCTGCCATCTACCAGGATGATGAAGATGAAACGAGGGTGGACATTTCAGCAAGACAATGATCCCAAACACACAGCCAAGGAAACTCTCAATTGGTTTCAAAGAAAGAAAATAAAGCTGCTAGAATGGCCCAGCCAATCACCTGACTTAAATCCCATTGAAAATCTATGGAAAGAACTGAAGATCAAGATTCATAGAAGAGGCCCACGGAACCTTCAAGATTTGAAGACTATTTGTGTGGAAGAATGGGCCAAAATCACACCAGAGCAATGCATGCGACTAGTTTCTCCATACAGGAGGCGTCTTGAAGCTGTCATTACCAACCAAGGCTTTTGTACAAAGTATTAAATAAATATCAGTAAGTGTGTTCAATACTTTTTCCCTGTGTCATTTCACATTATTACACATAACTTAATTTCTGAACTTATTTGTTTTGGTTTCTTTATATGTATGGATTACTTGGGTTGTTACCAACATCTGGTGAAACTTTCATGTCAATAGCACCTTTGAAAATATATTTACTGAGAAAAATGGTGACGTGTTCAATACAGTGTATATACACTGTATACAGTTGAAGTCGGAGGTTTACATACACCTTAGCCAAATACACTTAAACTCAGTTTTTCACAATTCCTGACAATTCCCTGTCTTAGGTCAGTTAGGATCACCACTTTATTTTAAGAATGTGAAATGTCAGAATAATAGTAGAGAGAATGATTTCAGCTTATATTTCTTTCATCACATTCCCAGTGGGTCAGAAGTTTACATACACTAAATTAGTATTTGGTAGCATTGCCTTTAAATTGTGTAACTGGGGTCAAACGTTTCGGGTAGCCTTCCACAATCTTCCCACAATAAGTTGGGTGAATTTTGGCCCATTCCTCCTGACAGAACTGCTAACTGAGTCGGGTTTGTAGGGCTCTGCTCGCACACGCTTTTTCAGTTCTGCCCAGAAATGTTCTATAGGATTGAAGTCAGGGCTTTGTGATGGCCACTCCAATATCTTGACTTTGTCCTTTAGCCATTTTGCCACAACTTTGGAAGTATGCTTGGGGTCATTGTCCATTTGGAAGACCCATTTGCGACCAAGCTTTAACTTCCTGACTAACGTTTCAATATATCCACCTAATTTTCCTTCCTCATGATGCCATCTATTTTGTGAAGTGCACCAGTCCCTCCTGCAGCAAAGCACCCCCACATGATGCTGCCACCCCCATGCTTCACGGTTGGGATGGTGTTCTTCCTCCAAACATAACAATGGTCATTATGGCCAAACAGTTCTATTTTTGTTTCATCAGACCAGAGGACATTTCTCCAAAAAGTACAATCTTTGTCCCCATGTGCAGTTGCAAACCGTAGTCTGGCTTTTTATGGCAGTTTTGGAGCAGTGGCTTCTTCCTTTCTGAGTGGCCTTTCAGGTTATGTCGATATAGGACTCGTTTTACTGTGGATATAGATACTTTTGTATCTCCAGCATCTTCACAAGGTCCTTCGCTGTTGTTCTGGGATTGATTTGCACTTTTCACACCAAAGTACATTCATCTCTAAGAAACAGAACGCATCTCCTTCCTGAGCGGTATGACAGCTGCTTGGTCCCATGGTGTTTATACTTGCGTACTATTGTTTGTACAGATTAACGTGGTACCTTCAGGCGTTTGGGAATTGCTCCCAAGGATAAACCAGACTTGTAGAGGTCTACAATTGTTTGGAGGCTGATTTCTTAGAATTTTCCCATGATGTCAAGCAAAGAGGCACTGCGTTTGAAGGTAGGCCTCGAAATACATCCACAGGTACACCTCTAATTGACTCAAATGATGTCAATTAGCCTATCAGAAGCTTCTAAAGCCATGACATCAGTCAACTTAGTGTATGTAAACTTCTGACCCACTGGAATTGTGATATAATTAGTTATAAGTGAAATAATCTGTCTGTAAACAATTGTTGGAAGAATTACTTGTGTCATGCACAAAGTAGATGTCCTAACCGACTTGCCAAAACTATAGTTTGTTAACATGAAATCTGTGGAGTGGTTGAAAAATTAGTTTTAATAACTTCAACCTAAGTGTATGTAAACTTCCGACTTCAACTGTATATATACAGTATATAGTAAGTCTATAGACTGACATTTACTACTATGGGAATCCACAACTATCCAGACCAAGTTACTGTCAACTAAGGTAAAAACAACAATAATCAAACCAGAAGCCACAAATACACAAGTCCTTTCTAATTGCATTTTATTTTCATTATAAAATTACATTCACACGATTCCCTTTGATATGTCTGCATCCCAAATGGTACCCTTCTCTCTTCATAGTGCATTACTTTTGACCAGAACCCAGGTCAAAGCCAAGTTAGTACAGTATAAAAGGAATAGGGTGGAATGACTGGACCGTAGTTAATTAATTATTTGTCACATGCCACCCACCCCTCATGCTGGATCCCAAATTAATAAAATCCTACACACACACACCTTTTTGGAGTCCCTTAAAAAAACGTGAATCAAAATATCTTCAAATTTCGGTGCTGTTCCAATAATCCACACTAGCGCACTACTAATAATTAAACATTAGCTCTGTCCCACTGACCATACCAGTATACCACTTTGAATGGAGCATGCATCCAAAGGCTTCATCCCAAACTGCACCCTGTTCCATATTTAGGCCTCTGGTCAAAAATACAGTGGTATGCTAGTGTGGATATTGGAACGTAGCCTATGTATTGATACTAATTAGAGTGAAGCAATGTATTGGGAATGCACAATAGCAAGTAGTATGCTAGTATGAATGTTGGAACGCGTCTTATTTAAATCAAAGGGCTAAAGTCAGGCAATACGAATGTCTACAGTCTGAAGCCACACTCTCTTCTAGTTAGTTTTTCCTATTGGTCTATTTCCTCGTTGCAGACAAAAACATTATTACTCTTTGGAAAGTAGGTATTTGATAGGCGTAAAACGTATGCATTTAATGTGTGTGTTGGTATTGGAATGGTAGCTAGGTCCAGAGACAGAGAAAAACAGTTGCGGAATAGAACGCAGAAATATAATTGTAAATTCTAAATAACTCTGGATGGAACCAGAATTTGGGAAGAATCATTCTTCAGATTGACATACATATAAATGGTAAGGGCAAGAATGTGTTCTTTGTTTGTACCCCTACAACAGATGAGACTACGGGTTCAAAAGAACTCACCAATGCAGACAATCAATGTGGTCCCTTAAAAACAATAAAAACAGCAAACGTATTATAATTTTTCTCATAACATGGGGTACATATACAAAATATTTGACGACCGTTCATTTAAAAGCAAATCCCTGTGTCCCTCAAATGGCACCCTATTCACTACAAAGTGCGTTCAATTTGACCAAAGTCCGTCAAAAGTAGTGCACAACATACGGAATAGGGTGCCATTTGGGACGCACCCTAATATGATCAAACGTAATCTGTTGGGTAAAATGTGTTTTATTTCATCTCCTGCTAAAAAAAAAAAAGTCTTAAGACGCAATATGACCTGTGTCTCGAGGGAAAGTTCAAAGGTCAAATCAGACCATGGTTGAAATACTATTTCAAGTACTTCGAGCTGAGCTTGATTGAGCATCCTGGCAGAACGGAACCAATAGAATGGCCTCCCTGCAGGCTAAAGCAAACGCTAGAAGTACTTGAACAATTTCAGATCGTATTTGAACCTGGGTCATATAACAGTAGTAGTAGCTAAATCTTTCGGCCAAAAGTGGCACCATTTTCAGAGCTAATATAAATAGAGCATGGATCATTATCATGATAATATACAACAATGTCAGCAATGTCTTGAATTCAGTACCAGAACGTCAACGTGTGAATCTCAATTGACACCCTATTTTACCTAAAAAAAAAAAAATGTACACTTCTTTTGGCCAGAGCCCTAGCGTACTATGTAGGGGATAGGGTGCCACTTGAGACACAGCCTCTTACTCCCTCCCAGCCTGCCCTAAAGCCTCTCCACTCACGTCACACCTAACAAAGACACACATCAAAACCCTTTCCTCCACCCTGTTGCACATGGAACCCAATGTCCTCCGTCTCTTCGTCTCCTGATAAAAAAAAGTGCTGCGATCAGAGTACCCTGCTGTCACTACGCCAGGCCCATCTCCTCTAGAACACTTCTCGGAGACTCGTCCTCCTGTAGGGGGAGACATGGATCAGATGGCTCAGAATAACTGGTGACATAAAACACAATTCATAGTGAATAACAAGGCCCGATTCAGACTTGATATAAGTAGAGTCAACATGGACTTAAGTCAATAAAACATGGACTTAAGTTAAAAAATGTACTTAAGTCCATGTTAAGTCAACTTATCTCAAGTCTGAATAGGGTCCATAGGTAGGTAGAGATACTCGATGGAGGTCGACAGAACGAAACATTGGTCGTAAATAGATCCATCAAATTGTTGAAAGTGCTCGAGTTTTTCATTCTATTTAAATGAGAGAGATCACTCCTATCGTGTACATGTAGGCTCATGTAGACCTTATTCAGTAAATATCCTTTGCTAGCTGTTTTTGGCTCATTCAGGACATTCAAGTTTTCTAAATCTGAATCCTACCTCCTGTAGTAGGTCGGCCTGTTCGATGGCCTTGAGTACACTCTTCTTGGACGTGTCTTGGATCTCCCCTCCCATCAGAAACTCATCCAGTATAAAGTAGGCCTTCTCAAAGTTAAAGATGATGTCCAGCTCACATACCTAACGGGGCGCGCACACACACACACACACACAGGAATCAGAATTACAATAGACTAAATATAGACAGTCTACATACAGGAAACCTAGACCAATAACACGATAGAAGAGAATAAGCCAATTTATAGTTGAGGATATACAAGGAGAGAAGCTTGAGTGAGAGGAGAGCAGTATTTTCCACAAGCACATGGAGGAGCCAGCCAAATAGAAAAAGTAGCCAGCCAAGTTCCCCTGGGATGGGGGACGAGGGGGTTTCTCCCAGGTTAAGACATCTAATTTCTTTCACACTTTTACAGTGTTAGTTTCATCAGCTGTTGTACAATATGATACAACAACTCTAAGTTCCAGTGCAGTCAAATTTGAGTCTCCCAGAGACTCCTGTAAGAGTGAGCTGACTTTCACAGGCTTCAATCTTCCTTTTAAGAGGCATTTTCTCAGCTTTCTGCAATACATGTATGACAGGCATGATTGTCTCAGGTAGCCTGCGAAAGCCAGCATTGATAGAATGCAATAATATACTAATATTTGCCATATTTTAACGTATTGCCATGGTCCGTGCATTGGTGAAACTTGCACTCCTGTAGATTATAGAACTACTGAAATAACTTGATATTTTTGCAATATATTTTTGGAGTGGAGCTGGATAGTTATACTCTACTTGAGTGGGTTGAGTCACTGACGTCACATGACTGGGCAGGGGCCAAACATAATGAGTTTTTCCCCACAAAAGGGCTTTACAGACAGAAATACTACTCAATTTCATCAGCTGTCCGGGTGGCTGGTCTCAGACAATCCCGCAGGTGAAGAAGCCACATGGAGGTCCTGGGCTTGAGTGGTTACACGTGGTCTGCGGTTGTGAGGCCGGTTAGACGCACTGCCAAATTCTCTAAAACGACGTTGGAGGCATCTTATGGTAGAGAAATTAGCATTCAATTTTCTGGCAACAGCTCTGGTGGATCTTCCTGCAGACAGCATGTCAACTGCATGTGTAATGATCATGCTGTTTAATCAGCTTCTTGATGTAAACAAAATTGTGCACGAAATTTGAAAGAAATAAGCTTTTTGTGCGTATGGAAAATTTATGGGATCTTTTATTTCAGCTCATGAAACATGGGACCAACACTTTACATGTTGCATTAAAATGTGTATTATATGAGCGTTTGATCTCCTTGAAGAACGATCTGGCCTTAATGGCCATGAACTCTTATAATCGCCACCTGGCACAGCCTGAAGCGGACTGGCCACCATTCAGAGCCTGGTTCCTATCTAGGTTTCTTCCTATGGTTCCTGCCTTTACATCTGTAGATGTAAAAAGGGCTTTATAAATACATGTGATTGATTTGATTGGTTAATGTCGGGCCCTGCATGTGTGTGTGCCAGTAAACAATAGGCTGAGTGGATTTTGAGTCATCGTTAACACATTATATGGGACGTGCAAATTTATGTGCTCTCCCTCCGTGTAAAGAAATGTGACTGCAACCACAGCGCACACAAAACACACACACACACCCAGGTACCGAGATACTGGACAGACAGCAGACTGTCAAACCAGCAGTGTTTCCCTGTCATCGCTCACATTGTGACTGACAGGCGCCTGTCCTATCAATAGATCGCTTGAAGATGCATTTCATTTATTCTAACGGGACAGGGCTCGGGCGACTTTTTTCTGACTAGCAAATTGATAAGAAGCCTTGTTAATTTAAGTGGAAAAAGTAGCCGGCTGAAAATGTGTCTAAAAATCATCTTTACAGCCGACAGACGGCACTAGTGGAAAATACTTGGGGGGGAGAGACAGAGAGAGAGACAGAGAGAGAGAGACAGAGGGAGAAGTCTAATAGATGAGACAGGGAGCGAGAATAAACAACATATGATGTGAGTCATCGACTTACATGAAAATCCTTCGATTGTCCAGTAGTAATATGGAAGAGAGGCAGGGAGGATGAAACGGAAGAGAGGATGAAACGGAAGAGAAGCAGGGAGGATGAAACAGAAAATGTATGATAAGCCATCAAGATAAAAGAGTGTAGGTGAGAAATAAGCAGTTGGAGAGAGAAAGAATGGAGTTGGCTAAAGAAGAGATAATGAAAGAGTTGGCTAGGAGAGAGTGGCTAAAGAAGAGATAATGAAAGAGTTGGCTAGGAGAGAGTGGCTAAAGAAGAGATAATGAAAGAGTTGGCTAGGAGAGAGTGGCTAAAGAAGAGATAATGAAAGAGTTGGCTAGGAGAGAGTGGCTAAAGAAGAGATAATGAAAGAGTTGGCTAGGAGAGAGTGGCTAAAGAAGAGATAATGAAAGAGTTGGCTAGGAGAGAGTGGCTAAAGAAGAGATAATGAAAGAGTTGGCTAGGAGAGAGTGGCTAAAGAAGAGATAATGAAAGAGTTGGCTAGGAGAGAGTGGCTAAAGAAGAGATAATGAAAGAGTTGGCTAGGAGAGAGTGGCTAAAGAAGAGATAATGAAAGAGTTGGCTAGGAGAGAGTGGCTAAAGAAGAGATAATGAAAGAGTTGGCTAGGAGAGAGTGGCTAAAGAAGAGATAATGAAAGAGTTGGCTAGGAGAGAGTGGCTAAAGAAGAGATAATGAAAGAGTTGGCTAGGAGAGAGTGGCTAAAGAAGAGATAATGAAAGAGTTGGCTAGGAGAGAGTGGCTAAAGAAGAGATAATGAAAGAGTTGGCTAGGAGAGAGTGGCTAAAGGAGAGATAATGAAAGAGTTGGCTAGGAGAGCGAGAGACTCACACTGCCGAAGTACTTATCCAGCAGCTCTACGAAGCGGTGGATGACCTCTAGAGTGATGAGTTCATTGTCCTGTTCCTCCACCGCACAGCAGAAATACAGACTGGCATACCTATAGAGCGCGCATGAACACATACACACCTTGTTAACGCAAACAGCATGCAGAGGAAGGAACCCAGAAAACCCCACAAACCCACAGTCTTTGTGTTATTGAGGTTCAACACAGTCACACCTTCTTCATTGAGGTTGAGCTGAGAACTAAAAGGTTCTGGGGAAATCCATGGCGCTCCAGCCAGTCAGTCTACGCGGTTTGACAATTCAAGGCTTGTGATGTTCAAAACTGCATGCGTCTAATAGACCTATGCACTATACCGTGTGTGTGTGTGTGTGTGTGTGTGTGTGTGTGTGTTTGACAAGCACACCAGATTCTAATTGTCAACTAATCATCACCTTGACAAGTTGAATCAGGTGTTTTTGTCCGGGGCTACAACAAACATGTGTGCTGTTGTTGAGGGTAGTTGAGGACCGGAGTTGGGAACCACTGTATTAGAGCATTAGTGAGTCAGCCCTTTGGCTCCATCACCTGGCCAGAAACAGGTACTGCACTAATTGATTTTCTTCCTCACCCATCTACACTCAATATCCCATAATGACAAATTTATGTTTATAGACATTTTAGCAAATTTATTTAACCTAAAATACACATCATTTACATACATATTCACACTCTTGAGTCTATACATGTTAGAATCACCTTTGGCAGCTCTTTCTGCTGTGAGTCTTTCTGGGTAAAGTCTAAGAGCTTTGCACACCTGGACAGTACAATATTTGCCCATTATTCTTTTCAAAATTCTTTAAGCTCTGTCAAATTTGTTGTTGATCATTCTCTAGACAACCATTTTCAAGTCTTGCCATAAATCTTGCCAAGCAGATGTGTCGAAACTGTAACTCGGCCACTCGGAAACATTCACAGTCTTCTTGGTAAGCAACTCCAGTGTAGATTTGACTTAATGTTTTAGGTTATTGTCCTGCTGAAAGGTGAATTAATTTCCCAGTGTCTGGTGGAAAGCAGACTGAACCAGGTTTTCCCTCTAGGATTTAGCCGGTGCTTAGCTCCATTCCGTACATTTTTTATCCTTTAAAAACTCCCCAGTCCTTATCGATTGCAAGCATACCCATAACATGATGCAGCCACCACTATGCTTGAAAATATGGAGAATGGTACTCAGTAATGTGTTGTATTTGCCCCAAAACATAACACTTTGTATTAAGGACAAATAATTAATTACTTTGCCACATTTTTTGCAGTATTACTTTAGTGCCTTGCTGCAAACAGGATGCATGTTTTGGAATATTTGTTTTTATTCTGTACAGGCTTCCTTCTTTCACTCGGTCATTTAGGTTAGTATTGTGGAGTAACTACAATGTCGATCCATCCTCAGTTTTCTCCTATCACAGCCATTCAACTCTAACTGTTTTAAAGTCACCATTGGCCTCATGGTGAAATCCCTGAAAAGTTTCCTTCCTCTCCGGCAACAGAGTTAGAAAGGACACCTGTATCTTTGTAGTGACTGGTTTTATTGATACAAGTGATTAAATCACTTTATCAAGCTCAAAGCGATAGTCAATGTGTGTGTGTATTTTTTTTTTTTTTTTTTTTTTTTTTTTTTTTTACCCATCTACCAATAGAGGCATTGGAAAACCTCCCTGGTCTTTGTGGTTGAAATTCACTGATCGACTGAGGGGGGAATTGTTTTAAAGGTCATACCAAGGATGATTTAGCTATTTGATTTAGAATTTTAAGACCCCTTGAAGTATATACAAAAAAAGTATAACAAAATTATATTTGGCCTTACTGCTATTAGCCCATACAAACACATTGAATAACATGGAACAGATAGTCCCCCCTAAAAAATCTAAAGCAAGTTTGTGCCCAAGTGCCTGTCCTATATCTGAGAGATATAATAAAGTACAGGAAAATATATATTTGTTAAATGGACTTGATTTGAACCCATATTCTGAGAAATGCTGATGAATGTCTTGCTCGAGCTGTGCAACTGGCTCACTTCTGATGCTCACAGGCAATGTGTATTGGAAGAGATTTCTGAATGTTCTTCGCCCAGCATACACCCCTCCAACTAGACATGCTTCATCTACTCATTTGCGGGATGCAGAGTTCAACAGAGTTCAAGTGAAGGTCAAGCAAATCATAGAGAAAGCAGACTTGAAATCATCTCTGATGGGTGGTCGAATGTTCGTGGGCAAGGAATAATTAAACATCTCCACCCCTCAAACAGTATTCTACAAGAGCACAGACAAGGGACAACAGACACACCGGTCTCTAGATTGCAGAAGGCAGTCTTCAATGACCTTAGACCAAAGAAGGTATTTGCACTGGTGACAGACAATGCTGCGAACATGAAGGCTGCTTGGTCTAAAGTGGAGGAGTCCTACCCTCACATCACACCCATTGGCTGTGCTGCTCATGCATTGAATCTGCTCCTCAAGGATATCATGGCACTGAAAACTATGGATACACTCTACAAGAGAGCCAAGGAAATGGTTCGGTATGTGAAGGGTCATCAAGTTATAGCAGCAATCTACCTCACCAAGCAAAGTGAGAAGAATAAGAGCAACACATTGAAGCTGCCCAGCAACACCCGTTGGGGTGGTGTTGTCATCACGTTTGACAGTCTCCTGGAGGGGAAGGAGTCTCTCCAAGAAATGGCCATATCACAGTCTGCCGATATGGACAGCCCAATCAAGAGGATCCTCCTGGATGATGTATTTTGGGAGAGAGTGGTAAGCAGCCTGAAACTCCTGAAACCTATAGCAGTAGCCATTGCACGGGTTGAGGGTGACAATGCCATCCTGTCTGATGTTCAGACTCTGCTTGCAGACGTAAGAGAAGAAATTTGTACTGCCCTGCCCACTTCACTGTTGCTCTAAGCAGAGGAAACTGCAGTTCTGAAATAAATGGTGTCATCACTACCGTGTCTCGCCACCTTGGTCTGGCAAAGTGCACTTCCAAGCAAGGGCTTTGGGATGGAGATGCAATATGGCAGTCGTGTCAACATATCTCATCAGCCACCTGGTGGAAGGGACTTTGTGGATCTGAGGCTCTTTCCTCTGTTGCCTCCATCCTCCAAATCCCACGCCTCAGAGCGCAACTGGTCCTTATTTGGGAACAGACACACTAAAGCATGCAACAGGCTGACCAATAGAAGGGTTGAAAATTTGAGGCTTTTTGAGCCTGACAACAAACCATCCTCAACAAGGTTGGAAAGTGACAGTGAAGATGAGGCCTCAGTCTGATATCTGAGAAGACATGGAAGCATGAGAGGAAGACAACCAAAGCTTTAGTTTCTAGACTATCATTTTACAGATGTATGTTGAAAAAGTTTTTGGGGAGATGCGATGGATCATTGGGGATCATTCAATATTCTCTTTCTTTTGTTGTTCAGTGAAATCATCCCATGTGAAGAGTCAACTCATTTAATTAAAGTTTTTTTTCATCTCTATTGGAAGGATTTAATCATTTGTGTCTCTTGTGTCTAAAGGTTTATGTTTCTGTCTCCATATTATATGGTAAATATATCCAATACAAAAAACATCTAAATTTAAATGGTATTAATATTAATTAGCATATATTTCTGTTAATTCACATATATTCCCGTTAATTCCCACCTCTGAATATTCCCCAAAATGTGCAACCCTACCGGGGACTACCAGTAAGCTTCATAATAAAAAATTGTGACAGCTGGAATGAAGAATGCAATATCCTTTATCTCTTAACATATTGCATACGTTGACTGCAGGTATTTACTTAAAAAGTAACAAATAATATTTAAAAAAACATCACTTGGCTATTTCCAAGCCTAATTAACATAAGAACACTGGTAACACACAGGTGTGGGGTAAGTCTTCGGTGTAAGTGCAGCATATGATAAGCTTGTACAGAATCCCTGTGGTGAAGGTTACTGTAGGATCCTATGGGCAAATTCTACACCGTGTGTTGTGTGTGGATGTCTTCTGTATGAGAGGTGGGAGGTGGAATGAGTGTTCAAATGATGAGTCACTGAGCATAATTTAAAATGGAAAACACTGTCAAATGTAAAATCAGTGTTTTGGGAAAACAATACCAAACACCCCTCAGACAGCCTGGAGCCTGGGTGATAACGCCAGGAGACAGGTCGGGAGACACACAAAGTAATATCATGATGTGACAGGTCCGTCTCTTATAATGCCCCCCTGGAACCACTTATGAAGACCAATTATTACCAGTAGAGGGAGGGAGGGGGATTAGTGTAACGCCAAACACTGAGTCACTGGCAGATTCGTCATTCCAAACAAGACGACTCATTTTCAGATGAGACAGATGGCATTTCCCAGATGTTTTATTGAGCCCGTCTTAACATTTAGTGTATTTGCCTGGTTTGGCTCCCTCACATGGAGAAGTCTGAATACCCTTGTGAGAGTTGTGAAGGTCTGTGATAAGATTGTATGGACAAAGCAAAAGGCTCTCCGAGACACTTACAAAAGAGCACAAAACAAAGGAGAGGCAAATAAATAATGTTGGATCTAAAACATCCACTGAACAGCCAATATACAGTACTGCCATCAGAATGGGTTTAAATGAAATAGATTGGTGTGGTTTATGTGCATCTTGTATAGCACGGCTTTTAATGAAATAGATTGGTGTGGTTTATGTGCATCTTGTATAGCACGGCTCTTAATGAAATAGATTGGTGTGGTTTATGTGCATCTTGTATAGCACGGCTCTTAATGAAATAGATTGGTGTGGTTTATGTGCATCTTGTATAGCACGGCTCTTAATGAAATAGATTGGGTGTGTTTTATGTGCATCTTGTATAGCACGGCTCTTAATGAAATAGATTGGGTGTGTTTTATGTGCATCTTGTATAGCACTTAACGAAATAGATTATTGTCACATACATTTATCTTGTATAGCACAGCTCTTAACGAAATAGATTATTGTCACATACATTTATCTTGTATAGGCCTAAACCTTGTAAACATTGGTAATGTGTGAATGCTGCCGTTTATATGCCTACTATATATATTTATTTTATTTGACTTGCCACAACTGAAGTTCTGAAGTGAAGTTCCTTCTTGTGTGAGAGACCGTGAGTGAGAGTGAGAGTGAGAGAGAGAGAGAGAGAGAGAGGAGAGTGTGTGAGAGAGTGTGTAGTTGCTACATGTTCTGTTCACACACACACTTGAAAATGTGCAACAAGGGCTACTGCGTGCTACACATAGTCATTTTTTTTTTACATATTTGGACAGATGGATATGTAATCTACACTTCAACACTATTGACAGATAAAGTTTACCCAATTTAACAAATCACCCCCCCCTCCAATTTGTTTTTTAAATAAACAAAAATGCCTTTTCCTTATCTTTACCATCACATAAAATGGCTAAAATTAGAATTAGGTACCAAAACAAGTGCAAATGATTAGGAAATTAGAGAGAAACTTAGGAGGGTCCAGCCTTCCATAAAGATAAGAAAATTGGTCTGGTTTGGTCCATATGGGTGTGTGGTAAGACATCATTCAAAGATCAAAAGACCTACCCGAGGCCCTCAGAAGAAAGACCTACCCGAGGCCCTCAGAAGAAAGACCTACCCTAGGCCCTCAGAAGAAAGACCTACCCTAGGCCCTCAGAAGAAAGACCTACCCTAGGCCCTCAGAAGAAAGATTATTGATGCCCATGAGTCTTTATGGAAGGCTGGACCCTCTCTCTAATTTGCACTTGTTTTGGTACCTAATTCTAATTTTAGCAATTGTATGATGGTAAAGGTAGGGGTGTACTAACTTTTTCCCCATAAGGAAAATACATTTCTGTTTATTTTAATTGCATAACATAAAAATAAAAAATACATGTTTTGTGTGATTTGCTAAATTGGGTAACCTTTATCTGTCAATAGTGTTGAAGTGTAGATTACATATCCATCTGTCAAATTTGTAAAAAGAAAAAGAAAAAAAATAGCACTTTCCATGGGGTGTACTTAGTTTTTCACATGACTGTATGAGTAGCACGCAGTAGCCCTTTGATAAAAATGTTCAAGTGTGTGTGGGTGTGTATGTGAACAGAGCATGTAGCAACTACATGCTGTTCCACACAACCATCAATGGCAGAAAATTCCCTGGTGTGTATTCCAGTACCTCTTGTAGACGATCTTGAGGTCCCTCCACTCCAGGAAGCTGCACATCTTGGGCTTGCGGGCCAGCACCACCTGCATGAGCTCCCTCACCATCTTCTTCTTGTCCCTCTCGGCCGTGGCCGTGTACCACTTCTGGAGACGCAGCTTCCCCTGACGACTGAACAGCAACATGAAACGCATCTACAGGAGGGAGACCAGGGACAGTTAATGTCAGACTACAGGGGGAGGAAACAGGAGGGGAGGCACACAGAAAAGGAGACAACAGGATCAATAGCATATACAGAGGAGACCAGTGGAAGTTAGCACCAGATAACTTCAGGATGAACTAGTGTGTACAACAGACAGAACAAATAGGGTAAAACAAACAGACTGAAACAGACAGATATGCATAAAGAGGGAGGGCGGACCTCTGGAGATGCAGCTTCACCTGACGACTTAACAGCAGCATGAAACATCTACGGGGGGGGACAGCAGACAGGGCAGAGAGGTAGTGATATGTAGGCCTACACATATTAGGCAGACACAGGCTAACAGGGTAAGCAGTAAGACTGAATACTGGACACACCACGCACAGTTAAGACTTCGCGCAGGCGCAGCAAGTCTCATATCAGCAACCTGGACTGGGATAAGGGTCGAAACACAGGAAAGGGGGATTATAAGTATGATTGGGACAGAGATATTGTTTTATGTAGACAGACCCCAAAACATTTTTTACAACCGATATGCATCGAGAGGGAGAGATAGACAGATTATGAGCGAGAGAAAGAGAGTCAGGGGGAGAGAGAAACAGACGGCCAGACGGACGGTCAGACAGACGGACCTTACCTCATGACACAAATTTGACATTTTTTTATGTCACAATCTACTATGTCACAAGTTAGTAAGGCCTACATACAGTATGTGTCTATACCAACATTTCAACCTTGTTAATATTGACGAATGGGGAAAAAGTAAAGTAACAGACTACATCTCCCACTGGACTTGTCCTAGTTATCAGAACCTCCCTGGACTACAATCTCCAATCTCTGCTTTTAAACTCCCTGGCACCACGTGGTGTGGTGTAGCTCAATCTCCTCGAGACTGTCTGGCCATTAATTAAGCACCATACGGTCCAACTCTCACCCACAACAGTCCTCCTCATTTACATTGGATCTCGACTTTGTAATATTATCCTACAACATCATCTGTGAAAGTCACCTTTTGAAACGACTGTCATTGTATTTGCATAAAGTGTGTGTGAGAGAGAAGGTTACAGTGAATGTGAGAAGTTGTGTTCTCCAAACAAAAAAATAAAAAAATAAAAAGAGAGAGAGAGAGACAGAGCGAGAGAGAGAGAGACAGAGCGAGAGAGAGAGACAGACAGAGCGAGAGAGCGAGAGAGAGAGACAGACAGAGCGAGAGAGAGAGACAGACAGAGCGAGAGAGAGAGACAGACAGAGCGAGAGAGAGAGAGAGACAGACAGAGCGAGAGAGAGAGCGAGACAGAGCGACAGAGCGAGAGAGAGCGAGAGAGACAGAGCGAGAGACAGAGCGAGAGAGAGAGAGAGAGAGACAGAGAGCGAGAGAGAGAGAGAGAGAGAGACAGAGCGAGAGAGAGAGAGACAGAGCGAGCGAGAGAGAGAGAGACAGAGCGAGAGAGAGAGAGAGAGACAGAGCGAGAGAGAGAGAGAGAGAGACAGCGAGAGAGAGAGAGAGAGAG
>CM042422.1:6684853-6749853 GCA_023634145.1 Thymallus thymallus
CAACATACATCTTCTTAGCGAAGTTAGAATTTATATTAGACAAAATTCCAATGTGCGACCTGTCCACTAGCAATCAAGCTGGCCACAGACAGTACCTGTAGCCATGTTAGCATTAGCCACTTTACCTTGCTAGCTAACACAGGTGACCAACCAGCTTGCTCCACTCTGCTTCCTGAAACCATACACCTTGCTTGCGGCTAATGTAATGGGCTAGCCGGCTAGCTTTAGCCCTTCATGTCTTTTTATGGCGAAATTACTCACCATTTTGTCAGGTTCTCAACGCAAATATTAACTTGGATCTTCGTATATGAATTACTTGATTTTCCTTTTCCTTTTAAACACAGCAAACGTCAACATTCCATGTCTGTTTCAGAATACTACAGCTCGAGCGAGCAACCCATTCAGCCAACCAGCTAGTAGGAACGATTCCGTCGACAGACGTCATCTGCTCCCCTCCTCAGTGAACATGCGCATTGCGCATTTTGAGGCAACCGTTGAAGTCAGTTTCGTAGCCAAGCCAACCGAGGCGAACTCGCTTAGATCTACCAGTTGGGTCTATTTCAGACAATTTTATAACTAAAACTAAACATTTATATAGACACAACGTTGTTTCGTTTGTGTTAAGGAGTTGATTATACCAAATTAGAAATCTGATTTGGGGGATTCTTGGAGGATGGCGGGGGGGGGGGGGGGGGGTCATGTGTCTCTCGCGCCAGTACAATATGTTCGGATGTCGTTGCCATGGAAACTGAGTTCCTACGAGGTGATGGCCAAAATGTGTGCGTTCAGTCAGCAAGATAGAGATTTGATATATTTCTTACACAATTTAGCTTGCCAGTTTTATCATAGGCTCTACAGATAATTGCATGCAATATTACATTTAGACCTACTCTGTTGCCAAACGTTACTGTAACCACAACAGGTAGGTTACAGATAGCTTATGTCACATTGTGGGGCATATTTTATAGTATATTTATCTGAATTAAAAACTATATTTCTGGATCCAACTAGTCCAACAACTAAATTATAGCTTTTCTAAGTCACTATTCATGTTATGGACACCAGAGGGCAACACTAATACGCACAAACGTTTTTAATTGTAGTCCACAACATATCAGGTTTTTCAAAACAGTTGTCATTTTAATAAATATATAAATACTGTAAAAATACAACTAGTCAGAAAACAAACAGAGCATTACAGAAAATAAAGATACAATTCAACAGCAAAATAAAAAGACTTCTTACCCATTCAATAATTTTCCCTTCATATCAATATCAGACATTTTCAACCATACCCATTGCTCACAAATAAAAAACATATCCCATCAGCGCAATTAACAGATATATAAACTTTCACTTATCAAAATATATGCTTTTTGGCCATAGTCATAGATTTAACTAGTCAGTTTCAGTAGCAAGTTGATTGATGAGTGTCCTTACCAATGGAATGAAAGGAATGTCCATGGTTGTTGTGTATCAGCACAGATTATCCATTATATTGACCAGATACTCAAGTAAATGTCTTTAAAATTGGAAGGCAGTCGGGAGGAGGCAAGATCAGGTGGGACCATTCTAGCTAGCCAATGGGAGGGCAGATATGCGCGTGAACAACAGGCACAACTCCATATAAAGTGTTTTTTCTCAAAGTTGCCAGGATGTCGTCTGTCATATTTATATCAGTACACTCGTAACAACCTAAGCATTAAGAAACATGTATTCAATCAAATAAGCCACATGTAGCAAATAAGCCTTGATAACCAAATTTGACACTTTCATTGACCTCCAAACAAAAACGCCGTTATCCCTCTCGCTTCGCTTCATCCTCTCTGGTATATTGATCTGTTAGGGTTGCTGGGGTTGGTTGACTTGACCCATGAACAGTACAGCACCTGGGAGGGAAAAAACAAATATATTTTATATTAGAGGACGAACAAGGTAGGAAGTATGTCAAAGTGTCTGAGGTACAAAGATAATTCCGTACAAGATCATACAGTATATACAGGGAGAAAATGGCAGGACTTCCCTTGAACCTACTTGAAAGTGTATGCACTTGTATACAAAGGGCACAGCTAGCAAGACTTGTGGTGATTTGAGACAGTGAATAACCAAGGCTAACATGATGTTGTTTTTCACACAATGGTGGTGTAGGCACAGTAAGGGAAACTCACCCGTGGACTTGTGTTGGATGAGGAAAAGGAAGGGCCTGTCCAGGGTGATCTCCTCTATAGCCATTCGGGAGAACATAATGGCAGCTGTAAAGGGCAAAGAGAGGAGACAGTACAGTCAAAACACAACTCTGTACAGTATCATCATCAAGTTATTATCATTATGTACGTCCGTATAAAAGCCACATCAAAACAGTCAAAACACTCCTTTATACTATTGGTTAAATCATCAGGAATCAGTATAGGTCATGTAATGTACCTGTGGCAGCTGATCCTTTGGTTCCCTTCTCGTTCACCTCAATCTTGACTTTCTGCAGAACCTTTGACACACATAACCTTTCCTCAGCTGACAGAGAAAGAATGAGAGGGAGTTTAGATTAGCGGTCAAAAAAGAATGAGAGACATAAAGTATTCTGTATTTGCTAAACACACACACTGATAATGTGGAAGTCAATCTATGCATAGTCACTATAACTCTACCCACATGTACATATTACCTCAATTACCTTTACTAACCGGTGCCCCCGCACATTGACTCTGTACTGGTACCCCTGTATATAGCCTCCTCACATTGACTCTGTACTGGTACCCCCTGTATATAGCCTCCTCACATTGACTCTGTACTGGTACTTCCTGTATATAGCCTCCTCACATTGACTCTGTACTGGTACTTCCTGTATATAGCCTCCTCACATTGACTCTGTACTGGTATTTCCTGTATATAGCCTCCTCACATTGACTCTGTACTGGTACTTCCTGTATATAGCCTCCTCACATTGACTCTGTACTGGTACTTCCTGTATATAGCCTCCTCACATTGACTCTGTACTGGTACCCCCTGTATATAGCCTCCTCACATTGACTCTGTACTGGTACTTCCTGTATATAGCCTCCTCACATTGACTCTGTACTGGTACTTCCTGTATATAGCCTCCTCACATTGACTCTGTACTGGTACTTCCTGTATATAGCCTCCTCACATTGACTCTGTACTGGTACTTCCTGTATATAGCCTCCTCACATTGACTCTGTACCAGTACCCCCTGTATATAGCCTCCTCATATTGACTCTGTACCAGTACACCCTGTATATAGCCTCCTCACATTGATTCTGTACCGGTAGCCCCTGTATATAGTCTCCTCACATTGACTCTGTACTGGTACTTCCTGTATATAGCCTCCTCACATTGACTCCGTACTGGTACTTCCTGTATATAGCCTCCTCACATTGACTCTGTACTGGTACTTCCTGTATATAGCCTCCTCACATTGACTCTGTACTGGTACTTCCTGTATATAGCCTCCTCACATTGACTCTGTACTGGTACCCCCTGTATATAGCCTCCTCACATTGACTCTGTACTGGTACTTCCTGTATATAGCCTCCTCACATTGACTCTGTACTGGTACTTCCTGTATATAGCCTCCTCACATTGACTCTGTACTGTTACTTCCTGTATATAGCCTCCTCACATTGACTCTGTACTGGTACTTCCTGTATATAGCCTCCTCACATTGACTCTGTACTCTTACTTCCTGTATATAGCCTCCTCACATTGACTCTGTACTGGTACCTCCTGTATATAGCCTCCTCACATTGACTCTGTACTGGTACTTCCTGTATATAGCCTCCTCACATTGACTCTGTACTAGTACTTCCTGTATATAGCCTCCTCACATTGACTCTGTATATAAATAGCCTAGCTTCTCTACTGTTATTTTACTGCTGCTCTATTTTTGACTTATCTATTTTTTAACACTTATTTTTCTTAAAACTGCATTGTTAGTTAATGGCTTGTAAGTAAGCATTTCACTGTAAGGTCTACACCTGTTGTATTCGGCGCATGTGACAAATACAATTTGATTTGATTTGATTTGATTTGAAAGGACCTAGTCTGTCACTTTCCAAAGTCCATACTTTCATTCCACAGATTGTATGCCCAATACTTTTCCTTCATTCTAAAGTGAAATGCTAGTAGTGTGATAATGCAACAAAGCCCATCTTATTCCCTACATAGTGCCCTGCATTTGACCAGAGCCCTGGGCCCTGATCAAATGCAGTGCACTATATAAAGAATAGGGTGCCATTTCAGACACCAATTACTAAGTGATGAATGGTAAGATACTCACTGGTGATGCGAGTGAAGTCTGCTTTGGCCAGGTTGAACATGTCCCCCAACCCCATCGTGGTCAGTATAGTCTTCAGATCCACCACAGTGTCCAGGGTAAACCTGGGCAGGGCCAGTTGACGCTTGACGCTCCTCAGCTCCTCTCTCCACTGCTGCAGGCGTCCGGTGGTCAGCTCGCTACTGAGTGCGCTCACTGGCCTCTCGGACTCGAAGGGGATGACTAGCAGCATGCTCAGGGACTCGCCCTCGTACGGAACCTCGATGACGTCATAGTCCACACCGTCGGGTGTCACGAACTCACCTGTAGAGGAAAAGAGAGGAGAGGTTGGATCCATTTCATTTGGATTGGTGGAGGTAGTACTTGTAGTGATGACTGTTTTAAACACTGGCTGCTGGGCTGGGGAGGACTCGTTTGAATCACTGTTGAAGAATGCATGCCTTAAGGCCAGAGTCCTAACTAAATGGGTGTTAATTATATCAATGGAAGACGTGATAACTTGAGTTACGTGCACAGATCTCATGTTAGGATTCTGCCCAAAATGAGGTATTCAAAGTTCTAACTTCTAAAGTATTTAAAGAGAATATAGGAAGTAAAAATGTCTAACGGGAAAATTCTGCACTTGAAAAACATCTTGAGGTACCCACCGTAGTTGAAGCGGTTTGTGAGCCTCATCATGGGTACGGGCACATAGCTGCCATTGGCACAATGGAACAGCCTCTCCTCCGTCATCTTGGGGTCAAAGGCCACCTTCCATAACCCCTGGAAGTGCAGAGCGTTCAGTAGGACCATGCGGGTCTCGTCCGTCAGAGCGCCGGACGACAGGAACGAAGGGATGGTACCTGGAGCAGAGAGAAGAGAGGAAAAAGAGCGTTAGGGATGTTGTTTTGATTATAAAGCTGTCTAATCCCACGAAGAGTTTAATCTGCTGTAGAGAACAAGCAACTTGTATCCTGTTTGTCTGTCACTGGTTGTGTTGTGTGCATTGTTGTTGCTACTGTATATCTACTACAACAACTACTACACTTAGGCTTCCAAGTGGCGCAGTGGTCTAAGACACGGCACCTCAGTGCTAGAGGTGTCACTATAGGCAACCTGGTTAGAATTCAAACTGTATCACAACTGCTGTGAGTCCTTTAGGGCGGCGCACAATTGGCCCAGCGTCGTCCGAGTTTGGCCGGTGTAGGCCTTCATTGTAAATAAGAATTTGTTCTTAACTGACTTGCCTAGTTAAATTAAGGTTACATTTTTTTTTAAGTATATTTTCACAAATTGCACACTTGCAACATGTGATGATGGGCATGACATTGAAGGTATGAGCTGATACTATACTACTGTATCTCACCTGCAGTGTGGTCAGAGACCCAGTCGTTGATGAATTCCAGAGCCTGATCTGGCCTGGAGAAGTCCAACTGGTGAGGGGAGACCTGGAAGGCTTTCCTCAGCCCCCTCCTGAAGCCTTTCTCCAGCGCCATCTTCTTCTCTACCATGACCCCACTGGCCAGCTCCACTCCCTCCTCGCTGGAGAGGTCCTGCTGTAGCAGACGCTGCTGACGCGACATCCCTCGCTCTGGAGGAGAGGAATCATTGATTGATTCATTGATTTTAACGTACGATTAAAAGTACAAAGAAGGCTGGAGAGGAAGAGAAGGATGAGATGGAGGAGAAGTGGAATGGAGAGAATGAATGAGTCACGATTGCATATAGAGATGGTGAGATAGTGGGGATGTTGCTAGTGGCAGGCTAGGATGTCTCTTTTTGTTATGACTATATCAGCCTGGAGTTATGTTATTGTCAAGTCATGCAACTACCCGTGGTAAGAGACTATGAATCAGTCCACCATTACCTTGTAGAGAGAAGCCCAATTTGGCATTGAGTGTCTTCAGGGTGTTGCCCCCAGCACCCAGCTGAGCCATGCCCAGGAGGGTGGCCACGCCGTAGGGTGAGAAGGCCAGGTTCGAGCCCCTGGAGGCCTGGGCCACATGGGAGAAGACCCGCATCCCAAAGTCTGTCTGTTTCTCCTGGAGGTTAGAGAGGGCCGCTCCAGAGAGGCTGAGGAAGAAGCACACGTACAGGCACAGCATCCTGGGGAGAGGAGGGAGGGATGAGTGGAACGGTAGACAGCTCTAACAACATTATGTAACGGCAAAGCGTCCTGAGCATAGGAGGAGGAGAGAGGTTTAGAGGAATCTAACAACATTCTATACAGGTAAAGCATTCTGGGAAATAGGGAATATTGAAGAACAATCGTAGGAGAGAGGGATGCGAGGAGAGAGAGATTAATGAAATGATAGATTCAACAATATTGCATGCAGGGAAATCAGTGGAGGAGAGATCCGTCAGATGCATTGTTGCTGTACATACAAGAGTGTTACCTGAAGGGTTACTTAAAACTACAGTTGTTAAAATCGTATGTTCTCTACAAATACGCAGGTCCATTTCTGACTTAGTTGCATGAATTATTTGGCTTGCTAGCCATTAGAATGTAGAACCCTTTTAAAAAGCATTGCACAGTGTGTTTATAACTAAATGTGTTTCTTGTTGGGCAACCTTCAAATACATTTTCTATTTCACCGGACCAGTACAGACATCACAGCCAGAGGTACTGTATGTAACCACACTTCTGGAGGAAGGAGGATGGATAGTAAATCAAATCCTATTCACCAGGCAGTAAACGGAAGAAAACTGACTGAAACAGGGAGGGACTATGCAGCAAATTGACCAATAAGAAACTTTTTTTTTTTCAGGAGCAAAACATTTTGCTACGGTGTCTACTAATGAATACGACCCTGGTTCTCAATGGAAAACAGACCTTGGCACAGTGGCCCTGGCATTGGATTGCTGTGGGTACAGACATGGGTGAGACAAAACAAGAGACAAGACCCAGGTACCAGCCTTGAAAATCTTGGTGTGACACACACACAGAGACAGAGAGAGACAAAGGAAGAGAGAGAGAGAGAGAGAGAGAGAGAGAGAGAGAGAGAGAGAGAGAGAGAGAGAGAGAGAGAGAGAGAGAGAGAGAGAGAGCAACAGACAGACAGAAAGTGAGTGTGTGTGACAGAAAGAGAGACAGAATCGAACAAGTGTTTATTGGGGTGCCACTTTGCGTGATATTGTTATAAATCTGCCGTTTACAGCTACAATAGTCATTTACAACATAAACAACGTCTACGCTGTATTACTGATCAATTTGATGTTATTTTAATGGACAAAAAAATATATTTTATTTTAAAAACAAGGACATTACTAAGTGACCCCAAACTTTTGAACGGTAGTGTATGTAAAAAATATGCTTATTAATCAGACTGTTTAATTGTATACTTGGACCATAATGTTTCAAAATAAAACATATTTGAAACAGAACGGTTTATTTTGCCCTCAAGGCTTCTAGTGGTCATTTGAGTTCATACATTGTTGTTGTAGAATTTGAAAATATACATTGCTTTTTTCAGAAGTGCCGGGTTCAAATATTGACTCATGCAACATATTGTCTGTATGCAACTTGCAATGCAATTGTTACAACCTCTGACTTTGTTTAGTGACGCACGCAGACAATATCTGTTTCCATTTAGGGGTTTGTTTCCTAATAACAACAACAAATAAAAAACAAGCCTAAGTTTGCCTTATGGGTAATATTTCCAAGGACATTAACATTTGCTCTAAAGACTATAATCATCAACTGACTCTTACCTTGAAGATGAAGTGTTGAGAGATGTAGATTAACTTGATGAAGATAAGCTTGAAGTAGCTTTTGAGTTGCTTGAGAGTTGCTGTGATAGTTGCTGTCTTTTCCCTCTGAGTTACTAGAGAAGCATCATTTGAGTGAGAGTGTGTGTGTGTGAGAGAGTTCTACTGCATTATATAGTAGTGTGACAGCATGGCTCCCTAGGCCCCTCCCTCTTCCTTCTAGGCAGAGAGGAAGTTACTAGTGACTGTGAGGTCAACATCCCTTACTGTCTGGACAGAATTCTACTCCCTAGCCAGGTTGTGACACACACACACACACACACACACACACACACACACATACACACACACACACACAGAATCACGGGCCTCAGTTAATGTCATCCTCGGGGAGCACCCAAAGGAGAGAGGGGAGAGATGAAAAACTGATGCAGCACTTTAGTGTGAATGAGCAATTGAGGTCTCCCCTCTCCTAAAACCACAGCCTCTGGGCAATTCCAAAATATTTTTAGGATCTCAGATTGTTCTGGCAATTCTCAAATAGAAACTTAATCAAGAGCAATGATGTTTGACATGCTTTTTACATTTGTATCACAAAACATTTTTGAGAAAATCATGATGAAAGTGGCAATTTTAGGCCCTTTTTAGACCTATACATGCCTCCTATAAGACCATATGATCTGTGAACCGTACCTGATACAGACAACATCTTGATGTCATTATGATCTGTGAACCGTACCTGATACAGACAACATCTTGATGTCATTATGATCTGTGAACCGTACCTGATAAAGACAACATCTTGATGTCATTATGATCTGTGAACTGTACCTGATAAAGACAACATCTTGATGTCATTATGATCTGTGAACCGTACCTGATAAAGACAACATCTTGATGTCATTATGATCTGTGAACCGTACCTGATAAAGACAACATCTTGATGTCATTATGATCTGTGAACCGTACCTGATAAAGACAACATCTTGATGTCATTATGATCTGTGAACCGTACCTGATAAAGACAACATCTTGATGTCATTATGATCTGTGAACCGTACCTGATAAAGACAACATCTTGATGTCATTATGATCTGTGAACCGTACCTGATAAAGACAACATCTTGATGTCATTATGATCTGTGAACCGTACCTGATAAAGACAACATCTTGATGTCATTATGATCTGTGAACCGTACCTGATACAGACAACATCTTGATGTCATTATGATCTGTGAACCGTACCTGATAAAGACAACATATTGATATCATTATGATCTGTGAACCGTACCTGATAAAGACAACATCTTGATGTCATTATGATCTGTGAACTGTACCTGATAAAGACAACATCTTGATGTCATTATGATCTGTGAACCGTACCTGATAAAGACAACATCTTGATGTCATTATGATCTGTGAACCGTACCTGATAAAGACAACATCTTGATGTCATTATGATCTGTGAACCGTACCTGATACAGACAACATCTTGATGTCATTATGATCTGTGAACCGTACCTGATATAGACAACATCTTGATGTCATTATACTCCTTATAGTGTCCTCTAAAATATAGAATATGTCCCGATTCTGAAATAACATATTCACACACCTCTGCAGTACCCCCAAAACACACACCTGCAGTACCCACAAAACATACACCTGGATCAGAGAGAGGGGAGAGAGACAGAAGACAGAGTGAAAGACAGAGTGACAGAGCGAGTGTGAGAGAGAGAGAGAGAGAGAGAGAGAGAGAGAGAGAGAGAGAGAGAGAGAGAGAGAGAGAGAGAGAGAGAGAGAGAGAGAGAGAGAGAGAGAGAGAGATGTGTTCATCACCAAGGACCCAGACTGAATTGGAAGGGGTTGAAAGTTGAGACTAATTTACTGCATTTCTATACAGTTAAAAAACATTAAAATACTATTTGGAGAACAGTAAAAACAATCAAAAAGACCCCAGCCATTATCACCTTGGTTACTGTAGGTTCATTCACCTAGGTTCATTCATCTACAAACACATATCCTATTAGCTATACAATTGTTATGGTTATAGTCTACCCCTGAAAGGGGGGAAATGCGAGAAATGGTTCATACTGACATGTAACATTATAGAAAAAAAAAACGTGTGCCATTTTTAGAACTTGATTGTTTGCATTTTGAAAGATATCTTGAACCACTGCCTTTTGTCCGGCATCTCGCAAACACACCGTCAGCAGCGTCTCTAGACTAGTTGCCGACTGTGAGCTAGGGTAGTTCGTTTCACGTCGAGAGGGCAGAGCTGGCCGTTTGAGAGAGCGGTGAATGTGCAACTAAAAAGGAAAATCCGGGGGAACATAAAGGAACAAACCACTTTTCATGATTCCACTCCTTTGCAAAGAGGCAGGCATTATTTGAACTAGTCAGATCAAGAATATAAGCGTTCTGAGCTTTGATCAAAGCTGGGAGCAATATTTAGATGTTGAACCGTAATATATATATTTTTTATTGTATACTACATATATATATATATATATATATATATATATATATATATATATATATATATATATATATATATATATATACTGTATATTAATTATATAGTTACAGCCATGATAAGGGTCATTCTGCCCAGGTGTGTCCCGCTCTGGGGGCTTTACTACAGTACAAAGCAGGATCATGGCGTTAGACAGCTAACTTCCCTTTTTAATCCACTTCACTATACTACTATAATGCTATACTACTATATTTTCAAGCTTAAAAGATAAGCTTGAAAATGGTCTAATTAATTTAACAAATGAAAATAAAATATCTAAGTTTAGCTTTTTTAACCGTGTCAGTCCCGAGGCCCCAGAATGTTTTTAACTTTTTGTTTATCTGACTTTCATTTCTCTGCATGTCCAACCCTTATATTTAGCCTCACAATGAAGTGTTTTACCATTTTCTTTTCAGGACAACCAGGTCTACAAGTAGAACACAAAACAATTTGACATAAACTTCTGCATTCATGAGTTTTATTGAGCAAATGCCAGATAACAATTTATGTATATAATATTTGATTTAGCAATTTTATTTTTACACCAGATACAAACATACACATACGAATATTAACTTACAGGCACACACAAACAACGACTACATCTCATCTGCTCATACCCCCATCCCTAGTGGCTACATCATTTTTTGCCACATGGCCTTAAATTGTACCAATTTGTTTTTCTCTGTCGCCCATGTCATTTCAATATTATTGATATGAATGCTGTAAGTACAGAAAATGTTTGCTCAGTGGGAAATTAATAGTCAGTGACAACTCTGTGGCGTTTGGAGTTTGTGACAGCAGCGTATTACGGTGTTATACTCACTATGTCATTGGATTTTCTATGTTCTTCGATGTAGAAGAACCCCTTACCTTCTAACGACTCTTGTGTAGCTTGTGAGCGTCATAGAGCAAAGCATGTTGCAGTACGTGTGTGTTTGTGGGAGACTCAGCTTTTATTTGGAACAGTTTGTAGCTCAAACCATTCAGACTCTACAGATGTTTTTATAAAAAACACCTGGCCCCCGGGCCCTTTCGGGATCCGCCCTTGTCTCACAAACACCGCTCTAGCTCTGCCCCCTGTAATCACGCTCATGAACCATAATGAACCATAAAATCAATAGTTATTTCTGGTTGCTTATTAAAGTTAGCTGGCTAACTCATTGATCCTGCTTTGCAGTGTCTGGGTGTGTTCCGTCGTGTGTGTGTGTTTGTATGTGTTTCTGTTTGTGTTTTTATACAAGCGTGTGTCTGTTTATACAAGCATGTGTGTGTTTATATGAGCGTGTGCTGTGGGTGCACTGTCCGTGCAAGATACAGTACCAGTCTGTTACCTGTACATATTGTGGTTAGAACCACCACAACCTCTCCCAATAACTTACCAGAACCACACCAACATGCAGGCTCACACTAGCCAGGCAGACATCAAATAGAAAATGTTATTTTCCCTATAAAAACCTGAATTGTTGCCAGTTGTGGTCAATTACCAAAGATACACCCCAAGGGATGTTTGTCTCCCACAGTCTCCAGAAGTGGAAAGAGCAGCATTACGTTAACATTGATGCTGGTTTGTGTTTAGTAGAACTGGCAACCCAGCAGTATTGTTGGCTAGAGGCAAAATATGACAAAGGAAGTTATAATACATGTTAGACCTGCGCCTCTGGTATCTTTAATTGTTCCTCCATTTTGTCTGAACCTACACAGGAAAAACTCAGGGCCCTACTGTAATATAGTTATAGCCTTTTTCCCTGGAATGGAAAAACTCAGGGCCCAAGCTAGTATTACTCCAAAATTGGGACGTATGTAGACCAGGTTGAAATTACTCCAGTCATTGCCCCTGGAACTTTCTTTAAGAGTCAGTGATTATGTCGGACTCGTCTAGCCAAATTCATTATACATTAGGCTCTGTCGGCTGGCCGCACTTATCAGTGTCAAAACAATGTTTTCCCTCCTCCTCTGTGTCACCGTTGTTTGTCTCCCAAATGGCACCCTATTCCCTACATAGTGCACTGGGCCCTGGTCAAAAGTAGAGCACTATATGGGGAATAGGGTCGTTGATCAGAAATTCTTCCACTTATACCTTCAAATCCCAAGCAACTTCCCTTCCAGTAGTGCTGCCACATCATTGCTTGGAATCTTCAACAGACAATGGTGTCCAACTGGAGAATTTGACCACTCATGCTTTGTTGACCCTCCAGTAGAATTACACTAATTTCTAGCTATCTTCTGTGTGTGTGTGTGTGTGTTCAGGAAATGTTATTTTCCCCCATGACAATTTCACCTCCTTATTCACTTCCTATTGTTGAGTCTGATTCGTTGGGCAAGCAACCACCGTTATCAGACAAAAATTAAGACTAACGTCAGAAAAACTTGAATATTCCTGTCATCGGCACTGTCCTTATTAGAAAGCAGAATTACTGTAGCAAGACTTTTTCTTTTTCAGCAATTTTACAATCTTTCATCGAAATGTCATTTTTTTTCATAATCATTTGTAACATACTTAGTAGCTGACTCTTAGTCACTTTCAATTGTGTAATTCATGATAATTTTTATTGGGTAATTCTTTGTCATTTTTAGAACCTTATCAGTGAGTACTATGATATTACTGACTACTACTACTGCAACTTTGGGTCAAGTCTTCGCTGCTGGTGGATATCTGTTACTCAACGAGAGTCAGGTGATGAGTAGAAGTCAGTGAGACGGGGGGGGAGACGGGGGAGACGGGGTCCTCACCATGTGTCTCCCTCTAATCACCCTTTCCTGTAACTCCCCCTCCTTTCCTTGTTCATATAGTCATTCCTCCCCCACACATCACAGCCCTTCATTTTCCAATCCCCCATCCCTCGCTCTCAGACCATCTGTCCTTTGACCTATGCCCACGATCTCTCTCTTCCTCGCTTCTTTTCTCAGTTGTTTCTTTATTTACCATCACAACCACAACAGTAATAATAGTATCCAGGTTTCCTTTTGATTACATAACAGTGTAGGCTACTTTAAGTGTGCATGTGTTATCTTGACAACTAGTCTAAATAAGCACAGACCAATAGATATGTTTATTATAGTCTTTATTTTGGACGAACTCTTGACGTTGAGTCATTCTTCTATCCTACTACACTCTTAGAAAAAAGGGTTCTATGGCTGTCCCCTTAGGAGAACCCTTTTTGGTTCCAGGTAGAACCCCTTTTGGTTCCATGTAGAACACTCTGTATGGAACATGGAACACAAAAGGGTTCTACCTGGAACCAAAATGGTTCTACCTGCAACCAAAAAGGGTTCTTCAAAGGGTTCTCCTATGGGGTCAGCCGAAGAACCCTTTAAGGTTCTAGATAGCATCTTTTTTTTCTAAGAGTGTACCTCAGCCATAAAGTAAGAGTTGAGAAAACTGATTTGACAGTTGATTATGATAGAAGAACAAATAAATAACTTGTTATTTTTAAATGTTCATTCAGAGTAGGTTGGCCAGTTGCGCAATAATATTTTTGTCACTAGCTGTTCACTATAGTCTTGAATCATTGTGTTTTTCTCATACCACTGCCATTGTTTTAATTATCCTTCTATATTTACTCAAGATGTCATATTGTTAGAGCTCAGAAGCTGATTTATTGAAATACATTAAATAGCTGATCCATTATAGTAGTATAGTGAAGTGGATTGATTGGAAGAGGTTGAGCATTGAATGTTTGAAGAATAGTACCCTCTGCCTTAAACACAATGGTTTGCCTGACAAGCAATCATAGCAGATGTCTATGAGTTGTTATACAGTACAATGTACATATGGAGTTTGATAGTGACGACAAATGGATTGCTGCAATTACTAGCCAGCTGATTCTACGCAGAGAATATTTGGTCTGGAGCTGATTCAGGTCATTTAGCTGATTGGGAAAGTATGAAAACATTTTGTCTTTCTTTCTCAATGTCTATATGTCAAGCAAAATTAGGCCGAAAAAATTTCCAAGGAAACTAGAAATGGTCCACAGTGGATTATGTTTCCTAAGTGTGTGTGTGTGTGTGTGTGTGTGTGTGTGTGTGTGTGTGTGTGTGTGTGTGTGTTTTCTTTACTAATACTTCACCAGGATAGTGGGTTTAGAAATCGTATCAGAAAAGCATTAGCTTGAATTCCAAGCGTGTTTTTTTCTGCTATGTGGACTTGTCGACAATTGTACCACTGAAACACAGACGCCTTGCACGACTGACACATAGCGTCTTCGTAAAAGGTGTCGTACTTCCTCCCCGTCGGGGAATTGAACCCCGGTCTCCCGCGTGACAGGCGGGGATACTCACCACTATACTAACGAGGAGTAAGTTGTTACATGTTACCCTGTTATTATTCCAAAAAATGTATACCTACTGAGAACGACGACGACGCATAAAAGTCCAAAGTGTAAATGAAAGTGTATTTTGTACTGATGCTTAATGATTTTTCAATGCAATATACAGCATATCATACGTATGACCGCTTTTTATTTGATCTAAAACTTTTCCTTCTCTGTGCAATAGTATAAACAAAACACATTTTCACTGATGCTTTCTGAATGCATATTTCAAATGTAGGACCGTTTTAGATGTATTTTCTTTCTACATTACTCTATGACTAAAACGTTTCCTTCAAACCACAGCTTTTTGGTTTCACTTTAGACCTGAGTAGAAATTAAACCAGTGTTAACTAATTTGTCTGAAAAAGTGGTTGGAAGGGAAGTTTTGATGTTGCATAATTCTTCATCCAAAATGTGTTTTGGGTTGATTCCCTAGTCTGTTGCCCATAGTAACAAAGCAGTGAGTGACTAACACTGTTCCAAAGTGAGTTCCCATTCCCATGCTCATCTCATCCCACCTCAGAGGTAATAGAGTGGGTGGTCAAACCAGATTTCTCTTGACTAATACTAATAAGGAATGTACCAAATGAAGGGGTCTGTGGGTGGGATGATATTTTTAGACATTTTTAATGTTTGCATTTGAGTTATTTAGCAGATGCGCTTATCCAGAACAATTTACAGGAGAAATTAGGGTTAAGTACCTTGCTCAAGGGCATATCGACAGATTTTTTCACCTAGACAGCTCGGGGATTTGAACCAGCAAGCTTTAGTTACCAACCCAAAACTCTTAAACACTAGGCTACCTAATAATGACAAAGAAAACATTGATTTTTAAAATGTATTAAAAATAGAAACAGAAATACATTATTAAGTATTAAGTATTCAGACCCATTGCTATGAGACTCGAAATTGAGCTCAAGTGCATCCTGTTTCCATTGATCATCCTTGAGATGTTTCTACAACTTGATTGGAGTTCACCTGTGGTAAATTAAATTGATTGAACATGATTTGGAAAGGCACACACCTGTCTATATAATGTCCCACAGTTGACATTGTGTCACGACCCTGTCCCCGTGAGCCTATTTTTCTGTTTTGTGTTGTGTTCTTGAACGTGCCCTGTTCAGGTTGCTGGGCAACGAGTGTAAATTCCAGGATCATCTGAATCTGCTCTCACCTGTTCCTCATCAGTAATCATCACACCTGGCCCTGATCATCATTACAACCCTACTTAAGCCGAGACCTGACATCCAGTCTCTGCCGGATCGTTAGTCACACTCCGTATGTTGTGCTTGCGCATCAGACCATAGTTATTTTGATATATTCAGTTTGCCTTGTTCATCTCAGTCTGCCTGCTCATCTGATTTATTGTTCTCTCTGCCTCAGTGCGTTCACCTGGAATTCCCGTCTCTCCTGTTGGTACCATCAAGACGACTCCTAGAGCTGGTCGCCTTGCCAAACTGAGCAATCGGGGGAGAAGGGCCTTGGTCAGGGAGGTGATGGTCACTCTGACAGAGCTCTAGAGTTCCTCTGTGGAGATGGGAGAACCTTCCAGAAGGACAACCATCTCTGCAGCACTCCACCAATCAGGGCTTTATGGTAGAGTGGCCAGAAGGAAGCCACTCCTCAGTAAAAGGCACATGACAGCCGCATGCAGTTTGCTAAAATGCACCTAAAGACTCTCAGACCATGAGAAACAAGATTCTCTGGTCTGATGAAAGCAAGATTCAGCTCTTTGGCTTGAATGCCAAGTGTCACGTCTGGAGGAAACCTGGCACCATCCCTAAGGTGAAGCAAAGTACTGAGTAAAGGGTCTGAATACTTAGGTAAATGTGGTGAATTATATTAATCATGCATTGAACTGCATCCATCTACTCTGCCAACAATGCATCAGTGTACGTCATGGAATGTTGAGTCAAACAGAACCTATTTTTAAAACCTCTTATAAAGTTGGCGTTGTAGAATAAACTGGGAGTGATATTTTTTACTGATATTATGATTGTCTGTTCGTTTTATATCTGCAAAGTAGTTAAAACGCTGTCAGTTCCACTTTAACACATTTGCCACTAGAAATGTGTTCATTTACAGGTATAAATGTGTTCAACATCCACTGAAGTAGATAGCAAGTTTACTAGATAGCTACATAGGTTGCTATGGTAACCAACAAACATACTTGCTTGTTTAGCTAACCAAACCATCAGTCCTAGCTTGCTATTATGAAAATCGAATTTTCATAATAGCAACTCTTGCTTTCAAAAGAAGCTCAAAAATAAACTATAGCCATTGAATTCTACAGTGCAAATATACTGTGCGATACAGGGAAGTAATGCACGCACTAGAATGCCCTTCAAAGCCAATCAGAAAGGAGTATTCAAATGCCATGGTATGCAATATCTACAATACACTCAACATGCTGTGTGTATCTACATAATTATGCTCATGTGAGCAATCGGCAACAATAACAAATATACGTTGAAAACAACAGTAAAAAGTTAACAGCCTATAACATCAGAGTCAAAGGGACCCCAAGTTCAACCCCCCTCCTTCTCAGTTGCTATGGAAACCGTGGAGTTACAGTAAGACGCTTGAGGGAGAGTGGAAAGGAATTAGAATTCTGGGAGGGCGTCCAGCATTCCGGAATCCAGCTTGACCAAACAAGTTTTCAGTTTTGTTATGTTTTGGCCTCAAAGGCTTCTAGTGCAGTGGCAGATAATTTCAGTTGTCACACCTCTTAAACACACAAAGCTTTTGGAGAGAAGTAAATATATACAGTGCCTCTCAGCAAAATGTCCAAAAATATGCACACATGCATGCACACAAACACCTTCACTGACATTTTCAACCTCATATCGACCCAGTCTGTAATACTTATATGTATCAAGCTGACAACCATAGTCCCTGTGCCTAAGAACGCAAAGGTAACCTGTCTAAATTACTATCGGCCCGTAGCACTCACATCTGTAGCCATGAAATGCTTGAAAGGCTGGTCATAGCTCACATCAAAACCAGTGGTGGAAAAAGTACCCAATTGTCATACTTGAGTAAAAGTAAAGATACCTTAATAGAAAATGACTCAAGTATAAGTGAAAGTCATCCAGTAAAATACTACTTGAGTAAAAGTCTAAAGGTATTTGGTTTTAAATATACTTAAGTATCAAAAGTACATGTAATTGTTAAAATATACTTAAGTAACAAAGTAAAAGTATAAATAATTTCAAGTTCCTTATGTTAAGCAAATCAGACGGCACCATTTTCATATTTTTTTAAGTTACAGATAGACAGGGCTCCAACATAATTTACAAATAAAGCATGTGTTTAGCGAGTCCGCCAGATCAGAGGCTGTAGGGATGACCAGGAATGTTCTCTTGATAAGTTTGTGAATTTGACATTTTTCCTGTCCAGTTAAGCATTCAAAATGTATTGAGTACTTTTGCGTGTCAGGGAAAATGTATGGAGTAAAAAGGACATAATTTTCTTTAGGAATGTAGTGAAGTAAAGGTAAAAGTTGACAAAAAAATATGTAAAGTTAAGTACAAGTACCCCAAAAAACTACTTAAGTAGTACTTTAAAGTATTTTTACTTAGGTACTTTACACCACTGATCAAAACCATCATCCCAGACACCCTGGACCCACTTGAAGTCGCATACCGCCCCAACAGATCCACAGATGACGCAATCTCTATTACACTCCACACTGCCCTCTCCCACCTGGACAAAAGGAACACCTATGTGAGAATGCTATTCTTTGACTACAGCTCAGCGTTCAACACCATAGTGCCTGCCCTCCAAGCTCATCACTAAGCTAAGGATCCTGGGACTGAACACCCCTCTGCAACTGGATCCTGTATGGAAGAGGTCAGAGACCTGGCAGTGTGGTGCCAGGACAACAACCTCTCCCTCAATGTCAGTAAGACAAAGGGGCCGATTGTGGACTACAGGAAACGGAGGGCCGAACACGCCCCATTCACATTGACAGGGCTGTAGTGGAGCAGGTTGAGAGCCTAAAGTTCCTTGGTGTCCACAACACTAAGGATCTCTCATGGTCCACAGTCATGAAGAGGGCACAACCATGCTTCTTTCCCCTCAAGAGGCGGAAAGGATTTTGCATGGGCCCTCAGATCCTCAAAAAGTTCTACAGCTGCACCATTAAGAGCATCTTGGCTGGCTATATGCACAGGGTACGGCAAGCGGTACTGATGCACCAAGTCTGGAACCAACAGGACCCTGAAGAGCTTCTGAACCCCAAGCCATAAGACTGCTAAATAGTTAACAAAAGAACTACCTGGACTGTCTGCATTGACCCCTTTTTTGCACTGTTTTGACTTCATCACATACGCTGCTGCTACTGTTTACTATCTGTCATTTACATGTACATATCGACCTCGCAGCCCTGCACATGGACTCAGTACTGGTACCCTGTGTATACAGCAAGTTATCGTTACTCATTGTGTATCTATTATTTAATTATTACGTGTTATTACTTTTCTATTATTTCTCCATTTTCTTTCTCTCTGCATTGTTGGGCCCCTGAGTAAGAATGTCACGCTTAGTCTACACCTGTTGTTTACGAAGCATGTGACAAATACGATTTGATTTGATTTGACCGACACACACACACCATTGCCCCATCGCTCCTGCTGCTCCATCGTTCTTGTACTTATTGTACTTTGTTACAGTTATTTACAGTATATCACTGGGAGGTCCTAGTATGGCTCATAAATGTTGCAACAATTGCCTCATACCAGACCAAAAATGTTAGTTTCACTTCCAAATGTTTAGTCTGTCCCTCTATCTCTCACACACATACCTGTGAACATGCAGACGCTTTGTGAGTACTGGCAGCTACAGCATGGAATGCTGGCAGCTACTGAACCAAATTTGGAATTCTGATGTGTCAGATCTGTGTGTGTGTGTCACCCCTAGAGACAGGTAGAATTGGAATCACCTGAGCTTTGCCAGACAATGGGAGCTCCAAACTCCCCTGAGTAAACTGCATGGCAGTCAGTCAGTCTCTCTCCCTCTCCCTCTCTCTCTCTATCTCTCTCTCCATATATATATATATATATACAGTGGGGAGAACAAGTATTTGATACACTGCCGATTTTGCAGGTTTTCCTACTTACAAAGCATGTAGAGGTCTGTAATTTTTATCATAGGTACACTTCAACTGTGAAAGACGGAATCTAAAACAGAAATCCAGAAAATCTCATTGTATGATTTTTAAATAATTAATTTGCATTTTATTGCATGACATAAGTATTTGATCACCTACCAACCAGTAAGAATTCCGGCTCTCACAGACCTGTTAGTTTTTCTTTAAGAAGCCCTCCTGTTCTCCACTCATTACCTGTATTAACTGCACCTGTTTGAACTCGTTACCTGTATAAAAGACACCTGTCCACACACTCAATCAAACAGACTCCAACCTCTCCACAATGGCCAAGACCAGAGAGCTGTGTAAGGACATCAGGGATAAAATTGTAGACCTGCACAAGGCTGGGATGGGCTACAGGACAATAGGCAAGCAGCTTGGTGAGAAGGCAACAACTGTTGGCGCAAATATTAGAAAATGGAAGAAGTTCAAGATGACTTACGGAGTGGCTCCGTAAGAAGCATCTCAAGGTCCTGGAGTGGCCTAGCCAGTCTCCAGACCTGAACCCAATAGAAAATCTTTGGAGGGAGCTGAAAGTCCGTATTGCCCAGCGACAGCCCCGAAACTTGAAGGATCTGGAGAAGGTCTGTATGGAGGAGTGGGCCAAAATCCCTGCTGCAGTGTGTGCAAACCTGGTCAAGAACTACAGGAAATGTATGATCTCTGTAATTGCAAACAAAGGTTTCTGTACCAAATATTAAGTTCTGCTTTTCTGATGTATCAAATACTTATGTCATGCAAATTAATTACTTAAAAATCATACAATGTGATTTTCGGGATTTTTTTTTTATATTCTGTCACTCACAGTTGAAGAGTACCTATGATCAAAATGACAGACTTCTACATGCTTTGTAAGTGGGAAAACCTGCAAAATCGGCAGTGTATCAAATACTTGTTCTCCCCACTGTATATATATAGCTCTCTCTTTCTCTCTGTGCCTGAGTCTCTGTGTGAGGTAGAGAGTGAGAAAGAGGAAATAAGTGTGTGTGTGTGTGTGTGTGTGTGTGTGCCAGAGAAAGAAAGAGGAAGCATGTGTGTGAGTGCGTGTCCATGATTCAGAGCGGTGTGGGTTTGGGTGTGTGTCAGAACAGGGACAGGGAGTTACCCGGTATCCTGGTGAGACCTGAGACCTTTAGCCACAGAGTACACAGAGTCCCTCAGCCTGATTCAAACTCTCACTGGAGGTCTCACTGTTGTTCTCTCTTTCTTACTGGGTATTTCTCTCTGTCTTGTTCTTTCTCTCGTCTGACACTACCACTCTCTGGCTCAGCTCCTAGCGTCTCGCTCTCTCTCTCTCTCTGTATTTCCCCTGTCTATTGCTGTCTCTCTCTCTTGTCTGTCACTCTCTCTTTCCTTCCACTTGATTATGTAAAGCACTGCTCTTAATTACACATCATGCCTTTGGTTTGGTTCCCCACTTAAGCATATTGAGGTTTAGTATACTACTGCCAACGGTTAAGAAAGTGGACATGGAATTCTGTTTTGCTGCATGGAGCTGGGAAAGTGCAACAGTCTCGATAAGGGTGTAAATTGTAGGCTTTTCTAAATCCTGTATGTGTGTGTGTTTAGCAATCATAATAATAGTCTGGTGGCAGCAGTTGTGATGGGTGTGTAACATGAGTGTGTGTGTGTGTGTGTGTGTGTGTGTGTGTGTGTGTGTGTGTGTGTGTGTGTGTGTGTGTGTGTGTGTGTGTGTGTGTGTGTGTGTGTGTGTGTGTGTGTGTGACACTACATACTCCCCATTCACATGGTTGTGTCAAGACTTAAACGAAACACTTGCAATGAATCACACGATGTGCAATTACTTGGTGATTTTCTCTCTTCCTATTTCTCTTTCTATCACTGCTCTCTCCCTTTCTCCCACTCTTTCTTCTCTCTCTCTCCGTCTCTCTCCATCTACCTCAGCCCCCCTCTCTCTCTCCGTCTCTCTCCATCTACCTCAGCCCCCCTCTCTCTCTCCGTCTCTCTCCATCTACCTCAGTCCCCCCTCTCTCTCTCCATCTCTCTCCATCTACCTCAGCCCCCCTCTCTCTCTCCATCTACCTCAGCCCCCCTCTCTCTCTCCATCTACCTCAGCCCCCCTCTCTCTCTCCGTCTCTCTCCATCTACCTCAGTCCCCCCTCTCTCTCTCCATCTCTCTCCATCTACCTCAGCCCCCCTCTCTCTCTCCATCTACCTCAGCCCCCCTCTCTCTCTCCGTCTCTCTCCATCTACCTCAGTCCCCCCTCTCTCTCTCCATCTCTCTCCATCTACCTCAGCCCCCCTCTCTCTCTCCGTCTCTCTCCATCTACCTCAGCCCCCCTCTCTCTCTCCATCTACCTCAGCCCCCCCTCTCTCTCTCCATCTCTCTCCATCTACCTCAGCCCCCCTCTCTCTCTCCATCTACCTCAGCCCCCCTCTCTCTCTCCATCTCTCTCCATCTACCTCAGCTCCCCCCTCTCTCTCCATCTCTCTCCATCTACCTCAGCCCCCCTCTCTCTCTCCGTCTCTCTCCATCTACCTCAGCCCCCCTCTCTCTCTCCATCTACCTCAGCCCCCCTCTCTCTCTCCATCTCTCTCCATCTACCTCAGCCCCCCTCTCTTTCTCCATCTACCTCAGCCCCCCTCTCTCTCTCCATCTCTCTCCATCTACCTCAGCCCCCCTCTCACTCTCCATCTCTCTCCATCTACCTCAGCCCCCACCCCCCCCCCTCTCTCTCTCTGTCTTTTGTCAAGCTTGTAAATGGACAGTATGACATTATTAGTTAAGAAAGTGGACAAGGAAAATCTGTTTTGCTACGTGGACATGGGAGAACGCAACAGTCAGATTAGACTGTAAATTGTAGGCTTTTGTGTTTCAGGTTTTATTAGTTGTATGTACAGGATACACATGGCATACACCGTCCAATGAAATGCTTACTTGCAGGTTCCTTCTGGACAATGAACAACAACAACGATAAGAAATAATACAAGATAAGAATATGAACATAAGGTAAATATCTCAGTAGAATAGAATATACATGTTAGCATCAGTATAATACAGGAAGGAACAATTTATAGTCCAATCTTTACACATGTTTTGGAGAAGGGGGGATTGGAGGGCAGGTGTGTGTACGTTCTTTTGTAAGTTAAAGTCTTATTTCCCATTTCCTTTTTAAATAAAATAATAAAGTAATACACACACACGTTGCCTTGTCGCCCTTCTAAAGCTAGTGTGGTAAACCGTGGGGTGTTGGGTTGAGCGTGCAGAGACTGACGGACACAGAGGCAGAGACGGACACAGAGCCAGAGACGGACACAGAGGCAGAGAGGTTCTAGTCAGAAAAACACAACTTTACCAGGTAACAAAATTATTCAGGGTTGGTTCTGTACTTCTTCTCATACTCGGCTCCGTGACTCCGGGAGCTTCGTTCCCCTTCGTAGGCTCCTCTTCGCGGTGTTGCCACGGTGCTCACTTTCTGTGGCCTGCACGGCTGGTTGGCACTCTCCTCTAATTACCTCTACTGGGGCCATCAGCGTCGGGGTGCCCATCCTGTTTACTCCCAGCAGAGGGAGCCAACGTCGCGGCACATACCTCCCCTCTATCACCAACCCCAAAGGGTAGACCACCCGGGATACGACATTAGGTATGATTGGGGTCACACAGTGAATCCTGCTTGGCATTTTAACTTAATGAATATTAACACAACGGACCGAGATGTCTATGTCCCAAATGGCAATGGTGCAATATGTCTTGAATAAAAGAAGTGCAATATGTACAGTCGTGGCCAAAAGTTTTGAGAATGACACAAGTATTGGTCTCCACAAAGTTTGAGTCAGGGAAAATGTAACTTTAAGTTTAGATCTTTATGTCAGTAGTTACTATGGTAACACTGAAGTATAATTACAAGAATTCCATAAGTGTCAAAGGCTTTCATTGACATTGACATTCAGTTTATGCAGAGTTTACCCTTCTTTTTCAAGACCTCTGCAATCCGCCCTGGCATGCTGTCAATTAACTTCTGGGCCACATCCTGACTGATGGCAGGCCATTCTTACATAATCAATGCTTGGAGTTTGTCAGAAGTTGTGGGTTTTTGTTTGTCCACCTGCCTCTTGAGGATCGACCACAAGTTCTCAATGGGATTAAGGTCTGGGGAGTTTCCCGGCCATGGACCCAAAATGTCTATGTTTTGTTCCCCGAGCCACTTAGTTATCACTTTTGCCTTATGGCAAGGTGCTCCATCATGCTGGAAAAGGCATTGGTCGTGGATGGTTGGGAGAAGTTGCTCTCGGAGGATGTGTTGGTACCATTCTTTATTCATGGCTGTGTTCTTAGGCAAAATTGTGAGTGAGCCCACTCCCTTGGCTGAGAAGCAACCCCACACATGAATGGTCTCAGGATGCTTTACTGTTGGCATGACACAGGACTGATGGTAGCGCTCACCTTGTCTTCTCCGGACAAGGTGTTTTCCCGATGGCCCAAACAATCGGAAAGGGTATTCATCAGAGAAAATGACTCTACCCCAGTCCTCCGCAGTCCAATCCCTGTACCTTTTGCAGAATATCAGTCTGTCCTTGATGTTTTTCCTGGAGAGAAGTGTCTTCTTTGCTGCCCTTCTTGACACTTTCCTCCAAAAGTTTTCGCCTCACTGTGCCTGCAGATGCACTCACACCTGCCTGCTGTCATTCCTTAGCAATCTCTGCACTGGTGGTGCCCCGATCACGCAGCTGAATCAACTTTAGGAGACGGTCCTGGCGCTTGCTGGACTTTCTTGGGCGCCCTGACGCCTTCTTCACAACAATTGAACCTCTCTCCTTGAAGTTCTTGATGATCCGATAAATGGTTGATTTAGGTGCAATCTTACTAGCAGCAATATCCTTGCCTGTGTAGCCCTTTTTGTGCAAAGCAATGATGACGGCACGTGTTTCCTTGCAGGTAACCATGGTTGACAGAGGAAGAACAATGATTTCAAGCACCACCCTCCTTTTAAAGCTTCCAGTTTGTTATTCTGACTCAATCAGCATGACAGAGTGATCTCCAGCCTTGTCCTCGTCAACACTCTCACCTGTGTTAACGAGACAATCACTGACATGATGGCAGCTGGTGCTTTTGTGGCAGGGCTGAAATGCAGTGGAAATGTTTTTGGGGGATTAAGTTCATTTTCATGGCAAAGACGGACATTGCAATTAATTTCAATTAATCTGATCACTCTTCATGACATTCTGGAGTATATGCAAATTGCCATCACCAACACCGAGGCAGCAAACTTTGTGGAGACCAATACTTGTCATTCTCAAAACTTTTGACCACGACTGTAGTGAATGGGGTGCCAGTTGGGACGCATCCTATGAAAGCGTGAATAGTCTCTCTTATTATTGTTTATTATCTACTTCACTTGCTTGTTAAAGCTGGTCCTTGGGCTCTGTTCACAAACACAAACAGACCCCACAGAGCCCCAGGACAGCAACACAATTCGATCCAACCAAATAATGAGAAAACGAGAAAAAAGATAATTAATTGACACAATAGAAAGAATTTACAAAAAAAACAGAGCAAACTAGAATGCTATTTGGTCGTAAACAGAGAGCCAGAATAATCGGAGATACCAAAAATATTTTGCATGGAATTGCCCTAAAGCAAGTAAATTTTTCAGGCAACATTTCTAGTAGCAAGTAAATCATGTCCTCATAGCTGTAGTAGTCATTTTGTCAGTTAGATTTCATTTGAAAAGCTGGGAAGCCTTTGGTAGTGAATGGTAAAGACATCTACAGGGACCTATTAAGAGGCTGATGCATAAAATAGCCGTATAACTAGTAGAAATCTGTGGCTAGGTATTAGAGAGAGAGAGAGAGAGAGAGAGAGAGAGAGAGAGAGAGAGAGAGAGAGAGAGAGAGAGAGAGAGAGAGAGAGAGAGAGAGAGAGAGAGAGAGAGCCAATGGCCGTGATAAAATGGGTTATATACATGATGAGTCCTCTATCTATACGACAACAAATCCGATATAAAGATGCCGAAATTCGACGTGCGTCCACATATATCAGTCCTAACAACCTAACCATTACGAGATTTCTGTTAGATCAAATAAGCCTCCCTTAGCAAATCAGCAATTACATTTTTTGTTGACCAAATTGGACACTCTCTCATTGACCTTCATAGAACAAATTCCTCACTTTGTGGCCTTATTTTCGTGGACAGATGACGGGCGGAGTAAAACCTCTCGCTTATTTCCTGCTCTGACTTTACTGTGTTGAGTTAAACTGATGGGAGCACAGGAGCAGTCTCATCTTTCAGACCCCTGCCTGCTGAAATGGCCTGTGTGAGCGTGTGCTGAAATGTGATCGATGGAGCTGTATTTGTAACACACTTGGAGGGCAGGGGACAAGTGACTCACCCACTATCATCACAGAAATAGAGGGTGACATTTTGACAGTCACTGTCACTATATCACTTTGAATATTCTCTGGAGCTCTATTTCAAAACAAGGTTAGGTTGTAACAGGTACAACTTCGCCTCTTCCGCTCTGATTTAGGCTGCATGTGTTAAAGGTCCACTGCAGCCGTTTTTATCTCAATTAGGATTGCACATTTTGGGGAATATTCAAAGGTGGAAACTTTCCGTGGGAATTAACAGGAATATATGGGAATTAACAGGAATATATGGAAATTAACGGAAATATATGCAAATTAATATTAATACCATTTAAATGTAGATGTATTGGATATATTTACCATATGGAGATAGAAACATAAACCTTTTACCTTATCATTAGTAGACATAATTACAAATGATTAAATCCTTCCAATAGAAATAATAAAACTATTTAGTTAGAAATTGAACTATAATTAAATGAGTTGACTCTTCACATGGGATGATTTCACTGAACAACAAAAGAAAGAGAATATTGAATGATCCCCAATGATCCATCGCATCTCCCCAAAAACGTTTTCAACATAAATCTGTAAAATGATAGTCTAGAAACTAAAGCTTTGGTTGTCTTCCTCTCAGGCTTCCATGTCGTCTCCCTGGACCTCCTCAATGTCCACCTCTTGAACATCAGACTCCGAGGCCTCATCTTCACTGTCACTTTCCAACCTGGTTGAGGATGGCTCGTTGTCAGGCTCAAAAAGCCTCAAATTTGCCCGGGTGGCCACCATTTTTTCAACCCTTGTATTGGTCAACCTGTTGCGTGCTTTGGTGTGTGTGTGTTCCAAAACAAGAGCCAGTTGCGGCACCTGATGTTGGTAAAATTTGGAAGATGACGGAGGCAACAGGGGAAACATCTGTGTAGCTCAGATGGTAGAGCACGGTGCTTGCAATGCCAGGGTTGTGGGTTTGATTCCCACGGGGGACCAGTATGAAAAAAGTATGAGCATGTATGCACTAACTGTAAGTTGCTCTGGCTAAGAGTGTCTGCTAAATGAATGAAATGCAAAATTAAAGAGCCTCAGATCCACAAAGGCCCTTCCGCCAAGTGGCTGATGAGATGTGTTGTCATGACTGCTATAGTGCATCTCCATCCCTTGCTTGTAAGTGTACTTCGCCAGACTGCCAAGAACCTTTCCCTCATCCAGGCCAAGGTGGTGAGACATGATAGTGATTACACCATAGGCCTTGTTGACCTCTGCACCAGACAGGATGCTCTTGCCAGCATACTTGTGGTCCTACATGTATGCTGTGGTTTATATGGGCTTCAGGCAAAAGTCTTCATGCTTTTTGATGTATTTCAGAACTGCAGTTCCCTCTGCTTGGAGCAACAGTGAAGTGGGCAGGGCAGTACGGATTTCTTATCTTACATCTGCATCAGAATCTGAACATCAGACAGAATGGCATTGTCTCCTTCAATCCGTGCAATGGCTACCGCTATAGGTTTCAGGAGTTTCAGGCTGCTTGCCTCTCCCTCCCAAAATATATCATCCAGGAGGATCCTCTTGATAGGGCTGTCCATATCGGCAGACTGTGATATGGCCATTTCTTGGAGAGAATCCTTCCCCTGCAGGAGATTGTCAAACATGATGACAACACCACCCCAATGGGTGTTTCTGGGCAGCTTCAATGTGGTGCTCTTATTCCTCTCACTTTGCTTGGTGAGGTAGATTGCTGCTATAACTTGATGACCATTCACATACCTAACCATTTCCTTGGCTCTCTTGTAAAGTGTATCCATTGTTTTCAGTGCCATGGTGTCCTTGAGGAGCATATTCAATGCATGAGCAGCACAGCCAATGAAACAATGATGTGAGGGTAGGACTCCTCCACTTTAGACCAAGCAGCCTTCATGTCCGCAGCATTGTCTGTCACCAGTGCAAATACCTAATGTGGTCCAAGGTCCTTGATGACTGCCTTCAGCTCATCTGCAATGTAGAGACTGGTGTGTCTGTTGTTCCTTGTGTCTGTGCTCTTGTAGAATACTGGTTGAGGGGTGGAGATGATGTAGTTAATTATTCCTTGCCCACAAACATTCGACCACTCATCAGAGATGATTGCAATACAGTCTGCTTTCTCTATGATTTGCTTGACCTTCACTTAAACTCTGTTGAACTCTGCATCCAGAAAATTAGTAGATGAAGCATGTCTAGTTGGAGGGGTGTATGCTGGGTGAAGAACATTCAGAAATCTCTTCCAATACACATTGCCTGTGAGCATCAGAGGTGAACCAGTTGCATACACAGCTCGAGCAAGACATTCATCAGCATTTCTCAGACTGCGTTCCTCCATTGAGTAAAAAACCTTCTGATTCCAGGAGGACCATGAGCTGATGCTATCGATAAGGTGTCTGATTCATCATTTTCACCTCAAATATAAGAAGAGGGACTTTTGTCAGAGGTTGCTTGTTGTGAGCGCTGAGGGAACTTTATGCACTTTGCTAGATGATTCTGCATCTTTATTGCATTCTTCACATATGATTTGGCACAGTATTTGCAAATGTACACAGCTGTTCCTTCTACATTAGCTGCAGTGAAATTTCCCCACACATCAGATAGTGCCCATGGCATTTTCCTATAAATATTAGAAAAAAAGTATTGAAAAAAACCCTAATTCAATTCCCTGTACAGATTAATAGTTAAGCAGTTAGATTAAACAACACCTTTGTAAGGTAAATGTTTTTTAAATGAAACATGTTTGGATTAACTCAATTAAGCTAAAACCCACATGGTAGCAAAAACGAACTAGCAGAAATTGTTAACAAGTTAGAAATTATTTAAACACACTTTGCTGTAAGCTACTATTTACTATTTAACAAAAAATGATGTATGTCATATAAAATATATTCACCCCACCTAGTATTGTAAACAAAACTTACTAGAAAGCATGTAGTCCTCAGCTCAGACAGTGTAGTAGTGTGGGCTCAATAGCATCTCATAAGTCTGCAAGATTAGTGTGCAAGATCTTGAGAATCAGCTGTACATGTGATGTTCTTGATGGGTTTGTTTTTACTACACTGCACACAAAAGATTAACTAGACGGTTAAATGGTTAGTTCTGGAGCTGGATTTGTAATAAGCATTGATTTAGGGAAAACTTTGCCACAGGTGGAAACCACTGGCCTGTCTTTGACGTCGCCGTCTGTTGTTATCTCCAAAGTTTTGGCATCTTCCATAAATTGCGTCCCCTCTATTTTAATTTTCTCAATTGCTGAGGCAGCCAAGTGGACACAAGGCTGTTGGGCTAATCTCAGTCATAACGAGGAATAACTTTGCAGCTGTTTCTAATGAATGTACAATGCCATGCTGGTGGGTGGTAACGTTCAAATAAAACCCATTCCTACAACCAAACGTAGGCTGAAAATAAATAATGTGTATGTCATATCGTTGGAAAAGACATCGCATCCATAGGGATCTGCACAAAGTGGGCAGTTCGGATGTGTCACTTCAAGCACAAATATATCATACCTTGACTTAAATCGTTGTGCAACTTCATGGAAGAAGAAGAAGAAGAAGAAGAAGAAGAAGAAGAAGAAGAAGAAGAAGAAGAAGAAGAAGAAGAAGAAGAAGAAGAAGAAGAAGAAGAAGAAGTTGAGAGCTTCAAGTTCCTTGGTGTCCACATCACTAACAAACTATCATGGTCCAAACACACCAAGACAGTTGTGAAGAGGGCACGATAACGCCTATTTCCCCTCAGGAGACTGAAAAGATTTGGCATAAGGCTCTAAAAATTGTCAAGAACTCCAGCCACCCAAGTCATCTACTGTTCTCTCTGCTACCGCACGGAAAGCGGTATCGGAGCGCCAAGTCTAGGTTCAAAAGGCTCCTTAACAGCTTCTACCCCCAAGCCATAAGATGGCTAAATAGTTCATTAAATGGCTTCCTGGTCTATTTGCATTTTTACGCTGCTGCTAATCAATGTTTATTATTGATGCATAGTCACTTTACCCCTACCTACATGTACATATTATCTAAATTACCTTGATTAACCTGTAAAGGCCCAGTGTGCTAAAACAGGACTAGTAAAGGCCCAGTGTGCTAAAACAGGACTAGTAAAGGCCCAGTGTGCTGAAACAGGACTAGTAAAGGCCCAGTGTGCTGAAACAGGACTAGTAAAGGCCCAGTGTGCTAAAACAGGACTAGTAAAGGCCCAGTGTGCTAAAACAGGACTAGTAAAGGCCCAGTGTGCTGAAACAGGACTAGTAAAGGCCCAGTGTGCTGAAACAGGACTAGTAAAGGCCCAGTGTGCTGAAACAGGACTAGTAAAGGCCCAGTGTGTTGAAACAGGACTAGTAAAGGCCCAGTGTGCTAAAACAGGACTAGTAAAGGCCCAGTGTGCTGAAACAGGACTAGTAAAGGCCCAGTGTGCTGAAACAGGACTAGTAAAGGCCCAGTGTGCTGAAACAGGACTAGTAAAGGCCCAGTGTGCTGAAACAGGACTAGTAAAGGCCCAGTGTGCTAAAACAGGACTAGTAAAGGCCCAGTGTGCTGAAACAGGACTAGTAAAGGCCCAATGTGCTAAAACAGGACTAGTAAAGGCCCAGTGTGCTAAAACAGGACTAGTAAAGGCCCAGTGTGCTGAAACAGGACTAGTAAAGGCCCAATGTGCTAAAACAGGACTAGTAAAGGCCCAGTGTGCTGAAACAGGACTAGTAAAACAGGACGTCAACATTTTCAAAAACAACTTTGTATCGAAGGAGATGAGTCCTCTATCTATTTATATGGCCTTTTGTTCACATAGCGCTCTCATTGGCTAGAATGGTCCCACCAGCCCTGTGTTTTTGTTGTAGCTGCTTGACAATGAAATTTTCCCCCCGGGGGATCAATAAAGTACCTATTTATCTATCTATCTATCCATCTATCTATCCATCTATCTATCTATCTATCTATCTATCTATCTATCTATCTATCTATCTATCTATCTCCGCTATTCGTATTTAGTAAAGGCGGCACGCACAGGCGCCGTGGCTTAGTTGGTTAAAGCGCCTGTCTAGTAAACAGGAGATCCTGGGTTCGAATCCCAGCGGTGCCTTTTGACTTTAAATGAAAGGGTTTGCCGCCTCTTCTTCTTCCTCTCTGATTTGACATGATAGACACCACCTATGACGACGTTGTGGCTAGATGGGGTAAGCCTACAACAGCTTCATCTAGTGGTCGCCTCGGGGAAAACAGTCAACATTGTAGCTAAGCCTAGCCCTAACCCTTTTCCTAACCTTACCCTCATTATCCTAACCTGCTACGTTAATTCACCTAACCTTAGTTGCATTAGTTCTCCTAACTTGCCAAGGTAATTCAGTTAACCTTCCACAATAATTATCTTAACCTGCTAGCTATGTAAACAAATCATCAGTACCACTGTTGCTATGTAAACAAATCATCAGTATCACCAAACCTGTTGCTATGTAAACAAATCATCAGTATCACCAAACCTGTTGTTTTATATTTACTACACAAATGACATGAGTGCCGAAAGTTAAAACAAAGAGAATATACATGTTTTAAAACTCTGTGGTTAAAATATTCAGAGAGGAACATTTTGTTGTGTTACAGCCTGAATTCAAAATGGATCAAAGTGATTGTTCCTCACACCCATCTACACACAATACCCCATAATGACAATGTGGAAAAAACATTAAAAAATGTTTAATTGAAAATTGAATCCAGAAATGTCTAATTTACATAAGTACGCACATAAGTACGCACACTCAATACATGTCAGAGTCACCTTTGGCAGCGATTACAGAGTCTTTCTGGGTAAATCTATAAGAGTTGTTCACACCTGGATTATACAAAATTTGCCCGTTATTCTTTTCAAAATTCTTCATGCTCTGTCAAAAAGATGCATGTTGTTTATACTGTGTTATTAACACCTTGCACTGTCTTTGAACTGTATTTATTTATTTATTCTTCGGTTTCTCTCCCTCAGGAAAAGTGTCCATAGAAACCACATGAGGTTGCCTTGTTAAATAAAGGTTAAAAAAAAAAATAAGGTTTGTTGGCACCTTAATTGGGGCTCGTGATAATGGCTGGCATAAGTGGAGTGGTATCAAGCACGTGTTAAATGCCATTCCATTTGCACCGTTCGAAACATTATTATGAGCCATCCTCCCCTCAGCAGCCTCCACTGATAGAAACTCCTTTGAGAGCAAATACATTTTCCATCAGATTCGGTTTTTTCCTTGCCCAAAAAAACACCGGCATTCGCTGCGAGCAGGGTTCGAACCTGCGCGGGAAGATCCCATTGGATTTCAAGTCCAACGCCTTAACCACTCGGCCATCGCAGCTGCGTTATGGATATGGATGGAAAGTGAGTTGAAATAATGTCCTAATTTGATATAATGTAATTTTTTGCTCTGCTTTCTACAGTGATTCTGATTGTAGACGATTGTAGACGATTGTTACAACTGGCGACGTAGAACAGCGCACATAAATACACATTGGTATCAACTGCGCGCGGAGGCACATAATAGCTTACAAAACCAGTGCTATATGTATCTAAGAATAGCCTACATTAGCAATACTTTGTGCATCAGTCTTAAAAACTAGCTTCAGCTTTCTTTACAGAAATACCAATTGTAGTTGTGTCCATCCTTTATATGTGGGTGTATGCACGCAGATGCAGCGTCTGCGCATGTCTCTAGGCAGCGCTAGTGAGCTATGCATTTTCCTCAGTGTTCTTGACACCAACCAAAGATACTGTGATTGAACCACAAAGTTGAAAGCTTAACCCTTTGGTTGAACCTTCACCTAACCCTCTGACAACACAACACAAGGTATTATCAAAGAGTTTAATATTTTTTCAGATATTAAGGTTTCCTATCTTTGGTAAAATACAATAATCTCATCTGAGTGTTGTTTTGTGTCTCTTTGCTGTGGTCTTTTCTCCAGAGTGTGGGCTGTGACCTTAGTTATCAAAGTAAATGAAGTCTAATAGTGGAAAATGTTGAATGATTGATTGACACATGGGTTGGATTGGAGGGAATGAGTTCCCCCTTAGAATGGACTCATTAATTCTGATAGCCTCCATTACACAGAAACACACACACACACACACACACACACACACACACACACACACACACACACACACACACACACACACACACACACACACACACACACACACACACACACACACACACACACACACGCTCTCTCTCTGTCCTGCTGGTTTGGCCACAGTAATGGAAGGGGCTCTGGATCACCTTTGTCCCAGATGGCACCCTTTTCCCTATTTAGTGCACTACTTTTGACCAGGGCCCATGGGCTAGGATACTTTTGACCAGGGCCCATGGGCTAGGATACTTTTGACCAGGGCCCATGGGCTAGGATACTTTTGACCAGGACCCATGGGCTAGGATACTTTTGACCAGGGCCCATGGGCTAGGATACTTTTGACCAGGGCCCATGGGCTAGGATACTTTTGACCAGGGCCCATGGGCTAGGATACTTTTGACCAGGGCCCATGGGCTAGGATACTTTTGACCAGGGCCCATGGGCTAGGATACTTTTGACCAGGGCCCATGGGCTAGGATACTTTTGACCAGGGCCCATGGGCTAGGATACTTTTGACCAGGGCCCATGGGCTAGGATACTTTTGACCAGGGCCCATGGGCTAGGATACTTTTGACCAGGGCCCATGGGCTAGGATACTTTTGACCAGGGCCAATGGGCTAGGATACTTTTGACCAGGGCCCATGGGCTAGGATACTTTTGACCAGGGCCCATGGGCTAGGATACTTTTGACCAGGGCCCATGGGCTAGGATACTTTTGACCAGGGCCCATGGGCTAGGATACTTTTGACCAGGGCCCATGGGCTAGGATACTTTTGACCAGGGCCCATGGGCTAGGATACTTTTGACCAGGGCCCATGGGCTAGGATACTTTTGACCAGGGCCCATGGGCTAGGATACTTTTGACCAGGGCCCATGGGCTAGGATACTTTTGACCAGGGCCCATGGGCTAGGATACTTTTGACCAGGGCCCAAGAAGTGCACAATGTAGGCAATAGGGTGCAATTTGGGAACGCATGAATGCCTTTTGCTTAGATTTTTACAATGTTAGCTAGCCTAAAGCAAACACCCTTTTCAAAGCCCCCCTCTTCATGAAACCAAAGCTAATTTGAACTATTAGGAAGTCATAAAAGCCATTGTGGTGAGTGGTAGTCGGACCAGGAAGTCAAGGCAGGAGCCATTCAGTCTAACGGTGTTGCTGTGATTTGTCAACTGTCCATATCAAGTGACTCAGATTCAATTAGGTAACTAGTTGTCATCTGTTACCAGACGTCCCTCAATCATTAACATAGCTTTTTCCCCCAGCGTTGTTCCTTCTTCCCATACTGTATCAGCAATAGCACTATAATGGTGTAGAATAGAAGGGAATGGAACAGGGATGTGATTTCACAATTGCTCTAAACAAACAGTGCGTATCACATTTCAGCTCATCAAGTTACCCATAAATAAGCCTTGTGTCCTATCTGCCATCACCTGTACTGTCCCACATGTTTTAAACAACCGAACCACACCCAGTCTGTCTCCAATTATATTGAACTGGAGTTGGAGTATCTATGTGTACAAAGATCATTGTGCCACACCAACAATGACCTTGTGTTACTAAGATAGTTACGGTACAGAACTATACCAAACCCAGCCCATCTGGCACTCCGGGCAGACTAAAGCAAATGATAATACAAAAAAAAAAGAATTTGAATAGTATTTGAACCCAGATTTGGTCAGGATGGTGGTTACCAACATGAACATGCAGATATAACAGGTGTTTAAAACTGGCAATAAAGAATGACATTTGACCTTTTCAGTCCTGACTGAAACGCAAAAGAAAAAAGGATGAAAAAGGTTGGCCATAGGGGGCACAGGGACACAGGGGCACGTGCCCCTCAAGAATTGTCCTGTTTAAAACATTTTTTTTTTTAAAATTAAATAACAATTAAGTGCATTTTTTGTTGTTGCTCTGTACTACTACTAGACACCTAGCAATTTTATGAAGTTGGCTTTAGCTAGCCCAGATAGGTTCCCAATATCCCAACCTCATAACTAGCTTTAGCTAGCCCAGATAGGTTCCCAATCTCCCAACCTCATAACTAGCTTTAGCTAGCCCAGATAGGTTCCCAATCTCCCAACCTCATAACTAGCTTTAGCTAGCCCAGATAGGTTCCCAATCTCCCAACCTCATAACTAGCTTTAGCTAGCCCAGATAGGTTCCCAATCTCCCAACCTCATAACTAGCTTTAGCTAGCCCAGATAGGTTCCCAATCTCCCAACCTCATAACTGGCTACCAAGAAACCATTTCAGGCTATCAATCGAGTTAGAGTAGCTAGCTTGTCTAACTATCTTACCTGGCATGCCTGCTGGCAAGATTGGTAGATTTTAGAAAAGCAAGCCGTTACTAAATGTACTGCATAAGACAAACATTATTTCAATCTTTTACCCAGATTTTAGCAGAAATTCATATTTATTTTATTTAAAAACATAACCACCAGTCAGTAGAATACAGACAGCTCAAGAGGTATGCAGAAAAAGTAGATATGCAGAATAATAAACAAGCCATCCTGCCATGTGCTTTGTACCTCCTCAGATTTTGCGGACGCATGTCCCACAGCTTTTAAAAAATATCTTTAGAGGTTAAACTACTGAGCAACAACTCAAGCCTCTCTCAATTTGAGTAATTAGCCAACATAATACTACTTTGTGGCCAAAAGTAAAAAAAAAAAAAGATTATACAAAAAAAAAAGAAACATTTCTCATTACATAATTTAACTATATTTTGTGTGAGCGTGCGTTATATAGCCATGCTTGCTTTACAGAGTTCTGTTTATGCGTGCATAACTGCTCGAATGGGTGTGGATTATAAATTAACAGTATTGGCTGGAGATTCCCCATGCTAATGTATGTGATTTTATGTGACGTAAGTGCTTTAAAAAGTTTTGGACCCCAAGAGGAGTAGCTGCTGCCTTGGCAGCAGGATCCCTAATAAATACAAATACAAATGCTACCTTTTATAATACTTAGATATGAGTTTAGACGTCAGTGTTTCTACCAGTACAGTAAGTACAGTTATGAATGACTCACTGTGTGAGTCTTATGGGATAGTCTGGGTAAAGGGTTATTTAAAGGAGCAATCAGCAGTTGCTACGTCCATTTTTTAACTTATAAATGAATGATATGTACCCATTGATTCTTAAATAATATAACTTATGAGCTTAGTTCAACTGTCGTACCCCGTCAGAACACAAAATATAAGCTTGTTTTACTCCAATGTTTGTAAACAAAGTAAACGTAAACAAACACTTTATAGCCTCAAAACATGGTTTAAACTATACTTTTGGGAAGGACGCTTTGTTATTATTTAAACTGCTGATTGCACTTTAAAGGTTTTGATTTCAATCACAAAAAGTCACAAACACAAACAGAAATTCAATTATGGTGACAACAATATCAATGTTGTGGAATTATTCTAAGATGTATTTGTTTGTATTGTATATTATTCAGTATTAGGACAGGAGATGTTTGACATTTGTACACTATTTTTTCAACACCAAAGGGAAATGTTGACACATAGGAAACTTACTGAACGAAAGTCAAATAGAAGAAGAAAGAAAAATGGAAATCCTATCAACCAAAGTGTTCTAATGTGACCAAAGTCTGAAAGTCAAAGCGTTTCCGATAACTTTCCTAATATGGCCTTAACTGAACCATTCAACTCAGATTCATATCTGAGTAAGTGGCAAATTATTTTTACTTTTACTCACAAGTGTGACTTTCTTAATCTCACTCCCGTTTCTTTACCATTCCTGACTAACCGTCATAGTAGAGGGATGAAGAGGGCGACGAAAAAAAGGCAGAGAGAAAAAAACAATGCAATGGAGGGTGAAATACAAAAGGGGTCAGACAGATAAAAATAAGGGTGTGAGAAAGAAAGACTGATACAGCTAGTTTACACAGAGAGAGATTGAGAATTTTGAGGGGATAGCAATATAGACAGGATGGACAGCTGATCGATAGCCTGATAGCATGGCGAGAGAGAGAGGGGAAAGAGAGACTAATAGGTGACTGACACAGCATGGCGGGGTTCCACACAGAGGGAGAGAAAGATGGAGAGAGTGAGCGCACGAGACTCATAGGTGACGGAGAGTAACATGGGTCAGCACCTCTTTACGGCCTCCTATAAAACCTCTTATCGCTCCGGGTGGGACTGCTCTACCGTGACGGAGCAGTGATTCCCAGTTCAAACTCCGAACGGCGTTTCCAAAACAAATGGTTGGGAACGAGTCCAAGTGTGGATGGACCTCTCTAGCCTCTAATATGTTTAAAAGATGTTTTATTTTATTCATGTTACGTGGTGGAAACCACTAAGTAGGCAATCTGAATGTTCACCAAATAATTGTATGCCAGTAAGAAAGTAGCTGTCAGCAGCAGTTGACAGTACAGATGTGTACCGTTTTATTCAACTATTCAATCAGAATTTTTCTTTAGTACAGATCTAATTGTCATATGATTCAACATTTGGCCTAACGGCCTATCTTGGGGTGTACAATAGCCTATAGGGCGGTACCCCAGACACAGATAAAGCCTAGTCTTGGACTAAAGAGCATTTTCAATTGAGATTCTCCAGTCCAGGTTGAAGTTTAATCATGGTCGGGAAACTGGCCCAAAATGTTCATCTGTATAGTTCCTTCGCAATAATTTGTCTGTCTGTCAGTATCCATCCTAGTGTAAGCCCAGGGCCATCCACAAGCACACGCACACACACACACACACACACACACACACACACACACACACACACACACACACACACACACACACACACACACACACACACACACACACACACACACACACACACACACACACACACACACACACACACACACACACACACACACACACACACACACCATGCTCAGGTCTATAACAGACAAACAGCATTATGCATCCAATGCAGGTTATGCAATGCACATTTCTATACGTCTATCCAGGTACTTTACAGGTGAAGTGCGTTATTATGGTTCTCTGAACTTTACAGTTATAGAACTGAGAAGCATCCCCACCCATTCTAACTGTATACTGTCTTCTGACAAAACACACCAGTTAAACACACCCATGCCATATCACTCACTGTAACTCATTCACTCAATGGGTTGGTGGTTTTGCAACGTGCAAAGCAAGATAATACACAGCATGAAAACGTAGGCTAGTGATTTCTAATACAGCCCACTCCCTTACCCTACCTCTCTTTACCACCCTTCTTCCTCTCTCTTCACCTTCCTCCCACCAGTATACAGGTGATAGTCATACACCCCACTCCCTTCTTTACCTCCCTCCTCCCCTCCTCTCTCCTCCCCTCTTTTTTTATTTTTTAACTACTCCATTCCACCTGTAGATGTATAAAAGTTCCCTGATCCATCAGATTAACCTCAGTCCCTGCTAACTGAACGGTTAGCCTGCTAACGCTAATGTTAGCCATGGGTAAATTAAAAATAATTTGTGTACTGCTGTTGATATGTGGGTACAGCGCAGTGGCTAACACAGAACAAGGGTGAGTAATTTAAATGTTGCTTCGTAAAACAAGTGCTAGGGGTTCAGTATTCAATTGATTTTGTCATTATTATACAAGTATGCGGGCGTCACTGTTACAGTGTTTGAAACATTTTTTACCAGCAAAGTTTTTGAAGGATTTTAATTGAGTTGGATGAGTTGTAGATCTTTGAGAAAGACATTATTGAGGGAAATATAGTGTAGCTCACAAGGCTTTCGGGGATACAGAACTATTCCCAGAGCCAAGTATTCAGAGATTTTGGCTATTGAGGTTTTATGATGCATTTACATGACACTACAACATTCTACGACAGCCATGTTAGCGCCCCATTAACATTACATAGGAAATACACTGTACAAAACATGAACTCAATATTAGGAAGGTTTTCTTAATGTTTTGTTCACTCAGTGTATTTAAATAATGCATCTGTATCTGAATGTCTAGATTTAGAACAATATTCAGACGTCAGGAAAATTGTCTCAACTCTCTAAATACATGACTATGACTGACTGTACCCTACAAGGTATTGTAGTATGTTCCGGTGGCGCTGGTTTAAACAGCGGTGACTTTGGATGGTTGAATAATTGATCACTAGTGTCTCACAAGTTTCTGTGAATGGCTTGTTTCCTCTCAAGTTATTCAGAATGATTTTAAGTGTGGAATGACTTGTATGGAAATCACCTGTATGGAAAACACTTGTATGGAAATCACTTATGGAAATTACTTGTGTGGAATCACTTGTGTGGAATCACTTGTGTAGAATCACTTGTTTTTGATGCATTTTAATGCATTGATGCTTTTAATTAATTATACTCTACGGTATACAAGATCATTTCTGCTGGAATATGCTATACTATGATTTATTAATCTTTACATAGAATAAGGATATATCATATTCAGTGACTTTTCTATTCATGATCAATCTTACTGTAGATTAGATTGCAAGTCGCTCTGGATGAGAGAATCTGCTAATTAACTCAAATGTAAATGTAAAACATTTTTTCTGAAACTCATTATTCAGCAGTGTTAGAGAGTAGTAAACTACATTTAGTTCAACTAGTAATTTAATTATATTTTGCGGTAGCTTGGTGGTAGTTGAACTAAATTCAAATCTTGGTAGTGTTTTCAGTAGTTAATTAATTTTTTGCCATCTAGTTGTGCAGCTAACTACTGGAATTACACACTACTTATGTTTTTTTATCCCTAACTCTCTGAGAACGTTCTAAGACTGTTGCGTGATGGTCCCAAGGGAACGTTCTCTGGGGGACCTTTGTCTAGTTCCCTGTACGTTCCCAGGACGTCACTGAGGACCATGTTATGACCGGTTTACGATGTTCTCAGGACTTTCATTTTACTAGTCCTTAGGACATCGCATGATGGTTCCAAGGGGAAGTTCTTTGGGGGACCTTTTTAATAGTTCCCTTAGGACAGCGTTTGCCCCTGGAGGTTTTGTCTAGTTCCTGGTTTGCCACGCGGACGTCCCCTAGGATGTTTTTAGGAAGTTCTTTGCACGTTTTGTCAAGGTCCCCTGGAGGTTTTGTCTAGTTCCCGGTTTGTAACGTGGACGTTTTTAGAACGTTCTTGGGACGTTGTGTCATGGTCCCGTTATGTGAACTGTAACTCACTTGGCAAAAGATATGCACTGCTACTCCTGTATCACTATGATGAATGTAATAGTTTTTCTTCGGTGTATTTTTAAGAGTTGAGATTTACATTGAATTGCAAAATGTGTAGAAATAGGCCTGCATGTGAAATCAGTCGTTGATACAGACATGGTGGCGTAGCAGGACGGTCGGAACGTTGTGAGGTTGTGAGTTCAAATCCAAGGTGAGGACATGTTAAATAATAATTACTGTATGAATAAGCATACATGTAATCAAGTGTGTCAAATATGTTGGAGACACTATGTTAAAAGCACTGTGTGTGCGACAAAGAGCTGTGACTGGATGAGTGGTTCACCAATCAGTGCCTTGATGGTCTTGGCAACAGTACAAGGGGTGATGTGTAATGATATTAGGGTGTGTGTGCCCTGGGGGGGAGAACATTTCTTTGGAACCATCAGGTGACGTCCCCGGGACAAACTGGAACCTAGACAAAAACCTCCAGGAGACCGTGACATAACGTCCAAAGAACGTTCAGGGGACCTTCAGGGGACCATGAGACAACATCTCAAGAACATCCTAAAAACGTCCTCAGGGACCTCCCCGGTACCAATAGGGAACTAGACAAAACCTCCAAGGGACCATGACACAATGTCCTGACGACTTTAGGCGACCATTTTGTGATGTCCCGGAGACGTCCCAACGACTCTTTATTGTTGGCAGGGTAAAATATGGGTGAAGTAGGCAATCATTTCCTTTCTGTTTCGGCATCAGACCTGTGTTTAATAGGCTAAATTACACATTCTGACTTCAGAGTGATTTGTTCTTGCAAGTTGTACTCGATGACATTTTTGATTTAGATATGATCATTTGGATGTAGTGAATAACTTTCTAAGTAACTTAGTTATATTTTTCTTAAGGGTGCTTTAGTGTAGCTTAACTTCTTCCAGTAGCTTGGTAAACTAACACTGCTATTCACTGAGGCCTACCTCTACATTTTCATATCCTGTTCTCATGTAGTTTTCTGTTTCTTTTTACACAGCTATGAAAGAACAGTAAGAGATGCAGGTAAGTTTGTCATATAAAAAATACTTATTTGTTTTAATCTTGCACACATTCTGCCTAACTAATGAGGTGACAGTAGTTGTTCTAGCCCATTAACACACCTGATTCAACCTGTCAAGACGTTAACACACCTGATTCAACCTATCAAGACATTAACACACCTAATTCAACCTGTCAAGACACTAACACAACTGATTCAACCTATCAAGACACTAACACACCTGATTCAACCTATCAAGACACTAACACACCTGATTCAACCTATCAAGACACTAACACAACTGTTTCAACCTATTAAGACACTAACACACCTGATTCAACCTATCAAGACACTAACACACCTGATTCAACCTATCAAGACACTAACACAACTGATTCAACCTATCAAGACACTAACACAACTGATTCAACCTATCAAGACACTAACACACCTGATTCAACCTATCAAGACACTAACACACCTGATTCAACCTATCAAGACACTAACACACCTGATTCAACCTATCAAGAGCTTGATTATTAGATGATTAGTTGAGTCCAGTGATTTAGTGTTGGGCTAGAACAAAGATGTGCACCCCACCCCTGTGGGTCTATTCTAGGGCACATGATAGGTACAAGACAAGGGGCTCAGTCAGTACTACCCAGCCACGTGATCCAGTCTGAGTCCCAAATGGCACCCTATTCCCTATAAAGTGGACCATGGGCTCTGGTTAAAAGTAGTGCACTATATAGGGAAAAGGGTGCCATTTGGGATGCAGACTCAGTCAGCATGATGTCGTTGGGAACGTGATGGACTTTCCTCCTTTTACTCCTATCTTCCTGTATCTATACATCCCCTCCCCTATACAATGTAACACGCTTATCACTACACAACCTGCTTACACATCACTAAACATGCACACGCACACGCACACACACACACACACATACCCTTCCTACAAGAAAACGCAGAAGGAGGCCATGAAGTGATTAGTTTAGGGCCAGAGTGTTCCATAGTGGATTCCAAATGCAGATTCCAAATGCATTGCTGTTGATATGGTAGTCAGTGTTCTGTTGCCAACTTGTTGCAAAATGTCACCTTGACTTTGTAGCAGTGAGGACAACACATGACAACCAATATGGTATATTTAAGCAATAAGGCCCGAGGGGGTGTGGTATATGGCCAATATACCACAGCTAAGGGCTTTTCTTATGCACGACGCAAAGCGGAGTGCCTGTATACAGCCCTTAGCCGTGGTATATTAGCCATATACCACGAACCCCTGAGGTACCTTATTGCTATTTTAAACTGGTTACCAACATAATTAGAGCAGCAAAAATAAATCTGATATACCATGGCTGTCAGCCAATCAGCATTCAGGGCTCGAACCACCTAGTTTATAATGCTATTTAGCTATGACGATTTGCTTTCATCAGCCAACTGATCCATGACATTTACCTTATTGGTTATATAAACTGACACAAATTCTTTACAGTAACTGACATTCAGTGATCAAGTATTTGCTGTTATTTATTGTTCAATGATTTGTGCGCTATAGAGAATAGCTCCATCTCTCTCTTTCCCACCCCTCTCTCTTCATCCCTCTCTCCATCTCTCTCATTCCCACCCCTCTCTCTTCATCCCTCCCTCCATCTCTCTCATTCCCACCCCTCTCTCTTCATCCCTCCCTCCATCTCTCTCATTCCTACCCCTCTCTCTTCATCCCTCCCTCCATCTCTCTCATTCCCACCCCTCTCTCTTCATCCCTCCCTCCATCTCTCTCATTCCCACCCCTCTCTCTTCATCCCTCCCTCCATCTCTCTCTTTCACAGCCATCCTGACCTCCTGCGACTTTAACCAGAACAGTATGCCGTTCTGTCAGTTCCAGCAGGACGGCATGGATAACAGTGATTGGACAAGACATAAAGGCGCCACCCCTACACCTGGAACAGGACCCCCCGGGGACTACCCTGACGGCAGTGAGTAGTGTTTGACCTTAAAACGCCCACCTGAAACATCAGACCATTCAATGATTGGTTCCCTCTTCTATCCACTTAACGAAAAGAGAAGGAGATGATCTACCTACCTGTGGTCACATCTCATATTGACCATCCAGGATACTCTACGAGTCATGCTGCGAGTCATGCTACGAGTCATGCTACGAGTCATGCTACGAGTCATGCTGCGAGTCATGCCACGAGTCATGCTACGAGTCATGCTGCGAGTCATGCTGCGAGTCATGCCGCGAGTCATGCTACGAGTCATGCCGCGAGTCATAGATAGATAGATAGATAGATAGATAGATAGATAGATAGATAGATAGATAGATAGATAGATAGATAGATAGATAGATAGATAGATAGATAGATAGATAGATAGATAGATAGATAGATAGATAGATAGATAGATAGATAGATAGATAGATAGATAGATAGATACTTTATTGATCCCCCGGGGGGGAAATTTCATGCTACGAGTCATGCTACGAGTCATGCTACGAGTCATGCCACGAGTCATGCTACGAGTCATGCTGCGAGTCATGCCACGAGTCATGCTACGAGTCATGCTGCGAGTCATGCTGCGAGTCATGCCGCGAGTCATGCTACGAGTCATGCCGCGAGTCATAGATAGATAGATAGATAGATAGATAGATAGATAGATAGATAGATAGATAGATAGATAGATAGATAGATAGATAGATAGATAGATAGATAGATAGATAGATAGATAGATAGATAGATAGATAGATAGATAGATAGATAGATAGATAGATAGATAGATAGATAGATAGATAGATACTTTATTGATCCCCCGGGGGGGAAATTTCATGCTACGAGTCATGCTACGAGTCATGCTACGAGTCATGCCACGAGTCATGCTACGAGTCATGCTGCGAGTCATGCCACGAGTCATGCTACGAGTCATGCTGCGAGTCATGCTGCGAGTCATGCCGCGAGTCATGCTACGAGTCATGCCGCGAGTCATAGATAGATAGATAGATAGATAGATAGATAGATAGATAGATAGATAGATAGATAGATAGATAGATAGATAGATAGATAGATAGATAGATAGATAGATAGATAGATAGATAGATAGATAGATAGATAGATAGATAGATAGATAGATAGATAGATAGATAGATAGATAGATAGATAGAAAGATAGATACTTTATTGATCCCCCGGGGGGGAAATTTCATGCTACGAGTCATGCTACGAGTCATGCTACGAGTCATGCCACGAGTCATGGTAGTCTGGATGCCAGTCAGTTTCTGTTGTCTTTGTCCTGAGAAGACACATGAGGCTTTGTCCAAAATGGCATTCCTTGTCTCTGGTCAAAAATAGGAGACTATATAGGGAATAGGGTACCTTATCAGACGCAGCCACAGTGTAGTTCAATGCTTCTCCTTAATCTCCAAACCCCTATCCTCCATCTCTCTCTCTCTCTCTCTCTCTCTCTCTCTCTCTCTCTCTCTCTCAGATGGTTTCTACATCTACCATGAGTGTGACAACGTGGCCAATGGGCAGAAGGCTCGTCTCCTTAGCCCAGCTCTGTCCTCCAACTCAACCCAGGTCTGCGTCCAGTTCCGCTACTACATGTACGGCTCAGACAACCAGAACCACCTGCGCGTGCTGGCAAAGCGGCCCAGCTCAGAGGACATAGTCTGGGAGAAGAAAGGGATCCAGAGCCCCTCCTGGCTTGGAGCTTCCATTACTGTGGCCAAACCAGCAGGACAGAGCCTAAATGTGAGTGTGTGTGTCTGTGTGGGTGTCACTGGTTCAGACCTGGGTTCAAACACTATTTTAAATACTTTATCTGGGCTTGACTGATCTCGCCTGGAATGTATGGACCAAGAGCATAGTTCAACATCTTTTTTATAAGCTTTAGGGAAAGTGCTTACCTAGACACTAATGTTTATATGTGTCCTGTTTTAGCAAGTTTTACCTGTGTTCAGATTAGTCAGGTCACAAGTGTCCATATCAACTGAATATTAACATATTAACTCTGTTTACAGATTGTGTTTGAGGCACAGCGAGGGTTGAGCGATTCATGTGACTCAGCCCTGGATAACATCGTCATCAGTGAGGGAGCTTGTCCTGGTACATACCTCTATACTCTGTATCTCCCCTCTTTCTCTCGTTCTCTTCACCTCTATACCTCTCTCTCTCTCTATTTGTCTATACATCTGTTTTGATCAATCCCATGTATTTCCACAGCCTGTCTTACTGGTTGCGACTTCGACACCATTGAAGACCTGTGTGGCTGGGATGCCAAAGTACCTACAAATCCTGACCTCTTTGGCTGGGAGCAATTCACTGGAGGGACTGAGGTCCCTGGGACTGGTCCTGATGATGATTTCTCCAAACCAGGCTGTGAGTATCAGTATTACATAGACGTGCTGTAGGGTACTGGGCTGGCCTGCTTACACATCCACCATAGTTGCTGGAATGGTATTGGAAAAGACCATATGAAAATAAAATATGTGAGCCAGCCCAGTTTGGGTCGATGCTTGTCAAATCTTGTCATCACTATTAGCTTTCTGTGTCTAATGTCTGTCCTGGTCTTTTTTCTTCATAGTTGGCCACTATCTGCTGATGGACTCATTATATTCTGCCCCTGGAGAGAAAGTTGAGCTGTGGAGTCCTTTAACCTCCACCGGCTCCTCTGGCTGCCTGGACCTCACCTTCCATTACTACATGTGGGGAACTGCCACCACAATGAAGCTCCAAGTGCACGCTGTGACCACAGGTAAGACCCAACAAGCCTACTGAGGGGAAGATAATAGAGGGCTTGCAGTCGTGTCACAAATCACCTAGCAACCGCACCAGGTGCCATGTTGCAAGATCAAATTCGGGCGGCAGCTGGCCTAGCCGTTAAGATTGTTGGGCCAGTAACCAAAAGGTCACTGGTTCAAATCTCTGAGCTGACAATGTGCCCTTGAGCAAGGCACTTAACCCTAATTGCTCCTGTAAGTCGCTCTTGATAAGAGCGTCTGCTAAATGACCAAAATAAAAATGTCAGTCTGTTGGAAGTCATCCACATGGTTTGCTGCGTTTTTTCTACCACCGGAAACTTCGAGAAGACAACGGAGGCAGTGGGAGAACCTATTCAAGTAAGTAAATATATTTTTAAAAATGATTATGTATTATTAGCTAACTAGCTTGCTACAGAAACTCAGTGTGCAGGCTAACTCAAATTAGCATCTAACATAATGTTAGTTAGCTAACTTTACATACTGTAGCTAGCTGAGTTAATTAAATATCACCAGCTTGCTAACTTCATATTACCTAGTTAGCTAGATATCTTGATGTCTTTATCGTTGTAACTCAAAATGCATTTAAAGCTAGGTAGCTAGCTAACAGCCATGGAAGAGGGTGAAAGCATTAGCTAGCAGCTCCAGCTGTCAGAGAAGGGAGAGTAGACTACTCTGGATAGGGCAGGTACCTTTTGTGGGAGAACGTTGTGAAAATATTCTCCAGTTCCAGTCCCTAGTTTGAAGAACTGAGGATGGGGCAACATAATATTCAGTGCTGTTTTGAGTATAATGCAGCCTGTTTCTTTCTTTAGGTTTAATGTTCTCAGATCGATACAGAGAGCTGTAAAACACTGTCAGCAAATGAAGAGGTCCCAATAAATGTCCCAAGAGAATAAGGGTACATCCTTGTATACCATGGATTATATGTGTACCTACGTTAGCACATTTTGTGAACAAAAATACAGTTTAAAAGTCACACACAACGTACTTATTACAACTGGAGCAGGCCAACCCTGCTGTGTGTGCAGGTTTCTGTTCCAGCCCAGCACTAACACACCTGATTCAATGTATCAAACATAATTAGTTGATAATAAAGTGTGCTATTGCTGGTCTGGAACGTCAGGGATCAGTGGAGTGAGGTTTCCCATCTCGGGTATTTACTTTTTTATGTTCACCTGAAATGCTTTAGTAATAATAGCCTACTTGTTGCTAAAATGTCTAACCTTTAAATATGATTTAGCTTACTTGTACACTTTGAAATTATATGAAATAGTGTTGATTCTTTGAAGATAAGTGTTTAAACTTGTTTTAATTGTTAACTTAACTATCGTTCAACATGAACTAGTGGCGATTTTATCGCAATCCTGCAATAAAGAGGCGAAGGGAATCTCTCTAATTTGTCTGTGTTTTATTCTCAAATTAACGTTACTTTTCTGTTTAGTCACAAGCTCTCCATTTAGTTTGATTTGATGGTCACTATTTTTTTCAGGATGTCAGCAAACCCATTTTGCAGCTGATAATGACATGGAAGGCCGATGCACCATAAGCCTACAGCAGTGGTTACCAACTTCAGTCCTTGAGTACCCATGGACAAACATACCTGATTTGACTCAGAGGGCCTGGTGATTAGTTGACAAGTTGAATCAGGTGTGTTTGTCTGGGGCTACAATAAACTGTACTGTTGGGGGTACTCGAGGACCGCATTTGGGAACCACTGGCCTACAGTATGATGGCATTAGCCTTATGGGCATTTGCAATGCACCCCTTGACATTGTGCATCTGAAGCAGGGTATCACGGTGTCGTGTCTTGACTATCATTATCGATTCTCTAGGCTTAATTATTATGCGATTAAAACAAACCATATAAACATTAATTAACTAGGAAGTCGGGGCACCACTGGAATCTGTCATTTACAGAGTTACCAACTCTTCGGATATTTGATATCTTCTAACAGTCAATTATTAATCATCAGAGGTGGTGTCACAAGGTACAGAACGGCAGGCAGGCTCAGGGTCAGGCAGAAATGGGAACTAGAGAAAAGAGTACGGGAAAACCGCTGGTAGGCTTGGCGAGACGAGACAAACTGGCAACAGATAAACAGAGAACACAGGTATAAATACACTAGGGATAATGAGGAAGATGGAGACACCTGGAGGGGGGCGGAGACAAGCACCAAGGACAGGTGAAACAGATCAGGGTTTGACACAGAGAATATCTTAACTCACACAATGTTTACATATTGTTCAGTTCTCAATTTAAAAACAATTTGCTTTAGTTTTAGGCACTGTTATCATGCCGTTTGGGGAAGCCACTCGGCTGTTGTTGTCGGAAGAATTAATGCGATGGTCTTCCAACATGGCTGCCAGGAGGCATCGTATGTCAACTGCAGACTGTTTCTAGACAATGCTAAGATAGAGTATCACTACCGCTGGAGGTTGGTGGCACCTCAATTGGGGAGGACGGGCTCGTGGTAATGGCTGGAGCGGATTCAGTGGAATGGTATCAGACACATGGTTCCCATGTGTTTGATACCATTGCATTGGCTCAGTTCCAGCAATTATTATGAGCCGTCCACCCCTCAGCAGCCACTGATCACCACTCCATTTTTCATCCTCTCCCTCTCTCTCTACCTTTCTCCATAAACTCTGACCACCCCCCAGGAGGAAACCTTGGAGCCCCCATCTTCTCCTTGACAGGGAACCAGGGCCAGAGCTGGAAGCCTGCAGAGATACGCTACCTCGGCTCAGCTAACATGCAGGTAAACCTAGTAGGGCTTTATTCTTTATTTGGATCCCCATAAGATGGCGCCTTGGAGACCGTTAGTCTTCCTGGGGTCCAAAATATCTTTAGAACTGGGGGGAGAGACTAAAAAGACTTTGTTTTCAAAGGCACTTTGATATCGACCTTGAATCTGGTTTTCAACCCTTTCTCCTAGAAGCACAAATGTGATTGTATATTGTGAAGAGTACAGAGCTATTGGAATGAACCTTAAGTTTTTTTCCCTTTCTTTGAGTGTTCGTTTGATGAAGAGGGTTTCGGTCACAGCCTACGGTTACGGTTGTGGTAAATATGTCCCTTGTGTTTGTGTATCAGTTTGTGATTGTTGGCGTTTACGGTGAGACCCTTGAGACAGACATCGCTATAGACGCTGTATGCATCACAGCCTGCATAGGTAAGGGAATAATCTATGATCTGAGATAATACAGTATGTAATCTATTGATGTTTCATGATCTTTGAAAACTGCTAGCCTCAGGAGTTTATTTGGTCTTCTGAAATTATTTTGTGTATCATATGTTGTCCTTGGTCATTTATAGCTCCACCAACTCCCGGCCCAACTACACCTAAACCCTCAACTCCTGGACCAACTACACCTAAACCCTCAACTCCTGGACCAACTACACCTAAACCCTCAACTCCTGGACCAACTACACCTAAACCCTCAACTCCTGGACCAACTACACCAAAACCCTCAACTCCTGGACCAACTACACCTAAACCCTCAACTCCTGGACCAACTACACCTAAACCCTCAACTCCTGGACCAACTACACCTAAACCCTCAACTCCTGGACCAACTACACCTAAACCCTCAACTCCTGGACCAACTACACCTAAACCCTCAACTCCTGGACCAACTACACCAAAACCCTCAACTCCTGGACCAACTACACCTAAACCCTCAACTCCTGGACCAACTACACCAAAACCCTCAACTCCTGGACCAACTACACCTAAACCCTCAACTCCTGGACCAACTACACCTAAACCCTCAACTCCTGGACCAACTACACCTAAACCCTCAACTCCTGGACCAACTACACCTAAACCCTCAACTCCTGGACCAACTACACCAAAACCCTCAACTCCTGGACCAACTACACCAAAACCCTCAACTCCTGGACCAACTACACCTAAACCCTCAACTCCTGGACCAACTACACCTAAACCCTCAACTCCTGGACCAACAACACCTAAACCCTCAACTCCTGGACCAACTACACCTAAACCCTCAACTCCTGGACCAACTACACCTAAACCCTCAACTCCTGGACCAACTACACCTAAACCCTCAACTCCTGGACCAACTACACCTAAACCCTCAACTCCTGGACCAACTACACCTAAACCCTCAACTCCTGGACCAACTACACCTAAACCCTCAACTCCTGGACCAACTACACCAAAACCCTCAACTCCTGGGCCATCAACACCAAAACCTACAACCACCAAACCACCTGGTGAGATTAATAGCCAATCAGATTATTTAATTCTCATCATCAGAATCAGACACCACTTTCTGTATTCGCACATATCGATGAATACAGTCCTAATGTCCCCATCCCCCCCTTCCATAGTGAAGTGCCCTCCCAATGCTGAGTACATAGAGTGTGGCCCAGCCTGCATCCCCAGCTGTAAGGAACCCTCTACTAACTGCACTGGCTCCTGCATCAGCGCGTGTTTCTGTAAGCCAGGCTTTGTGTTCAAAGGCAGTCGCTGCGTCCCCATCGAAAAGTGTGGTTGTCTGGAGGGAGGTGACTACTATGAGGTATGAGACAATCTTTAGTCTGTGGTTAAAGATGTTCGATATGATTTAACACGATATACTAGTATATACGATATAAATATTATATGATTGTCTGGATGGGGATAACAACTACAATGAGGTATGAGGCGATCTGTAATAGTCATTATTTGGTCCTTTTAATTTGGGAAAAACTATGCGATATTTGAAACAATGCAATACTTTTATTGTCCAGAATGTCCGCTGACATAGAAATTGATGCTGCTTAGGTCAGCACATCACAAATATACATTAAAAAGGACAGACGATGCAAGGAACACACAAATAAACAATGTTTATTGTCAAACAACATGTTAATAATTCACCTCTTTCCCTTTCTCTGTTGTTGTAGCCAGGAGAGATCATATTTGGTGACGGCTGCTCCAAGCTGTGTCGTTGTGTGGGTAACTACACCCTGGACTGTGTGGACAACTCCTGCTCTCCCACGGAGGAGTGTCGCAACGGAGCATGCTATCCTAAAGGTGCGGTTAGTTGAGTTATCACAACTTGTATAACCCTTGAAATGTTTTTATAATCAACAATAGTGATAACGATAATCCTTGGAAAACCCATGGGTATTGTTCCTAGTTTGATTTCTAGCTATGCAACAAATAGCATATATTACGTGTATAAATGGCTCAGTACAAACCCTATTTCCATTAGGCATATTTGAACACTAGCTATGTTTCAATTAACTTGTCCAGTGATTTTTTTTGTAGAAATTTAGAAAGTTAGAATGGAAATTAGATTTTGTCTAGTGTCGATAAAAACACTTTTTTTTCTCGCAAAAATCTAGAATGTCGTATAAAAAGGATGTGTTTTGGAGGGTTTCCATGATCCTATTTGGCAAATTAAGCATGAATAAAGTGGCGACATCCTGTATGCACTGCCCAACTATCGTTCATCTCAGGTAGCCCGCAAAAGCCAGCATGGATAGAATGCAAGAATTTACTTATATTTACTTCCTTATCCCCACGGTAACTTGCACCCAGGTAGGCCTAGATCTGAAACACTTTCATGGTGAAAATTCAAATTGCAATGTGAAGCAATTCAGGCATTCTTGAAAGTCAAGACAATCCTTGTCCTGCAAAGAAACATAATTTTGTGTAGTTGAATAAATTGATTTTTGCAAGCAGTAGGCATTTAGAATGAAATGTGGAGCTTATTAATCATTTTTAAGGCCTACCTATTAGTGGCAAAAGAGCAGAATCGGGCTTCCTGTGTTAACACAACCGGACTGTCCACCAGCCAATTACAACTTTCGATCACTATACCCCTATAAGCACCTCCATCAATCAATAGTATGATATTACCAATCTTATCTACCTGTTTTTATATTCTCCACACAGTCTAGACACATTAGACGCACATGTATGTTGACTGCTAATGATTCCCAGCTATCTGATTAATCGATTGATTGATTACTTAATTAGTTAATTACTTAATCGTTCCCTCCAGGCACTTCTACCTGTGTAGCATCCGGTGATCCTCACTACACCACCTTCGACAAGAAATACTACAACTTCATGGGGAACTGCAGCTACCTGATGTCTGAACCTTGTAATCACACGTCGGTGCCTCACTACGAGGTGCACGCCGACAACGAGAACCGCTATAACCTAGCGACCATCTCCTACCTGAAGGCTGTGCACGTGTACGTGCGCGGGGTGAAGATCTCCATGCTCAAGGGAGGCACCGTGCAGGTGAGAGAGAGAGAGAGAGAGAGAGAGGGATGAAGAGATGGAGGGGCACAGGAAGAGAGGGGGAGATGAGGGGTATGATGGGAAGGAAGTTGGACATTTGAAACTTTTACACATATTATAGCAATGGAAAAATTACTAATAAAATACAAAGCCCTGCATATGTACAGACTAATTAACACCAATGATGGGTGTATGTTCAATATGAAGTAACATACACAGTTAAGAAAAGTTATTCTTTAAACTGTGCAGCATTCAATACATAAAAAACATGGACACTGAATAGTATTGTAAAGGAATGACCAACATCACTAACCCATATCTGTGTGTTCCTCCTCTTCTCCACGTAGTTGAATGGTACCAATGTGAACATCCCTCTGACCCCAGCTACAGGAGTGTCTGTACTGATGTCTGGCAAACTCTACACCGTAGCCATTGACTTTGGTGTGACTGTACGATACGACGGAAACCACTACATGGATATCAAAGTCATCAACGAGTGAGTCAAAACGCACCGAATTCAAAACGGGGGTTTATTTAGATAGGTTTTCCTCCTACAGTTGTAGTTACCCCAACATGATATGCCCTAAAAATAACTAAAAATACCAGAGAAAATATTTGAAAAACAAATAAAAAGCCTCTCACATTGTAATATGTTTATGATATAATTCTGTTGTGATGAAAATGATTAACTCATAAACATATTTTGTCTTCTGTGTTCAGCTATAAGGAGAAGCTGTGTGGACTGTGTGGAGACTACAACGGAAAAGCCAACGATGACTTCAGGAAACCTGACGGTTCTCTGACCACCAACCCCAATGACTTTGGACACAGCTGGGTCACCGATCCTAAGTGAGTTGTGTCACTAGTTACACATGCAGGCAGACACACACACACACACACACACACACACACACTGATTCACTCTGTCTCTACCTCCAGTTGTAACAAGCAGCCCAACACCACCATACCTGGCTGTACTGATGGTGAGCAAGACAGGTACGAGAGCTCAGGATACTGCGGCATGCTACTGGACAAGAACGGACCTTTTGCTGTCTGTCACCCCAAGGTCAACCCCAATGTGAGTAATTATTTTACTTGTATCATTATCAATCTGTCCTCTAGATAAAGGTGCAGTATGTAATGCAGGGATATCTAGCTATGTGGAAAACAAAGAAACTTGTTTTTGTGCGTCTCAGATTTTCTTCAAGGACTGTCTGTTTGACCTGTGTGAGCTGGACGGTGCCAAGCACATCCTGTGTGAAGCCATTGAGTCGTATGTAAATGAGTGTCAGGACCGAGAAGTCCCGATTGGGCCATGGAGGAACAGCACATTCTGCCGTGAGTATAAGCTCAGGGTCGGAGTCAATCTAGAAAGTAAAGCCAGTTTTAAATTCAAGATGATCCTCATCGAAAAGCATTGAAGAGGTTTGGATTTAGAACTTCCTGAATTGACTGAAATGGAAATGGACCCCAACGCTACACGATGATAACGAGAAAGAAGAGGAAGATATTTATGATGAAGATGAAAATTGAAGTGATCGATATGATAACTCACCCACCAAAGACACTTTTTATTATTAACACATCAAAGACCAAACAATACACTCCCAACAGTTCTGTTCTGTATAATCAACAAAGTCATTGTTTTTAAAGAAGACCGATCTGCTAACGTCTCCTCCCTCCTTCTCTCAGCTCTGAAATGCCCCCCCAACAGTCACTACATACCATGTGCCGCCCCATGCCAGCCCACCTGTGCCGCCAAGCCCCCCACGGGGTGTGAGGGACCCTGTTCAGAGGGGTGTGTGTGCGACCCTGGGTACATCCTCAGCGCTGGGAAGTGTGTCAAAGAGAGCTCCTGTGGCTGCGAACACACTAACGGGGAGTACTACGAGGTAAGAGTTATCAATGCCATTGTCTGAGTTGGAGGTTTTACAAACATATTATACTGAACGGTGAAAGTGCAACGGCCCTGGCAGGTCTTGAACCCAGGACTCCCAGAGCATAGTAAACTTGCTCCAATAGGATTAACACACTTTGGGAAGATCGTAACCGCCCCCACCCCCCCCCCCCCACCCCACCCCTCTCCTCTTCCTCCTCCTCCTCCTTCCAGCCTGGTGAGGAGTGGTACATGGAGAACTGTAAGCAGAAGTGTTTCTGTAATGCTTCCATCGTCAACTGCAAGCCCTCTGGCTGCCCTCCCATGCACGAGTGTAAGGTGCAGGGAGGAGAGCTGGACTGCTACCCTACAGGTAAGTCCCTTTACATAAACAGTCTGAACACGCACACAAACACACACTCAAAATGGTGGTTAAGTCTTGGAAGCCAGGGTAGGGTGACCATGCTATGACCATATGAGTTGGCAAGACAACACAAAGAGATCTGGAAGCCGGCTTTTATATCTCATGATATCTCCCTCTGCTCCGTTTATCCCAGGTTCTCAGGACTGTGTGATCTCTGGAGACCCCCACTACAACACATTTGATGATAAGTTCTACAGCTTCATGGGAACCTGCACATACACCCTGGCCAGGGCCTGCAAGAACAACACTGGTAAACACATGAGGATGAGGTTATGTAGTTCTAACTCTGAGTTCTAGGTTCCGGGGTTCAAACTCTGGGTTCTAACTGTGTTCTGCTGTGTTCTCAGGTCCATGGTTCTCCGTTGAGGGTAAGAACGAGGAGCGTGGTCTGGCTGGAGTGTCGTACCTGAAGAAGCTCTATGTAACTGTCGACGGAATCACCGTCACACTGATGAAGAGCAGGAGGACTCTGGTACATGTTAATACATCAATCAATCAGTCAAATTTATAAAGCCTGTTTTACATCAGAAGTTGTCACAGTGCTTTTGAAGTAACGAGGCCTAGGCCCCAAAGAGCAAGAGCAAAGCAGAAGCATATTGGCTAGGAAAAACTCCCCAGAAGGAAGAAATACATTTGCTATTAAACAGTAATTAACATAGACCTATGACACTAACACAGTTAATAACATGTAATAACACTTTCCCCACACACGTTTTTATCATTCACATTGTATGGTGTGGTGTCACTCAATTATCTCTATCTTTCTAACTCCATATCTCCCTTAATCAGAGGATCTCGTTCTCCCTCCGTCATCGTCTAATCCTACAAATCTGTCCATCAATTGCTCCTCCTCTCTCTCTCCGCGTATTCCTCCTTTTTTAAAATCTATTTCTCTCCGGATCAGCTAAGACTTTCCTAGAATTAATCTCTCTTTCTGCCTCCCACAGGTGAACGGAAAGCGTGTGTCCCTTCCTCACTACCCCTCTCCGCTAATCTCTCTATCGCTAGCTGGTCAGTACATCACCCTGCAGACGCCGTTCGGCCTCAAGGTGCGCTGGGACGGAAACCACTACGCCCAAATCTCAGTGCCCAGGTATGTACAACGGACACAGGAAGTCGATCCCTAGCAACTTCCTTTTTCCTCTTAAGGCTCAAATTACACCCTATTCTTAAGTAGACGTCTAGTTTTGGGCTATGTTGTACTTAGATCAATATTTAAACCGAATTTAGAACCATTTCTGTTCCAAACGTTCCACATCTTTCAACCTTTTAGAGGAGTTTCAACCCAGTATCAATCCACTGTGAATAGATATCTTAAATCAACCAAAACCTTCAGGATTTTTTCTAATTCCCTCGCCATGAGTTCTGTAGTAGGATCTCGAGTGATCCATTGTTTGTGTGTCCTGATATCTTCGTAGTAATCCAGAGGTTTTGTATCCTGGTATCTGTAGTAATCTTTTGGTAATGTAATGCTAGTAATCAATCGGTTGTCGTTGATATTGGTGTCTAATCTATTGTGTCTTGTATTTTGAAGAATTATTGTATTATTGTATTATTGTATTATGTCTCTCTATTAATCCACTGGTTGTATATCTTTGTATCTTGACCTTTGAACTAATCTACTGTGGTGTGTTTTTTTTTGGTCTTCCTGTCAGCTCCTACTCTGACCAGATGTGTGGTCTGTGCGGCGACTACGACGGTAACCCTAACAACGACTTCACCAAGCCGGACGGATCCCAGGTCACCAGCTCCAAGGACTTTGGAAACAGCTGGCAGACCGAGGACGATGAGGATGCCACGTGAGTGGGAATTATGTGGGAGTACTGACTGATGAAGTCAGGAATATTTCTGCAGAGTAATGTATGTAGTAGAACGTAGGTACACACTTTAGGAAGTAAGTTTAGAGAGTGTGCACTTTATCCTACATGCACTTATTAGGAGTAATAACTGTATTGTGCACTATATTGGTATTATATTTCCTATTTTAAATTGTTTATTAAAATTGTGTGTTTCCATAGATGCAAACCCGACACCAACCCAGACCCTGTCTGTGATCCATCACTGGAGGCAGAAGTGTCCAAACCAGAGAACTGTGGGAAATTAACAGATACCAAAGGACCTTTCAGGTGAGGAACAGAGTCACATGAACACTGACATCCAGAACCAACAACAACCAACAACATGGGCTGGCAATCATACTCTTATACATTCCACCCTGCTAAGAATGTATAAGATTGTCTTATACATACAATGTATAAGTCTTGTCTTATACATGTCTTATACAACCATAGTTCACATGCCCTGACATGATTCAAGTAATTTTAATGGATTTCTATTTACTTTCTTCTTTCTCTCCCTCCCTCTCTCTCTCTCTCTCTCTCTTTCCCCCCTCCCATCAGAGAGTGCATTGCGTTGGTGGACCCCACTCCGTTCTTCCAGAGCTGTGTGTATGACATGTGTCGCTTCGTGGGCCAGCAACAGATGCTGTGTGACCAGCTCCAGGCCTACACTGACGCCTGCCTGGGTGCAGGGGCCACGGTTCACGCTTGGAGGAAGCCAGACTTCTGCCGTGAGTCTCATATATAGACACACTCAGTCAGGCTCTCGAAGACTGGGCAAATATTTGATTTGGAAACATTTGGCAGGTCACAATTATGTGTCAGCTTGAGCAAAAGTTGAAAGGAGAAGCAAAAGTAATATCTCACAAATAAATTAACACACGTTGTTGTCCGTCGATGTCAATAGTACAGTCATTCCTTAAATATTGTAGCAAGCTTAAAGGGGCAATTTGCAGTTGCTACATTCATAGATACTTGAATAATATAACTTATCAATGAACTCAAAGTATATAAGCTTGTTTTACTCCAATGTTTGTCAACAAAGTAAACGTAAACAAGCTTTTTATAGAAACAGGGGCGGGAAGAATGCTTTGTTATTGTTTCAACCGCTGGCTGCCCCTTTAACCCAGATTTGTTACAATATGTTTGCGATTAATAAAGATCTTCCTGTACTGACCCTGTTTCTGCCCAACCCTTTCTCTTTGCTCTCCCTCCGTAGCCCTGGCCTGTCCCCCTAACAGTTCCTACTCCATGTGTGTGAGCTCTTGTCCCGAGACCTGTCTGGGTGTCAGCGGCCCCCCTGGTTGTTCAGAGCTGTGTGTGGAGGGGTGCGAGTGTAACCCCGGCTTCATCCTCAGTGACGACAAGTGTGTTCCTGTTAAAGACTGTGGCTGTGTCGACTCCTCCGGAGACTACCACCCTGTGAGTACGACTCTCTCTTTCACTTTGACAATTTGAGTGTGTTTATATAAAACTTCAAGGTTTGGTAAAGGGTACATTTAGGATACAGTATAAATACAATGCATTGCTAAATCATCCGAACATAAATGAAAAAACATCCAAAAACGTGATACTGTACTGTACACAACGTTTATATGTACTTTATCTTGTATGTTTTATGTTGGACATTTTTCTTGTAAAAGATAACCCTATTAATGGCGTTCAGGTACTGTAGTCTGAACATGGTGTGTGTTTTTCAGGTGGGTGATGACTGGTACCTGGAGGGCTGTAAGGAGAAGTGTGTGTGCCTGGGCGGAGGGGTGATACAGTGTCACAACACCACCTGTACCCCGGCAGAGAGCTGTGGCCTGCAGGACGGAGAGTTAGGATGTTACCCACTGGGTACGACACGCAGACACACACACACACACACATACAAACAGTAGGGAGAGTCTGGATGCTAATATATTTTGTGTGTCATTTATTTTACTGAGCCTTTATTTTGGTGGTAAGATTGAAAAGCGTTGTTGGGTGAAAAGCACTATACAATTGTGTTGTACATCAGTTTTGTGCATTTGTAGCTTTTGAAATGTGTACGTTTTTATGAAATATTGTAAATGGGGCTATCAGTGTTACCTCAACTTATATGAAAACAAAACATTATGAATTAAAACGATACTCTACCCTCCTCTACCCACAGAAACGGGAACCTGCACGGTCCAGGGCGACCCTCACTACATCTCTTTCGATAAGAAGGTGCATAACTTCATGGGTTCTTGCTCCTACACTCTCACCAAGCCCTGCAATGAAACCTCCGGGATGCCGTACTTCACCGTTGACACCCAGAACGAGCACCGAGGCAGCAACAAGAAGGTGTCGTACGTCAAAGCCGTTGTGATCAAGGTGTACGGGATTACCGTCATCCTGGGGAAAGGACGTAAAATACAGGTGAGGAACATCGGAGGTTAGCTACAGCACAACTTAGTTTATTCAGTTATGCTGGAATACGAAAACGAGAATCTATACCCATAAAAATAGATAACCATGGACTGATGGTTACACCATCCTCTCATCTCTTCCAGGTCAACGGAACACTGGTGACCCCTCCTGTGACTCTGACCAATGGGGTGAAGATCTACCTGAGCGGGAAGTTTGTTGTCTTGGAGACGACCTTTGGCCTGAGGGTGAGGTTCGATGGTAACCACCACGTTGACGTCACTCTGCCCTCCTCCTACAACGGACTGCTCTGTGGACTCTGTGGTAAAAGACAATCAATCAGTGATGATCAATAAACATGATAGATAATTGACTACAAATAATAAGGTGAATGTAAGTAACCAGGCATGCAAGAAAGCCCTTGGTTCACCCACTTTAATGATAACCTCTTTGTAGTGGGCCGTAGAGTTATGTAGTATAGTCTGAAAATCTCTGTGAACATCAATTTGTATCTTGAATTGACTGCATTAAAATATAATATATTTTACCCAAACCCAGCTAACAGTTTGTATGGACAGTAACCATTGATGTGGACAGTAGTAACTGGTTCTGTCTATCCTCTATTCCTGTAGGAAACTTCAACGGCCAGCCCGGTGATGACAACATCAAGCCAGACGGTAAACCAGCCGGCAACACCAACGAACTGGGAGAGAGCTGGCAGGTGCCCGACAACCGCCCCGAGTGAGTCACACGCACCTGAAACACACGACACACATTCATGTTTCAGTTTCAATGTTTTTGTTAGGAAGAACTGTAGTCTGAACTAAGACACCAGGCTGTTACATTTAGCCTGGATTCCATTGTTTTTGTATCAATTATGACCTACAGGTCTGACTCCATTAAGGAGATTACATTTAAATCCTCGACTGTGACGTCTTTTCCGTTCATCCCTATCCTTTCTTTCATCAATCCCTCCATCCCTCTCTCTTCTTTAAGCTGTACCCACGGTGGAGGAGAGGAGGAGTGTGATCCCAAGGTGGAGGCAGAAGCTGAGAAACCCACCAGCTGTGGCATGATCACTGACCCCAACGGTGAGACACACACACACACACAGAGAAACACACACACACACACACAGAGAAACACACACACACACGCATGGAAACACAAATTCCAGCTGTCTGACAGAAACACCAGACAGAAAATCACAGACATGCTCAATCCACATAGGCAATTTTACTCTTTCACAAAACGTGTTGTATTAACGTTATTACATTGCAACTTGTACTGTGTCTTTCGGTCTCCCTTCACTAAAGCCATTTCTCAACAATAAATTATATTTCAACAAAGTGTCATTGACTCTAGAGATAAGTTGGAGAGTTGTGCCTGAAATGTCAGCTAACTTACTAAGACCATTTGTCCAATTCTCTCAGCTGTCTTACAGCATTTGTTTTGTCTATTGTGTTATTACATAAAATGTTACTATGTCAAAAAAAAAACTATACCTCACTTTCTCAGCTATATAACACCATTCATTTCTCCATCCGTTCTCTCTCAGGTATCTTCAAGCCGTGCCACGCGGTGGTTCCCCCCAACATCTACCAGGAGAACTGTGTGTACGACCAGTGTGCTACGGGAGGGGAGACGGTGGCTCTGTGTCAGGCCATAGAGAGCTACGCTGACCTGTGTGCCTCTGCTGGAGTACCCATCGTATGGAGGAATAACACCTTCTGTCGTAAGTCACACAAACGCTCGCGCAGGCACGCACACACACACACACACTGTAACACAGTTCTGCACACAAACGCACACACTCCTACCTTCCCGACTGTGTGTAGTCAGTCCCGTGTTGCTCAGATGGTAGAGCATGGCGCTTACAACGCCAGGCTTGTGGGTTTGATTCCCACAGGGGACCAGTACGAAAACAAGTAGGAACATGTACGCACTAACTAACTGTAAGTCGCTCTGGATTAAAGCTTCTGTTAAATTACTAAATTGTAAATGTAGTCGAACTAACACACCTGTGATTCCTTTATGTGTATTGAGTCCTACCTCTCTTGGGTAAAACCAATATTGTGAAAGTGGTGTGCCACAAGGATTAGTCATACTACCAATTCATATTCCATGTTCCCTAGTTTCTCCTCCTTAACTCATGTTTTCCCTCTCTCTCTCTCTCTCTCTCATTCCCCCTCTCCCCCCAGCTCTGAAGTGTCTCCCAGGCAGCCACTACGAGCCCTGTGGTAACGCATGTCCTTCCAGCTGTCAGAACCCTACCTTCAACGCCACCTGTACCCAGCCCTGCGTGGAGGGGTGTGTGTGTGACCCCGGCCTGGTACTCAGCGGTGACAAGTGTGTTCCGCCCAGCCAGTGTGGCTGCACCGACAAGGATAACAGCTATAGACCGGTAGGAATGGAGGAAGAGAGTTATGACTTGACTAGTAAGGTTTACATAGTAGTCAGTACAATGACCTGAGACTTATAGGAATGACTTTAAACTAGAAAAGTAGTGTGATGAAAGAATGTTGTTAAGGCTAGCTCATATTGCTCATGTGGTTGAGGAAATGAATGAAGTGGTTTATTGACTAACTAAAAAGGTGGATTGTTTTATGTCAGCCCGTTTCTCATCTTCCATATCTCTTTGTGTGTGTGTCCTAGGTGGGAGACAGTTGGTTCACTGAACTGGACTGTTCGGAGCGCTGTATGTGTAACTCTGGCAACAACATCACCTGTGAGCCGTGGCAGTGTAGCCCCGCCCAGGAGTGTAAGGTGTTGGAGGGAGAGTTGTCATGTGTTTCAACAGGTAAATGCCACATCCCTTACAGGGCTTTTTCATAGTCTTTGTTGGTGTTGTTTGTTTTACTAATGTTACTGGGACAGAACATGTTTTGGTTTCCCTGATATTATAATAATTATTATTGTTATATTATTATTGATTAATAAATATAATTCATTATTAGCCCTGAAATTTAGAGAATCTCCATTGAACATGCTTCCAAGACCTTGTCCAGGACTAGACTTTATCTGTGTTGAGGAAACCAGCTCTAAATATCTTCACTTGTGATTTGAAAGCGATGTGAGACAGCCAGTATATGAAACACACTATCAAGAACTCACTCCAAGAATTCATTACTAACCAAGATATGAATGTCTTTGTTCTCTGTGTCTCTCCCCAGGTTTGGGTGTGTGTCATGTGGCCGGAGATCCTCACTACTACACGTTTGATGGTGTCATGCACACGTTCATGGGCACCTGTACCTATACCCTAGTGGAGGTATGTAACCGTCGTCTCTCAACCTCTCTTCCTCTTCCTCCCTCTCTCTCTATCCCGATCCCTGTAACACATCTCGCTCCCTCCATCCCTCTCTCCTTCCCTCCATCTTCCTCCCACCGTTCTCCCTCTCTCCCTCAGGTGTGTAACTCCACCAAGGTAACTCCGTTCACCATTGTGGCGAAGAACGAGGAGCGCGGCCAACCGGAGGCGTCGTACGTGCGCTCCGTCACGGTCTATCTTCCCAACGCCAACGTCACGCTTCAAAAGGGCAACAGAGTTCTGGTGAGATGGAGTTCAATTTCAAACCTTTATTGTCCATTTTTGGTGAAAGTAGCAAAGTGTCTTTGGCTTACAGGCTTTATGCCTCAGTCACATCACAGCAAGCATAGACAAAAAAAACACAAAACAGAGGGAGGGATCCATTCAGCTGCATGCTTAGAAAAGCATTTGCCAGAGTACCGAAAAGTAGAAGTTGGACGTTTTAGCTCAATCCTGTTTCCTTTGTTTCATGTTTTAGTCGGATAGTAGAGTTACCGTTGTGGCAAGTTTTGATCATTATTCATCTTCTCAATGAAGCTGCCTGTAGCTTGGTCGTTGCCTAGGGATCTATGGTGTACTAATACATTAATTTTTGGGGGGTGCTAATGTGGGTGTTAGGCAAGCCACTTTGTGGAACCGCCCATGGAAGCTGTGATAGTCGAGTTTAAGGAACAACAACCCACATGCCTTATTGGTTATTGATTTCCACTAATCACCTCTCCGTTATCCTCCCTCTCTCTCGCTCTCTCTCTCTCTCTCTCTCCTCTCCAGTTGGACGAGCGCAGGGTGCGTACTCCTCTGTCCATCGGTGTGGCAGGGGCCAGGGTCATAAGTAGTGGTGTCTACAGTCTACTGGACACTGACTTTGGCCTGAAGGTCAAGTTTGATGGAGTCCACCACCTGGAGATCACCATCCCTGGAGAATACTTCAACAAGGTACGGCGGAGCCCAACTATAGTAATGCTACTGTATAATAATGTGTATTATACAACTTATAATGATGGTAAAAGTAAGCCTCTTTCACACAATGCATGTCTTGGCCATACTAAAATGCTCAGACCTATATTTTGAAGGGACTTCAAAATGCTTTTCTCTGCTCTTTTCATTCATAGAATTATCCATACTGTTCCAATTATATTCAAATGTGTTTTATTTAGCTATTTTTACAGTAATTGACACTGTTTATTGTACAAACTTCACTCAGTTTCAACTCACACCTCTTTCCTTCCATCTCTCCAGGTGTGTGGCATGTGTGGTAACTACAACATGAACGCCAAAGACGACAACCTGAAGCCAGACGGAAAGCCGGCCAAGGACGTGATCGAACTGGGCAATAGCTGGAAGTCCGAGGGAGACTCAGACCCAGGGTTAGTAACCTCTAACCCATCACCTTTGACCTTGTACTTTAGGCCAGGAGGCGACCACTAAAGCTTTCTCTTGGTCAGATCATGTCCACCTGAGCGGCCCTGAAACACTGCCATCTGTCTATATCATTCATAATTGATATACCTGGGTTGTTAATAGTAAATAAAGCCGTAAGGCAAGCCTGTGTTCAAATAGACCAGGTACATCATTTCACTAGAGTTTATTGGTGATTGATAATTAATCCTTATGGTCTGGCAGGAGGTTACATTTCTGGGCACGCTCTCTCCTCCTTCTCCATCCCTCCATCTAACCCATCCCTCCCTCCATCCCTCCAGGTGCTCGCCAGATGAGCGTCCCAACATCCACCCTAACTGCACGGCAGAAGAAGAGAAACAGTTCGAGACGCTGTGTTCTTCTATCATCCTCGGAGACAAGTTCAGGCCCTGCCACTCTTTACTGCCCCCGGAGGCCTTCCTGGGGAACTGCGTGTACGACATGTGCGAGTACGACGGCATGGAGGCCACTCTGTGTGATAACGTGGAAGCCTACGCACAGGCCTGTCAGTCAGCCGGGGTTACCATTGACTGGAGAAACAACACTTTCTGTCGTAAGTGATGGGGGAGGGGAGAGTGTGGGTGGGGGGCTGGGAATATGATGCTATATAAATGAATGAAATTGGAAGGAAATTAGTTGACTGAATTTGATTTGTAAAAGTACTACATGTGAGGGCCTCCCGAGTGGCAAAGCGGTCTAAGGCGTCACTACAGACCCGGGTTCGATCCCGGGCTGTATCACAGCCGACCGTGACTGGGAGACCCATGAGGCGGCACACAATTGGCTCAGCGTCGTCCGGGTTAGGGGAGGGTTTGGCCGGGATTTCCTTGTCCCATCGCGCTCTAGCAACTCCTTGTTGGGGGGCCGGGCACCTGCAAGCTGACTTTGGTCGGCAGCTGGACGGTGTTTCCTCCGACACATTGGTGCGGCTGGCTTCCGGGTTAAGTGCTGCGGATTGTATTTCGGAGGACACGTGGCTCTCGACCTTTGCCTCTCCCATATCCATATGGGAGTTGCAGCGACAGGGCAAAACTGTAACTGTAAAAATATAAATACTAAAACATTATTATAATGGCCTATACTGTCGACCAATGATGCAGCAATTACCAGATGAAACCCATCCATAGAGCCAATGTTACTGTAACTGTTACTGTACTCTATAAAAAGATAGGATCTTTGATTATCGTCTAACCC
>CM042422.1:6752353-7094853 GCA_023634145.1 Thymallus thymallus
CTTGTCCGACCCTACAGGACCCTTCGCTGCCTGCCACACCCAACTACTGCCCAACAGCTTCCAGGAGTGAGTAGAGACTGTGTGTGTGTGTGTGTGTGTGTGTGTGTGTGTGTGTGTGTGTGTGTGTGTGTGTGTGTGTGTGTGTGTGTGTGTGTGTGTGTGTGTGGACTATGCCCTCCACTCACTGTCCATTGTGTGTGTGTGTGTGTGTGTGTGTGTTTTAGGGACTGTGTGTTTGACTTGTGTGCGGATCAGGAAACCGCCTCGCTGCGTTGTGACAGCTATGAGGTGTACGCCCTGGCATGCCAGGAGGCTGGAATCAAACTGGGCAAATGGAGACAACAGCTGGGCTGTGGTAAGACACACACACACACACACACACAGAAGGAGAGTTGGGATATGCAAATAATACATTTCCAATTCACAAATGTGTATTAATACACACTTGTACAAGTGGGAAATAGGATTAATACCCATCTACAGTATTACAGACACACACACACACACACTACACACACACTACACACACACACACACACACACACATATGCACCTTGTCTCACATACACACATTACTACAGAGATGTTATTAAACACATACTCAAATGAATGCATGCATACACACACAAACACACACACAGACACACACACACACACACACATACACACTAGACTACAGAGGTCTTATTAAGCACACACACAAATGCACACATGCACCTTGTCACACACACATAAAATGCATGTATGCACACGCATACTCACAGACACACAAACACACACAGATACACACACGCCTATATACACACATACACTAATGCATACACACTCGGGTATTACACACATAAATTATTGTACACACACACACACACATACACACACACAATCTATCAGAAAGACAACCAAAATACATTCACTCACTGCTGTGTTCTTAATAAATGACTATTTTTTTCCTTCACTTGTAATCCCTAGCAAACTGATTCTGCCAAATCACTTTGGCAGTAATACTTATTTTCAACTGCCTCTTATGTGTTTGTTGCTAATCCTATGTCCTCACCTCCTCCCTCACTCTCCCCCTACTCTCTCCCTCTCTCCCTTTCTCTCCTCCACCCTAGTCCTGAGCTGTGTGGCCAACAGTACCTACTCTGAGTGTATGTCCCCTTGCCCCGCCTCCTGCGCTGACTTGGCCGCACCCTCCGATTGTGACTTCACTGCCTGTGTTGAGGGGTGCCAGTGTGCCCCCGGTTTCACCATGAGCACAGGCAGCTGTGTGCCCTATAGCGACTGTGGCTGCAACTACCTGGATAGATACTACCCGGTGAGTTAATACAGTATATATAGTACAGAATACAGTAGTATATAGTAAAAATACAGTAAAACATAGTACAGTGAGTGTGGCTGATCCTACAGTACCTGGACTGGTACTACCAGGTGAGTTAATACAGTAGAATTATATATTGTGAAAATACAGTAAAACATAGTACAGTGAGTGTGGCTGATCCTACAGTACCTGGACCGGTACTACCAGGTGAGTTAATACAGTATTTATAGTACAGAATACAGTAGAATATAGTAAAAATACAGTAAAACATATACGTACATTTCTCTCTCTCTCTCTCTCTCTCTCTACCCCATTTTGATCTCTCTCTCTCTCCATCCCTCCATTCCCTTTCTACCCAGCTCAAGGAGAGGTTTGTGACAGAGGACTGTGCCCTGTCGTGTGAATGTACGGCCTCGGGCGCCGTGTGCCAACCCAAGGGCTGTGCCGACACACAAGTCTGTACCATTTTTGACTTCACACGTGACTGCTACAAAGGTGAGTGTGTGTTTGTGTGTGGCTACTGGTCCTGTATTCGTGCCCCAATAGTTGCAATAAGAACAACTTCAGTGTGCAATTATCTTTGATAATAAACGTACCCCTCCTTGTTCTCCCCCCCCCACCCCCCACCTCTCTCTCTCTTCTCAGTGAGTCCGTGTCTGGATTACCCCTGTCAAAATGGCGGTACCTGCTCTGATTCTAGCACTGCAGTTGACTCATTCACCTGCCAGTGTAAAGAGGGCTTCGAGGGCAACTTCTGTGAGATTGAGAAGACCGAGATCAGCGGAGGGCTGGGTACGTGATTAACTGGAGTTGATACTATACTGTACTGTATGGGACTAGTCTGTTTGGGACTGTACTGTATAATACTGTATGGGACTAGTCTGTTTGGGACTGTACTGTATTATACTGTATGGGACTAGTCTGTTTGGGACTGTACTGTATTATACTGTATGGGACTAGTCTGTTTGGGACTGTACTGTATTATACTGTATGGGACTAGTCTGTTTGGGACTGTACTGTATTATACTGTATGGGACTAGTCTGTTTGGGACTGTACTGTATTATACTGTATGGGACAAGTCTGTATGGGACTGTACTGTATTATACTGTATGGGACAAGTCTGTATGGGACTGTACTGTATTATACTGTATGGGACTAGTCTGTTTGGGACTGTATGTATTATACTGTATGGGACTAGTCTGTATGGGACTGTACTGTATTATACTGTATGGGACTAGTCTGTATGGGACTGTACTGTATTATACTGTATGGGACAAGTCTGTATGGGACTGTACTGTATTATACTGTATGGGACAAGTCTGTATGGGACTGTACTGTATTATACTGTATGGGACTAGTCTGTATGGGACTGTACTGTATTGTACTATACTGTACTGTATGGGACTGGTCTGTATGGGACTAGTCTGTATGGGACTGTATTGTACTATACTATACTGTATGGGACTAGTCTATGGGACTGTACTGTATTGTATTGTACTATACTGTACTGTATGGGACTAGTCTGTATGGGACTGTACTGTATTGTATTGTATTATACTGTATGGGACTAGTCTGTATGGGACTAGTCTGTATGGGACTAGTCTGTATTGTATTGTACTGTACTGTATGGGACTGGTCTGTATGGGACTAGTCTGTATGGGACTAGTCTGTATGGGACTAGTCTGTATGGGACTGTACTATATTGTACTATACTATACTGTACTGTATGGGACTAGTCTGTATGGGATTGTACTGTACTGTATTGTACCCTGTTATCCTTGTTGGGACATAGAGGTTGTTAGATATAGCATACAGGCGTAGCAGGGTTGTAACTGTCTTCTCCTTCGTCCCACAGATCAGAACACAATCATTCTCATCGCAGTCCTAGTGCCTCTGGGAGTTATCGTCATAGCGCTGATCTGTGTGTTATGCTACAAATACTGTCGGACGTAAGTACTGTACAACAACCACTAAAACACAAAGTCTGTTTATCTTAGAGTAAAGTATACACTGACAACACGAAATAACCAAAGATCAAGTTGATCTTGACAGTTTGCTTTATTATTCTGTATACAATACAGAAAAAGCTAATGTCACCTGTCAGTACAGTATTTGTATTCCTATGTGAATGGATGGTAACTCTATGAACCCTTTTGTGTTTACAGGAACAAAAAAAATAAGTGTGATTCTGTCAGCACAGATTCAAGTAAGTGCCTGTCTCAATCTCACTTAAAACACTTAGCCTACTTAGCTAATATTATACTACTTATCCAGATATTATCTCAATTTAACCAAATTTAGCTGGGAATGATATAGTAAACATTGTATTCGAATGAGTAGAACGGAGTTCCCGATTCAGGTCAATGATGCCATAATGGGTGGACTGGCGGCCATTTTTAAATGAGTCAATTATTTTTAAGTTGATTTTGAAACAGACTATTGGAAGCCAGCTAAAGACAAAAGCACCTGTCCCACCTATTCAGCTGATTTATTACAGAGGCAAGTGGACGTTGCCGTGCCATAATTCTATAACCTCAACCCTTACCTTAACCTCATTGAAACTATACTAACATTAACCTAACCCTTGTTCCTAAACATAAACTTAAACCTAACCTAACCTTCATTCATTTCGACCCCTATGCCTAAACTTAAGTTTTTGTAATTCTATGAAGCCATGATCAGGAGGGAAATTGTGAAATCAATGCTCATACTTTGAAAAGTAAGTGCTTTGGTTCAGACTCTTAAAAATGTGTTCTTCCACCGGATTGCATGACTGGAGTGCATGAAAAGTAGTTCTGCCTCCTATCCCTCCCAACTAAACCCTTGATCACCTTGGTGACCTGACCAGGAGAAACACCTGGACTTAACTAATAGTACCTGTCATAAAACAACATATTAATAATAATAGTAAACATTACACCTCTCTTTTTTTCCTTCTTCACTCTCTCTCCCTCTCTTTCCCTCCCTCGCTCATAATTCTATTCATTGAATTTCTACTAGGCATCCAGTACCACATGCATCTTAAGGACAGCGACGCCGTGTATGAAAACCTGGACAAGCAGCATAAGAACGCAAGCAGCAAAGTGACTCGCATGTAGACGGAGAGAGGACACAAGTTACATATTTAATGGCAGATTAACACACGCAGTCACAAACAATGCACACCAATTCAGAACAGTCCGTGACATCAATGTTACATATTTGGCCCAATCTTATTTGGGGAATTTGTGAATATTATTGTCATTATACTATGTGCTTTTATTAACTTATTCATGCTTTTGTTGTAATTTGAGAACGTATGAGATGTGTGATCCAGGGAAAAGGGCAGTGATAAAATGCCTGAGATGTAATTTATTGAATTTAATTAAATTGTTGCTGCAAGCATAACATTACTTGTCACGTCAGTCCTCTGTACACACACCAGTCAGAGTCTATCCACCTGTCTGTCTACAGTAACACTTACCTCTTACCTTTTTTTCTTGGTGAGCAGACTCACGTCGCGTACTTAAGAGCACAACAAACGAGGAGTGACTTTTTTTTCTCCAACACTTTTCACTGACTGTGAGACTGCTCGCAAACAACATGCCACAGTACATCTGTGACACAATCAACTGCATTCGTTGTGTTTGTCTGTCCAAAGAGCCAAGAACAATACAATTAAAAGCAATTAAAGTGCTTAAAAACGACAATGACTGTTAAAAACAAGTCACAAATATACATAAAACAATAGTATTTTGAGCTACTTCGGTCCAAGTAGTAATAATAAAGGATTTTAAAATCGCAGAGTAAAGGAATGGAAATGTTTGACCAAACTTTTCTTCATCAAGTGTTCGGGGAAAAGTTGGAATGGTTTTGTTTTTCAGGCTTAAAGGAAATAAATCATCTAAAGAAAATAAAACATAATACAGTAAATAACACCCATCCTCTGCACACAGTCTTGGGAACCTCTATGTCTTGACTTCATGTAAAGATATACAGTGGAGATTATTTTTTTTTTTTTTACTATCAGATCACAATGTATCTTTTGATTTTCAACACCTGTCTAAAAATGTGGGTACAATCATTATGTGGACAAGATCAGGACAAAGGATGCATGTTAGAACCAGGTATAAATGGGGCTTTTGACACAGTCACATTTTTTTTTTGATTGTTTGAAATGTCCCCAACCTCACATTGTCATTTACATCAGGGATAAAGACCCATTGGCCATTCCCATTGGCAATTGATCCAGGAAATAAAATAATATTTTAGACTCAATCAGAAGCATACAACAAAATGCTTAAGGGGCGCAAACACACACACACACACAAACACACACACATACACACATACACACACACATACACACACACACACACACACACACACACACACACACACACACACACACACACACACACACACACACACACACACCGTAGTTCAATGTTCTCAACACAAATGTAAACAGTTGAAAACGTAGCTACAATGACTGACGTTTTCTAAATAATCCACTATTCTGGATTGTTACCCAAGACTAAATCCCAAATAATAAGGTCAAGTGAGAATGAATGGCATAACAACAACAGCCAACGGGATCAACCAGGGTAATCAACCAGGGTAATCAACCAGGGTAATCAACCAGGCTAATCAACCAGGGTAATCAACCAGGCTAATCAACCAGGGTAATCAACCAGGGTAATCAACCAGGGTAATCAACCAGGGTAATCAACCAGTGTAATCATGAACAACAGTGTAAGGCTGTGTCCCAAATGGTTCCCTATTCCCCATTTAGTGCACTACTTTTGACCAGGGTCCATGAGTAGTGCACTAAATAGGGTGAACATCAGTATAACAAGGGAAAGGCTAATGCTTTGAAAGGATTGTTCCCTATCATGGAGTGTGGACTATGAAGTGTGTGCTACGGAGTGTGTACTTCCATGTACAATATGTGTACTCTGAAGTGTATTAAGATGTGTATAAGCACTTTAAAAACTTTTAAGCAGCAGCAAATCCTGGCAAAATAAAATCTAAATGATACAAATCAGACAATAAATACATATAGCATAAACTACTCTGGTAGACTACTTATTAACTACTAAATACAGTGTAGAGACCGTGTGGCTCGAGGCCACTGAAACACAACACATTCTAACAAGAGTGAACCCGATGACACTTATCCACGGGTGGAACAGATCTAGCCTGGTCCCAGATCTGTCTGTGCTGTCTTGGCAACGACCATAGGAGTTATGAAGACAGCAAAGAGATCTGAGACAAGGCTAGAAGTTATTCCACAATGCAACAGAACATCACCCCTTCCCATGGTCCCTTGGTGTTCTTCTTATTACAACATTGACATCCATCACACGTTAGAGACGTTTATCTAGCGTGTAAACTAACAAAATAAATGTTTTCACTAAAAAATATCCCGTTTCTTTAAACTAACATTATCCAGTTTTTCACTGACAAAATTATCCTAACATCCAAGTGTTACATCAAGTACATTGTGGCAGGAACATGTTAGAGAACAATATACTGTGTAAAATGTATACCAGTGTATAACAACATGTATTAACAAGGTATTAACTTCTACCATAACCCTGTAAAGTGAACACAGTAATCTTCAGTGAAAAAGTGCCCAAAACATTTCTACAAATAGTCTGGTTCTGTCTTCACCCTGTTTAAAACCGTAACAATTATTTACACATTTTATTACAGCAATTACACAAAGGAATACAACAAGAAATGAAATGGAAAATTAACATTAAAGTGAAAAAAAAATGAAAAAAGTGAAATGATGTTGTTGAAAGTAACTTCTCCGCTGTTTTCAACGATGTGGCTCACGTACAGTCAGTCACTCAGTGTCTGACAGACTGTCTGTTTGGTAAATCATTGTTCATGCGTGCTTGTTGTAGGATGTAGGAAATGTTCAGCATGAGATCTCTCTCTCTCTCTCTCTCTCTCTCTCTCTCTCTCTCTCTCTCTCTCTCTCTCTCTCTCTCTCTGTCTCTCTCTCTGTCTCTCTCTCTGTCTCTCTCTCTGTCTCCCTCCTTCACAACCTGGCTCGAGCACCAGCACTCCCTCTCTTCCTCCACCTCTCCCTGTCTCTCGCCTCGTCTCTCAGTCTCTTCCAGGTTCCAGCACCAGTACCTTACACTCTCTCTTGGCGATCTTGTCCAGTGAGAGGACAGGGCGGTCGGGGGGGAGGTAGAGGGGTCGACCCACTGGGGACCCCACTGGAGGGGTGATGGCCCTGCGCTCCATCACACTGCCCGTCCTTGAACACACGCACACACAGAGACACACACACACAGACACACACACACACACACACAGAGACACACACATACACAAACAAACACTCACACACACCCCCCCCCCCCCCCCACACACACACACACAGACACACACACACACACAGAGACACACACATACACAAACAAACACTCACACACACCCCCCCCCCCCCCCCCCCCCCACACACACACACACACACACACACACACACAGAGACACACACACACGATGGGGATGATTAGTAAAGAGGTCAGAAAGTGGTCAGGGAGTCACTGACATCATTTGGGGATTACAGGGTGGGTGTGTGTGTGTGTGTGTGTGTGTGTGTGTGTGTGTGTGTGTGTGTGTGTGTGTGTGTGTGTGCGTGCGTGTGTGTGTGCACCTTCAGAAAGTATTCACAACCCTTAGCTTTTTCCACATTTTGTTGTGTTACAGCCTGAATTTAAAATTAATTAATTTAGATATTTTTGTCACCGTCCTACAAACAATACCCCATAATGTCAAAGTGGAATTGTGTTAACCTATGGCTCTAAGGTAATACTACAAGAAATGTGGCAAAGCAATTCACTTATTATCCTCAATACAAAGTGTTATGTTTGGGGCAAATCCAATATAAGACATTACTGAGTAACACTCTCCAAATTTCAAGCATAGTGGTGGCTGCATCATGTTATGGGTATGGCTGTAATCTCTAAGGACTGGAGAGTTTGCCACAAACTTTGCCACAAAGTTGGAAGCACAGAATCGTCTAGAATGTCATTGTATGCTGTAGCGTTAAGATGTCCCTTCACTGGAACTAAGGAGCCTGAACCATGAAAAACAGCCCCAGACTATTATTCCAACTCCACCAAACTTTACAGTTGGCACTATGCATTGGGACAGTTAGCGTTCTAGCATCTGCCAAATCCAGATTCGTCCATCGGACTGCCAGATGGCGACGCTTGGCTTTGCGCATGGTGATCTTAGGTTTGCTTGCTGCTGCTCGGCCATGGAAACCCATTTCATGAAGCTTCCAACAAACTGTTTTTGTGCTGATGTTGCTTCCAGAGACAGTTTGGAACTTGGTAGTGAATGTTGCAACTGAGGACAGACGATTTTTACGCGCTACGCGATTCAGCACTCAGCGATCCCGTTCTGTGAGCGTGTGTGGCCGACCACTTCACTGCTGAGCCGTTGTTGCTCCTAGACGTTTCCACTTCACAATAACAGCACTTACAGTTGACCGGGGGCAGCTCTAGTAGAGCAAAAATTTGAGGAACTGACTTGTTGGAAAGGTGGCATGCTTTGACGGTGCCACGTTGAAAGTCACTGAGCTCTTCAGTAAGGCCATTCTACTGCCAATGTTTGTCTATGGAGATTGCATGGCTGTGTGCTCGATTGTATACACCTGTCAGCAGTGGGTGTGGCTGAAATAGCCTAATTCACTCATTTGAAGGGGTGTCCACAAAGTATTTTGGCCATGTAGTGTATGTGTCTGTGCATTACACTTGTGTATCTCCTACCTCATAAGATGCGACCGTGATGGTTGTTGGTGAGAGAAGGACTGTGATCTTCCCAGACTCTGTCTGTCCAGCAGGTCTCTAACAGCAGGGCTGGAGGGAGAGTTCTTCCTGGACAGGGACAGAGACATGGGCCTGGCCTCAGCAGAGGGGTTGGAACACGACGCTGTGAACTGAAGCTTCAGCTTCATGTGCTGGCTTAACTGGAGAGGAGGAGAGGGGGGCATGTAGAGTGAGTAATGTTTGGTATGAAAAATCGGAGAAACAAAAGACGCGCACACGTGCACACACTCTCTCTGTCTCTCTCCAGTACCTCGAAGAGTCCTGCCTTGAGTATCTGGAAGCCAACGGTAAAGGAGAGGGTGGATCCTTTCCGACACTGGCCCAGGTTGTTGAGGGGGGAATGGCATACCACAGAACTGACAGAGGGGTCCTCCTGACGACCACGACCTTTAGGGGGGAGGGTTAGAGGGGAGGAAGGGGGTGACATTGACAGAAAGGGAGAAAGGGAAAGCTGGTTTTTAGTTTACCCAAGGAGAGCGCAATATAATATAGCCTAAAATGATGTTGGTTGGTTCCAGATTGATTGATTGATTGATTGATTGATTGATTGATTGATTGATTGATTGATTGATTGATTTAAAAAATGCCTGCCTGCATGATCAGAAGGATAGCTAAATATGTACCGGGAAAGATTCTTAAGCACACAACCCAAGCTTTAATTGGGAGTCAGTTGAACTACTGTTCTGTGTTCTTAGGAAATGCATCAGGAAGTGACATTAGGAGGCTGCTGATTGGACAGAACAAAGAAGCCAGGATTGTTTTAAGGTGGAGATATGGTTATTCTGTTGTAGTCATGCACAATGCTCTTGGTTGGTCAATAATAATTGAAAAAAAAAACATTTAGATTCAGAGTAATAAAGAAATTGAATAATTTATCTGAGCAAACCAGAAACCTTTCAACATATAAATTCAAACAATACTTTAGAACCATTTAAATATAATAAATAGGAAGGTTGTGAGGTCTATAGTAGATGAAGGAATCAATCTATATTTTCAGACTGTCAGAGTATTTATCAGTGTAATATGTCTGCTGTCTGTAACATCCCCCTCCATAATTATTCCATCTCTTCTCCTCTCCCTCTCCTCTCCCATCCCCTCACCTTCGGGAGTCCAGACCAGTCGTACAGCCAGGAAGTCTTGCAGGTTGTTTAGTAGGGTGTATTTGACCCGGAAGTGCTCCTGAGGCTGCACAGCACTGGGACAGGAAGCTGTCATAACCAGCCGGGGGTGGTCCAGTCTCACACTGGGCAGCTGGTAGTGGGTGGAAATGTACCTGGGGATGGGAAGTTAAGTAGCAGAGTAAAAATGGGGTAGGTATATTTGGACAGTTAGTCAATCGAGAGTAGTTATTATGGGATAGTTCCAACTAGAGCCATGTATTTAGAGAGTTGAGCCCATAGAATTAGGAATTAGAATGCTTTGAACCTTCTTATGATGGGATAACGGTCAGCCATTTTGGTGAGGGAGTCGGTCAACCATGACAAGCCAGTGCTGTGTTAAGATAGTGTAAAATAATGAATTTTAAGAATTTATCTGCACTGTATGTTTGTTAACTAGCTAGCCCAACGGGCTCGGGAGGCGACGGTGGAGTCAAAGCCCCCCCAGCCAAACCCTCCCTTAACCCGGGCCACGCTGGGCCAATTGTGCATGGCCCTATTGGACTCCCAATCACGGCCGGTTGTGACACAGCCTGGGATCGAAGCCAGGTCGGTAGTGGACGCCTCTAGCACTGAGATGCAGTGCCTTAGACCGCTGCGCCACTCGGGAGAATGAACAATTTCTTATACTTTAGATCACATGCCTTACTTTTATTTTCATGCAGAAGTCAAATTGGGATTCTGCCTCTACTGCGATTCATTTCAATTAGACTAGTTTGGACTTCTCCCTGACCAATATGGCTGCCATTTTCACCCCATTCTGTAACTTTTAGGATTCATGACATAGCCCCTCTAGTAATTAAATAGGTTGTTATCAATAAAACTTTACAATATGGTGGAGAGCGTTCGATTTGGCTTCTGGGGGGCAAGGAGGCCCACAGCTCTGCATAATACTATTGACAACTACGTGCCGTTTTTAAGGGATTGTTAAATAAATGTTATAACTAATAGGTTTTAATATCATCATAGTCAGAACTACACATTTACGATTACTCTACATTTATCTCTATCATCAGAGCAGTAAACATCAATTGATTATGTATTTTCAAATATGTGAGGGTAGCCTAGCCATTTGGCTAGCTAAGCAAACTACACTACAGTCATTTAGCTTGCTTCATCAGAGATTTGGCTTTTGGGAAAAGTCCTTGTCCTGGTAACGTTGTCAGTCGGACTACTGTCATCACCACTATAGATGGAAAGCAAATCAAACAATATTTGAATATAGGGATCTAGTTTATCCCCTTAAAGTTAGCTCGTTAACTAGCCATATTGACGTGATATGTTATTAGCTAGCTAGCCAATTTGACGTGGTCCATCAATCAATGTACAGTTGAAGTCGGAAGTTTACATACACCTTAGCCAAATACATTTAAACACAGTTTGTTTTTCACAATTCCTGACATTTAATCCAAGTAAAAATTCCCTGTCTTAGGTCAGTTAGGATCAACACTTTATTTTAAGAATGTGAAATGTCAGAATAATAGTAGAGAATGATTTATTTCAGCTTTTATTTATTTCATCACATTCCCAGTGGGTCAGAAGTTTACATACACTCAATTAGTATTTGGTAGCATTGCCTTTAAATTGTTTAACTTGGGTGAAACATTTCGGGTAGCCTTCCACAAGACTCCCACAATAAGTTTGGTGAATTTTGGCCCATTCCTCCTGACAGAACTGGTGTAACTGAGTCAGGTTTGTAGGCCTCCTTGCCCGCATCCAATTGACTCAAAAAAAAAATCTGGCATTTTTCAAGCTGTTTAAAGGCACAGTAAACTTAGTGTATGTAAACTTCTGACCGACTGGAATTGTGATATAGTGAATTATAAGTGAAATAATCTGTCTGTAAACAATTGTTGGAAGAATTACTTGTGTCATGCACAAAGTAGATGTCCTAACTGACTTGCCAAAACTATAGTTTATTAATTAGAGTTTTAATGACTTCAACCTAAGTGTATGTAAACTTCCGACTTCAACTGTAGCCTCACCTGCGTATCGCACACAAGGTGGAGTGGACCATAAGCTCTGGGGGCCCAGTTTTAGTTTAGAAAACGATCACTCCGCAGAAGCGAGTTACGGGGATGGTAAAAAAAACAGCTTGATTGCCGTAGCAACATCAGGGAAACCGGGCAGAAGGAAGTAGTGCTTCAAATACAGCGGTTCTGCAACGTCTTTAATTCAGCCTCTCATTCTCCTTAACTGCCAGTCTCAACACGGTACGGAAAGAGATGAAGTGTATAGGAAGCTCTGGGGACAGGTCGTCTGGATACAATAAATTGGCAGATGCAAACATATAATCATATTTAGCGGACAACAGTTCTTGAGAGCTTGCGATTTCGTTCATACTGGTGAACTGATGTTTGAGTTGCGTGGTTGCAATATCAACAGTCCCTTATCTCTGGTGTATCTTGGCATGCATCATTCAAGTATAAGTTAAAATTGCGTGCAGCGCAATGGACGTATAATGCACAATGTCTCAGGAAATAGTGTCCGAGTTGACAATACTCAGTACAGAAAACAGTCTGGCTCGGGGGCCAAGGTCACACCTTGTGTTACTGTGATTAGCCAGTGTGTCACGTCTGCCAGCAGCAATCGTGATTAAACACTCTTAAAAACAATGTTGAAAAGGGATAATGTTAGCTAACCTTCGCTAGGTAGGCCTAGTGGGAAAAGTACATTAGGTCTATTTAACACATGTTTAGCCAGCTGTATAAAGTTTCTACCGGTCTGGTAGCTTGCAAAGTAAACATTATCAGCTAACAGATGCGCCACAAAGGATGGGAAATTACCCTAAACCACTCATACTTGTCTAAGGTATAGTTCACTTAGTTTATATCACTCAAATATCCAATTAACGGTGGCCAATATTGAGAGATGGCATGAGGCTATACTCATGTATCAGAAATGACATGATCAATTGATGTTAACCGATCATAAATAATAGAATCCAAAATGTGTAGTTTTGACTATGCTCTTCAAGCGGTGATGATATTACAACCAAATAGTTCACATTTATTTAACAATCCCTTGAAAACGGCCCACAGGGTCTCCTTGCTCCCCAGCAGGCTAATCAAACGCTATGCACCTTATTGTGAGGTCTTATTGATAATGAGGATTTCTATGGTTGAGCCATTGAGGTTTCTGTATAATGGCGCATTTACATGACACTACAATATTCCATGGCAGCCATGTTAGCGCACCATTAACATTACATGGGGAATATTTAAGCAATGCTATGTAACTGAACGTCTAGAACAAGATTGTTAATTATATGGCTCTGGTTGCAACTAATAGTGGGTGGAGATGTACCTGGGGAAGGGAAGGCTAGTAGTTGTAATGGGGTTGTTATAATGGAGTAGGTATAGTGATTATGAGTCAGTTCTATATATTAGTGGATGGAGACCTACCTGGTAAAGGGAAGTTTAGGGGTGGACCACTGCAGCACAGCTACCAAGGGAACCTCCAGACCCTAAAGCAGAGAGCAAAACACATTCGCGTTCCTCACATGATTTCATGCTGTATACATAAGGACATTCTTGGCCGATTTTTCAGGCATTTGTTTAACCTAAGACAGATTGTAATGATCCCACACTAAGTATGACATCATAGTACCTGAAATGTATCTCACTGACACAGACACTTCCTTCACTGCCCTTTACATCACAAACTAGGACCATTTTATTTGATATTACACATTGCTCTTGTTTTTCCCTCTCCTCTCTCTCTGTCCCTCTCCTCTCTTTCTCTATACCCCCTCTCTCCTCTCTCTCCCCATTCCTCCCTCTCTCCTCTCCTCTCACCTCGTTGCTCTCTTCCTCCGGCTGGTCTCTGAGCTGCAGCTGAAACAGGAAGTTCTGCTCCTCCAGGGCAGAGAGCATGCTGGGAAGGTGGGAGGAGCTACTGTTCATCCTGTGGAACGACGCCATGGCAACCTCTGCTGATTGGTGGCTGCAGACAGGAAGTAATGGACGTCATCGCCATGGTTACAAAAGGTATGTACTTTTTATATTCTGATCGAGGTTCATAAAAAAACTGATGACATTCAGACATTTGTTATATATTTATTCAACATTATAGAACAAAATATAGAATATGTTTTAACACTTACAACTAGAGTCCCTGAAAAGCGTACCAGACCTTGTCCGGTAGACAATGATGCTTTTTAACGATTAAAAGTTGGTATTAGTGGTACTGTAATCTGATACTAGATCTTGGGTTAAGGGAGTGTACTAGACATTGTCCACCAGGAGGACAGAGCCACGATCTGATCTACGGTCAGTTTCTGTTTCACCCCTAATGGTTACGTTTCGAAATGGGGGTCCCAAAATCCTAGGTCCTAGATCTGTACTTACCAGACATTGTCCACCAGAAGCACAGAGCCATCAGGCATCATGGGGAGGTAGGACGCGTTGAAGTTAGGAATGATTCTCACGTCCCTCACACAGACCTCCTCCTGGGAACTGGAGTTTAATACTGAGGGAGGGGGAAGGAGAGCGAGGGAGGGAGGGGGGAGGGAAACAGAAACAGGAAAGCATAGGAGAGGAAAAAGGTTGGGTGATAATACTAATGTCTTTAAAACATGGGCAATATTTATATACAGTATATAGCTATTTTTAAACTGGGGGGTTCGAGCCCTGAATGCTGATTGGCTGACAGCCGTGGTATATCAGATCGGGTATGACAAAACATGTATTTTCACTGCTCTAATTAGGTTGGTAACAAGTTTCTAATAGTAATAAGGCACCTTGCGTTGTGTCGTGCCTAAGAACAGCCCTTAGCCGTGGTATATTGGCCATATACCACACCTCACTGTGCCTTATTGCTTAAATACACAATAGGGTTGGGCGGTATCCAGATTTTCATACGGTCTTACCGTTTCTGAACCATACCGGGGTATACTGCATTACCTGAAGTGCACACAAGGGGCGTTATAGATATAATTTTTTTTAAACGCACAAAACTATTTAGGCAACAGGGATCTTGATCCAGGAGGGGATTGAATGTCTGCTGTAATCAAGACATCTCACCACTTAGCTAGCAAGTTAGCAAACCAAATGCACAGCTGGAGCCCTGAGATGGATCTAATTTATCTGACAAATCTTAGATTTCTTATAGTTATAATTAAAGGTGCAATACGTAGAAATCCCTCCACCATTTCCTGGTTCTTTGAATTCTAATAGTTTGCCTAATTTCAGTTTATGTGGTAAAACAAGCAATTATTGTACCATCTAAACTGCTGTAAAATATATTTTCAATAACCAAAATGACTTTCAGCTGGTGTACAAACCCGGAAGTAAAAGATGCAAAAAATAAACGTAAGAACAGGAAGCATAGAAATAACGTTCATAGAACGGATCTACCGCTTCTCAGGTTGCCCAAAAAGTCTCAAGTACTTGGGACATGTTTCCTAGCCATCTATTAAGGAGGGTCTTGGTTATTTTTCATACTTTTCTTTGCCCTTTGAACATTGGGTGTAGCTCTGCTATTTGTCCAGGGCCTGTGTTCACAAAGCGTCTCAGAGTAGGAGCGTTGATCTAGGATCAGGTCCACCCATTTATGGAATTAAAGATCTAAAGAGGCAAAAAGGCAACACTTTGTTAACATGGGATCATAATCGCTAGCTGGGGGACTTTGCTTTGGGCCCAACCCAACTATGAACCTGCAGTATCACTGGGTCAGACTCGGTACCACCATGATAATCCTGGTGGTTGATTAATTAAATACAGTGAATTAACAGGATTTTACACACATGAGAGGGTTGTTATTGATCAACCCTGCGCTGAGGACTAGGATACAGTTCAGTGGATTTCTGTGGCTAAACCCCTTTTTTAAAAGGCTAAAGTGCTTCCTTAAACCAGCTAAGCCTTGTTTCAATCTTAACTTTGTTCACCAGGAGTCAGGAGCTCTTGGCTCTGCTTCAGAATAGAGTTATTGGACTCATCTATTCTTAGCCCCTACCCCTCACAGTTACAGGCTACAGCGAGGGCCTAAAGGTTTTTCTTTTCAGGTGGTCAGGAAAAACTCCTGGTCATAAGCATTTGTGGTTAAGTTTAGAATAGGTTATATTCAAACAATAAGGCATGTGAACCCGTGGTTTATAGTGAATAACACAGCGCTAAGGGGAGTTATTTGGCATGACGCAATGTGGAGTATAAGTAATAAGTTAGGACCCCTCTGCTCCCTACCTTTGAGAACGGTCAGGTGCAACAATGTTAGTATTCTCTCACCACAGCATAGCAGTGTAAAAGTATTACACTCTTAGAAGAAAAGGTGCTACCTAGTACCTAAAAGGGTTCTTCAGCTGTCCCCATAGAAGAACCATTTTTGGTTCCAGGTAGAACCCTTTTGGTTCCAGGTAGAACCATTTTGGGTTCCTTATAGAACCGGCTCCGAAAAGGGTTCTACCTGGAACCAAAAAGGGTTCTCCTATGGGGACAGCCGAAGAACAATTTAGGAAGCCTATTTTGCTAAGAGTGTTAGTCTTTGCAAACCTTTGAGGACAGTCAGGTGCTTCCCGGAGACAGTCATCTGTTGACATTTCACAGTTGGTGGAGGAAGAACACTCAACGTGGTGCTGACTGGACAGAGGGGGGGGACACTTTTAATACACATTGCACTGAATGTATATTGCAGTTGTTCATCATTGTGTACTGCGTTGTTTTACTTTATAAAAATGTATTTGAAATAGTTAGGCCTATACTCCTTTGGTAGGCCTTACAGTGTTTTACAATTTACAATCTAAGATAATCATTATCCTTCTCAATCACAACCCATACAGGGCCATTGGAGAGGCAGTGTAAGCTGCAGGGCAGTATAGGACTCTGACCCTGGGCTTTGAAGGTATTAAGGTCTTGTCTGAAGGTGTGTGTGGGGCTCCTCAGCTGTAGGATGGTGAGGTAACCATGTTCCCTGATCTCTGCCTTCTCCTCCTCGTGCTTCCACACGGTCACTATGATCTGACATAGACAGGAAACTAGAGGTTACAACAAGGTTATGAAGATGCATAGAGGTTATAACAAGGTTATGAACATGAATAGAGTCACTATGATCTGACATAGACAGGAATAGAGACGTTATGACAAGGTTATGAACATACATAGAGTATAGATAGAGTATAGTCACTACAATCTGAGACAACACAGAGTGGGGGAGGAAATGGAGAGTTGATAGGAACACGGATAGAGAGATGAGTAGAGATAAAAAGACAACTGTCTGTCCTGTTCTCTCTCTCTCTCTCTCTCTCTCTCTCTCTCTCTCTCTCTCTCACTCACTGTATGACTTCTCACCTTGACCTTGAGTGTGTTGACGGGGAGTTTGTCCAATGAGACAGTCAGAGGGAATATGACCTCATCGTTCAATACCACTGGCTCGTCCATGGGTGACTAGGAGAGAGAGGAAGAGACAGAGAGAGAGAGAGAGAGAGAAAGAGAGAGAGAGAGAGAGGATTATGTAAACAATGGAGGTGGAGGATGTATGGACAAAGAAAGTTTGTATTCTATATTTGCACTATAGATTACAGATGTGAGTCATTCCACCTGCTAGTACACTATTATTAATAGAAGAAGGATCTATCTTTCACAAAGGATATGGCAAATAGGAGTGTGTGTAACAAACACTCATTCGCTCTATTGGTCCCATGGTTACTGTTGACTATCATAGTGGGTGGTTGTTACCCTAGATCAGTGATTCTCAAATGGGGGTATGCGTACCCCTAGGGGTACGTTGCGGTACTGTAGGGGGTACGTGAGATTTATAAAAATATATATTATTAAAAAATATATATGAATTAATTTAAATTATTAATTTAAAAGATATACAAAATCATCCATGATTACTAAAAATATCATACGAAAATAAGTTTAATAATGTAAACCACATTTTTATATAAAATGTTTCTATTTTAAATGTGATTGTAAACTACCTAAATCAGAGAAGAAGAATTTGAATCACGCCGAGCGGGAAGCCAGTTGCTTTACTGGAAACAAACAGACATTTAAATGAAATCCTGGTTAAAACGTAGCAATACTACAGCGGAGACCGGGGAGGATGAAGAAAAAAAGAAAGCCAAAGTGGAGCCAACAAAATACCGTCAATATCAGGAGGGGAATGTTTTGATGGGATTCACGGCAACAAACGGCAACCCTCCCCAGGCATTGTGTTTTTTCTGTGGGGAGAAACTAGCTAACAGCTCGATGAAACCGGCGCACCTCCAGAGACATCTCAGCACCAAACATCAGTGTCATGTTGGAAAGCCACCAGAACTTAGTTTGTTGTTTATTATTACAAGTGTTTTTGAGCTAAAATGTTATAAACATCATATATATATATACACACTGTGTATATATATTATTTATATAGGTTTCTTTTATCAAACATGTTTGGGGCCAGTCATGGGCTACTTAAACTGCATGATCGGTAATTATACATTGTTTATTATTGCAAATGTTTATTATTGCAAATGTTTTTCATTTACAATGTTTAATAAATCTCATAATGATGGCACATCACTATATCGTAGTCATAGCTTTTATTTCTATCTCAAATGATTGGGGCCGGTCAGGGGGTACTTGGCTGAGAAAAAATTTGATAGGGGGTACGTTATTGAAAAAAGATTGAGAAGCACTGCCCTAGATTGCCAACACCTTAAGGTTCAGTTAATTTGTTTGGCTTTGAGGTTGAGTTGGCATGTATGTCTGAATTCTCTGCCAATATAGTCTGAAAAAGTAGGTTATTGTTGTCTGTCCTGCAAACCTTGATAACAGGCAAGCGTGAGCAAATACTCCTTACACAAGCTCTCTCTCTCCCTCTCCCGCTCTCTCTCAATGTCAAGTTTGGACAAATCGAAAGTGTTTGTTGGTTAAGACTCAAGAATGCTTGAAGGGTCTATTTGTATGTCATCATAGTGACTGTAGCTAGATCCAACCTGTGGTCCTTACCACAATTACAAGCTGTCTGTCAGACAGACCTGGATTCAAATACTACTTGAAATCTTTCACATACTTTGAGTGTTTTGAGCGTTTGGTTTAGTCTGCCTGGAGTGCCAGGTGGGCTGGGTTACAATTTCTGGAACTGGTATACTGGTTCCATTGCAACAGGCATGCTCAATCAAGCACAATTAGGTTATTTGAAATGATTCCAAAAAGTATTTGAACCCAGTTCTGCTGTCAGACAGTATTTTGGCTTGTTCCAACTGTCATAGGTCAATGCTTGCAGGAAGTTGAAAAAAGGTCTGGTTGACTGTTGTGGTTAACATTTGTACTTCTGCTGCACGAGCGTTGCACTTTCTTATACTCAGGAAATGCCATCGCTTTCTATTTTACACAGCAGGTGTACACGTAGCCTATTATAAAAATCAATACGCTATTAGCTAGTTGTTGTGTTTATAGTCCAATCATTGTTCCATATTTCCCTCCAATTATGACTACTGTCATTCATCATTTCATATTACCTGAACCGGTGCGCGCCGATACTGCCGCCCATCACTCCCCGTGTTATTGTGTATGAGAAGCGGCTTGCATTCTCTGAAACCTCGGTACCTGGACTCCCTTCTGGCTGTGTGGACTGTACCGGCAGCAAAGTCAACCTCGTCGGGATCCTCGTCTACGCCGTCGTCGCTGAAGCTTCTCTGGAACTCGTGGGGGTGAAGTTGGGAGCGATGTCGGCTCTCTCCGGGGCAGACACTTGCTACAGCGGAGAGGGACCCTACCAGCTCCTTCCAAGCCCGGGTACCGCTGTCACCGGACCCGCTTCCCTTTGTCCCGCCCGACGCTCCATCTCTGGACCGCAGGACCAGCAAGAACTGTACCGTTTCTCCGAGGTAGAGGTGACTGCGCCGGGGGAGAGTTCGGTATTTTGACGGGTCGGAGAGGTCCGTGATGGGAACAGCAGGGAAATACATAAAATACTCGCATTGCGATTCCATCATTAGAACCATGGCTAGCTAGCTTATTTATCCTGTTGATAGCTTGCTATTACAAGCACCCAAGCTAATACTATTCAAACCCCTCTCGGAGTTAATATTCTTCGTGTATGACCAGCATCGATAGCTGGCCAATTTTTTTTTTTTATACAAATATCTCTATAATAATACACATTTAAAATCCAATTTACTGTGTACATCATCATCCGTGAACCTGCGACTGACGCTTTCACTGTGCAGCATAGCTGTGCAGTGCACTCCAGTACAACTAGTCGACCACGGAGAAAAAGAGCTGAAGATGTCAACTAGGCAGGAGTAATCAACTGCCGATAAGTGGAGTTAACAGAGGCCCACATAGCAAGACTTTCTCTCACCATTCAGGTAGGCCCAAATAAATCTCCCATTACATTTGAAATTGTCTTTCACCCTACATGTTGTAGCTAAATATTTAATGTATTATTTAAAACAGTGAACTTGTTTGACAATGAAGGAAATAACACTTGATCTTGTCAGTTGAAAATCCCTTTAATCCCATTGAAAAACTTGAAAATGTGATCAATTTGCAACAAAGGCTATAGAGATTTGCATTTTCTATTTAAATCTTAAATAGATAAGCCACTCAAAGCCACACAGACAAAAGCTTTGGTCAGGAAAGATTTGCTTTTATTTCATACAATAAAAAAAAAATGAATGCACACATATATATACCAAGATTTCAAACCAAGTATAAAGAACTTCAAGTAACAACGAAGATAGTTATACAATAAATATGGTTTTCTGAAATATTACCTTCGATGTCTGCAAAATGTATGCTCTCAAGTATGGTAGAACAGTCCCAATTTAAATGGAAATACAAGTCCTATCAAACCAGTACATTATGGGTTTTGTTTATACATTTTAGGCTTAGAGAAGTACTTTTGTATTCCATCAGTTTACCCTAGGAAATGTTCCTTGATTTACCCATCCAAATTAATTAAATCATAATGATGTCAATTAAATCAATAATAATCAATGGTGGAGGGACAATGTATTTAAGATACATTTCAGTGCTTCAAGACCTTATTCCACTTCCAAGAATGATGAACATTTAATATGTTTTTTTTCTTTAATGGCAGTGAGAAAACTTTGAATAAAGAGAAAAGATTATGTTCCATGATTCCAGGTGAGTATGCTTCAACTCGACATGAGACAAGAACCCTTTATTTCAGTAGTGTACAGTTCCATTCATTCTCAAACAGACAATATGTAACATACTTCCCATCAAGTCAATAGTGGAGAGGTCAACAGAAAAGTATTATTATCACAGCAGCATAGCAAGCTGCACAAGCAAGAAATATGCCTTCAAACTAGCCTGTGAGGCAGCCCAGCCTCCAAGGATGATGTTTAACCAACTCAATCTAGAGTTGTTTAAACATCAGTCTGACAGGCAGAGCTGCCTCCCAGAGCTGCCTCCCAGAGCTGCCTCCCAGGCTAGTTTGAAGTAGTAATCCCATCACTTATATTTGTAACAAGTTTTGAGCAACAAAATGAAACGTTCTTACAGTATTATCAGTAGGGAAATTTGTGCACTGGGGCATACCACTGCTTTCTATGTGCATTGTGTGTGTGTGTGTGTGTGTGTGCAGTGGTATAAAGTACTACTTAAGTCATTTTCTGGAGTATCTATACTTTTCTATGCTTTTACTTTACTACATTCCTAAAGAAAATAATGCACTTTTTACTCCATACATTTTCCTTGACACACAAAAGTACTCATTGCATTTTCAATGCTTAGCAGGACAGGAAAATGGTCCAATTCACACACTTATCATGAGAACATCCCTGGTCATCTCTACTGCCTCTGATCTGGTGGACTCACTAAACACATAAGCTTTGTTTGTAAATCATGTCTGAATGTTGGAGTGTACAACTGGCTATCCATAAATAAAATAAAAAACATGACAATTGTGCCATCTGGTTTACTTAATTTGAAATTATGTATACTTTTACTTTTGATACTTAAGTATATTACGTATATTTTAGCAATTACATTTACTTTTGATACATACACTACCGGTTGAACGTTTTAGGACACCTACTAATTCAAGGTTTTGTCTTTATTTTTAATCAAAATTTATACATTGTAGAATAATAGTGATGACATCAAAACTATGAACTAACACATATGGAATCATGTAGTAACCAAAAAAGTGTTAAACAAATAAAATATATTTTATATTTGAGATTCTTCAAATAGCCACCTTTTGCCTTGATGACAGCTTTGCACACTCTTGGCATTCTCTCAACCAGCTTCACCTGGAATGCTTTTCAAACAGTCTTGGTAGGAGTTCCCACATATGCTGGGCACTTGTTGGCTGCTTTTCCTTCACTCTGCGGTCCGACTCATTCAAAACCCTCAATTGGGTTGAGGTCGGGGGATTGTGGAGGCCAGGTCACCTGATGCAGCACTGCATCACTCTAATTCTTAGTCAATTCTTGGTTGGAACCAAAAACCTCCAATTTGGACTCCAGACAAAAGGACAAATTTCATCATAGCGCTTGATTGTTTTTGCGACTGCACTTCCAAAGTTCTTGAAATGTTCCGTATTGACTGACCTTCCTGTCTTAAAGTAATGATGGACTGTCATTTCTCTTTGCTTATTTGAGATGTTCTTGTCATAATATGGACTTGGTCTTTTACCAAATAGGGATGTCTTCTGTATACCACCCCTACCTTGTCAAAACACAACTGATTGGCTCAAATGCGTTAAGAAGGAAAGAAATTCCACAAATTAATTTTTAAGGCACACTTGTTAATTGAAATGCATTCCAGGTGACTACCTCATGAAGCTGATTGAGAGAATGCCATAAGTGTGCAAAGCTGTCATCAAGGCAAAGGGTGGCTATTTGAAGAATCTCAAATATGAAATATATTTTGATTTGTTTAACACTTTTCTGGTTACTACATGATTCCATATGTGTTATTTCATAGTTTTGATGTCTTCACTATTATTCTACAATTTAGAAAATAGTAAAACTAAAGAATAACCCGTTAGTGTAAGTATATTTAAAACCAAATACTTTTAGACTTTTAGTCAAGGAGTATTTTACTGGGTGACTTTCACTTTTACTTGAGTCATTTTCTATGAAGTTATCTTTACATTTGGTACTGTTTCCACCACTCTGTGTGTGGATGTGTATAGTTGCATTCTTGCCATTCTTTTCATGCATAAATACTCCATTAACATGAAGTAACTTGTCAACTAACTAATCAAGTTCCCTAAATGTTTTGCGTGTTTTTGCATTAATGTATAATATTGTTAATATTATAACAATAATTGGAATAATCAAAATAATTAAATTGTGTATCAACGTGTGTATGTTAGCTCTTGAATGTTTTTATTTTAATGAACACAGTGTATTCCAGTCAAAACACTATTTACCTTAAAATAATAAATACAATATGTACAACAATATATATTTTTAAAGTAAGGATAAATACAGCAAGCTGTCGTTTTTAAAGCCCTTTTCCGAAATGTGCTGTTTTCTAAGGCAAGAAATAGCTGTTTCATTAGTGTTTGTTTGTTTGTTTTTGAAGTCGGTGTAGTTCCTGGATGGTACATTGAATTGAGTTTGTAATGGATTTTGTAACCTGTCAAAATGATTCGTAATAACATGTTCTTGAACAGTCACCATCATTCAACATCTCCTTTTTCTCTTAAAAACACCAAAAACCTCCATCTCTGTGACTCTTGGTCAAGACATAAAAAAACTACAAAAAACAAACAAACATGGAGGCAGCGAAATGGGTTCTAGGTTAAGACACCTGCCATAACTGTAGTTCATAATGTAAGACATAGAAAAGGCAGATAGATACACAGTGAAAGACATAGCAGTTGTTGTAACTTCCACATTCTATACACGTTTTGAATCTAACAGTTAAAATAAATTCAAAACATATTTCAGTTGTTCCCTGGGCATGAAAACAGAAAACGTTTTGAAACGGAAATTAGTGTTTTCATTGGACAAATTCTGGTAGTACCTCCTCCAGACAGATTGCTTAAACATTTCCAGACAGTCACAGATTCTCTCCAAAAATCACAGCTTGTTCTTCCAAAGACATTTGTACCTTTGTGTACACATGTTTTATACCGATTCTTACGTGCTAGTAAGATATTTAATCAATATTGACATCCTGGTACTCAGAGGCTTCAGTGGCATTGCTATAGCCTGGTCCCAGATCAGTTTGTGCTGTACTGCCAACTCCTATGGTTGTGAGTGACGATCATAGGAAACGTGTGTATGTGACCAATACAATTTGATTTGATTCAGGAGTGGCTAGATAGCAGAGACAGATCTGGGCCCGTATTTATCTAGTCTCAGAGTAGGAGTGCTGATCTAGGATCATCAGGTCCTCCCTGTCCACAATGATCCAATTAATTATGATCTAAATTATACAACTTTTTTTTAGACGCTTGATACATATGGCCCCAGGCTACCATTACACTTCCACACCAGCAGATGGCGTAACTTTTTATACATGCGCTCCATGGTCACCTTGACACCACTTGCGGCTGAGCCAATGAGACCTGTGAGAGTGCATTTCAATGAGCTTCCATGACTCACACTTAAGCTGTCAAGCATGACGGAGTACAGTGTGTGAGTTTGTGTGTGTTAAATGTACTGTATATGTATGTACACACGTGTAACTAGGACAAATACAATGTCACTAATATCATCAAAATCAATAAATCATAGCGTGTTTTTGGGCTCATTCAGTAGTTGTTACCTGATAATGTAGAATCCTTCTGAAAGATAATGTTAAAAGTAACATTTACATTCCTAAAGCAATACATTGAAAATTATTCTGTGGCTGCTTCCTGTTGTCGTGGCTTTTTGATTATGGCCGAGATGTCCAAATTCGTAATCAGTATGTTGAAATAAGTTGTGATATTTTGAAGACCAATACATAAAAGTTACTCCCTACACATGTCATAAGTACCTTGTAAACTACACACAGACCAACATTTACCAAGTGGTCACTGAAGACTGGAATCGATTAGCTTGTTCAACTGTACTCAATATCACACTCAAATGAATCACTCACATCGATATTGTATAGAAATCAATGGAACTGGGACAATTTCTGCGGCGAGATGTACTGTTTGCGCTTTTCTAGCAGACAAACCTCAATGAACTTGGGTATACTACATACAGTGGGGAGAACAAGTATTTGATACACTGCCGATTTTGCAGATTTTCCTACTTACAAAGCATGTAGAGGTCTGTAATTTTTATCATAGGTACTCTTCAACTGTGAGAGACGGAATCTAAAACAAAAATCCAGAAAATCACATTGTATGATTTTTAAATAATTAATTTGCATTTTATTGCGTGACATAAGTATTTGATCACCTACCAACCAGTAAGAATTCCGGCTCTCACAGACCTGTTAGTTTTTCTTTAAGAAGCAGGGATAAAATTGTAGACCTGCACAAGGCTGGGATGGGCTACAGGACAATAGGCAAGCAGCTTGGTGAGAAGGCAACAACTGTTGGCACAATTATTAGAAAATGGAAGAAGTTCAAGATGACGGTCAATCTCCCTCGGTGTGGGGCACCATGCAAGATCTCATCTCGTGGGGCATCAATGATCATGAGGAAGGTGAGGGATCAGCCCAGAACTACACGGCAGGACCTGGTCAATGACCTGAAGAGAGCTGGGACCACAGTCTCAAAGAAAACCATTAGTAACACACTATTCCGTCATGGATTAAAATCCTGCAGCGCACGCAAGGTCCCCCTGCTCAAACCAGCTCATGTCCAGGCCCGTCTGAAGTTTGCCAGTGACCATCTGGATGATCCAGAGGAGGAATGGGAGAAGGTCAGGTGGTCTGATGAGACAAAAATAGAGCTTTTTGGTCTAAACTCCACTCGCCGTGTTTGGAGGAAGAAGAAGGATGAGTACAACCCCAAGAACACCATCCCAACCGTGAAGCATGGAGGTGGAAACATCATTCTTTGGGGATGCTTTTCTGCAAAGGGGACAGGACGACTGCACCGTATTGAGGGGAGGATGGATGGGGCCATGTATCGCGAGATCTTGGCCAACAACCTCCTTCCCTCAGTAAGAGCATTGAAGATGGGTCGTGGCTGGGTCTTCCAGCATGACAATGACCCGAAACACACAGCCAGGGCAACTAAAGAGTGGCTCCGTAAGAAGCATCTCAAGGTCCTGGAGTGGCCTAGCCAGTCTCCAGACCTGAACCCAATAGAAAATCTTTGTAGGGAGCTGAAGGTCCGTATTGCCCAGCGACAGCCCCGAAACCTGAAGGATCTGGAGAAGGTCTGTATGGAGGAGTGGGCCAAAATCCCTGCTGCAGTGTGTGCAAACCTGGTCAAGAACTACAGGAAACGTATGATCTCTGTAATTGCAAACAAAGGTTTCTGTACCAAATATTAAGTTCTGCTTTTCTGATGTATCAAATACTTATGTCATGCAATAAAATGCAAATTAATTACTTAAAAATCATACAATGTGATTTTCTGGATTTTTGTTTTAGATTCCGTCACTCACAATTGAAGAGTACCTATGATCAAAATTACAGACTTCTACATGCTCTGTAAGTGGGAAAACCTGCAAAATCGGCAGTGTATCAAATACTTGTTCTCCCCACTGTATATCTGTCGATAGATGACAACATTTCGCAGCCATTTATCAACTTATATCTCTGTGAGAATATTATTTTGGTACATGGCCACTGGCCAATAAGGAAAAGGAAACAGCACTTTTTGGACTGGATCATTTCCAATTCACATTGGTTTCTAAATAGCAACAGGGGTTTTGATTTCATTTGAATGATAGCTTAACCCTCAAATCCAGGAATTCATGTGAGGCCACTGGTTCAGTGTCTATACGGGTCCACACTTTATTAAATTATCACACTGCTTAGTGTACAGCCTTATTTGCATATTTCCCAGAGTGCCTTGCCTTTTGAGTGAATTGTAGTTTTACCACCTATAACTGTATTTGTTAGTGACAGAGACATGGTTTTTGCATTCATCCATTTTGTGAGATCCTAAGCGAATGTGTTATCAACATGTCATTATTTAACACAATACGACAAGTATTTAATAAGGCCTTATTTTTTGGGGCCTTGTTTTACCCTAATACAATGGCCTGAAACTCATGTTTTTTAGGACGGCAATTCACATTATGATGGCTTGCAAAGTGATGTGTAATTCCTATTGGAATCAAGTCAGATTGCTATATCCAACATTTTAAGTTCTTATCCACCCGATAAGTCAGGTCAACCTGCATTCAGAATGACTGGTAGGGTTGGGAAGACTTAAGATTTAAGAAGTATGATAATGATGGATGTGGTTGTGGTTTAACACTGGTTATTAACACCAACACTGGGGTTCTTTTACACCAAATAGTGTTAATTGAACACTTAACAAGTTAATTTAACACTTAACGAGTTAAATTAACACCTGAATCCACACTAGAAATGTTACACTGAAAAATCAACACTAGGTAACACTGGCCCATTTGCTGTGTTGCTAGCGTTTAACACCCGCATTGAGTCAGGGAAACACTGTGTATCCAATATCACTGTATCTATTGAAAGCCACACTAAAAGGTTCGAAGTCAGACGTGCTAGCTATCCATTCAACCACAGTGCTTCCGTTCTTCGGGTCCCTATCAAAGTACCAATGTGTTAACGTAAGAGTTCTCTCCTCTAACTCCCATCTTGGAGACATCACAGTTAGGCCTGTTATGAGATTCACTGCTCTCCAATGCTGGCTTTGTTTGTCAGTGGAGGCTGGTGTCACTTTAAATTGGGAGGACAGGCTCATTGTAATGGCTGTAATGGAATTAATAGAACGGTATCATGCGTTTCGATACTGTTGGCTTTTGTTGCATTCCAGTCATTATGAAGCCGTCCTCCCTTCACCCGCCTCTACTGCTTCATATGGACTCCATTTTCTATTTTCTACACCGGACAACACTGCGTTCAAAAGGATGGATTCCATTCCTATTCATATTCTCAGTCAGAACATGCAACTCACATCAGGTGGGAACCACCAGTACGTAGCTGTGACTGGCTGCCTGCCTGGCTGCCTGCCTGGCTGCCTGGCTGCTGTCATATCATATAGGCGGTCTGTGTTAGCATTCAGGAAAGGTAATAGCCTGGTTATTATTCTAAAAACAAAAACCAACTGGTTCTTGATCGTGCAGGAGACTATGTTGAACGTTGATCCACAGCATTCATAAAGTCCATATGAACATGAAATAGTGTCATAACCAGTCGTAGGTTCAGCCAGAGGAAAGAGAATGTGCAGCAGGGTTGGAGGGAGAATGGGTATTTTTTCCAACAAGTCTCTTGAGTACTTTAGTAATGGAAGTACTCAGCAAGTACTTGAGTAAGAGTACACGGGCTCAGTCAGGGTTCAGTCTTATCTATTCTCTCAAGGCAGTGAATTCTGAATGGAAAACTAACTTATCCCTCCTCCTCCGCCTCCTCCTCCTCCTCCTCCTCGTAGCAATGTCTGGTTATTATTATTACTACGAGATAACCGACTCCCGTCCTCCCCCGTCCTCCCTCCTACTCCTCCTCCTTCCCCCACCCCCAGCTCTCCTGTCCTGAGTTGGGAGGAAGGGTCTTTCCTCACGTAGGCTCCACCAGCAGGGATAGCCGGGGCCTGGGCTTGGGCAGCCTGGGGAGCAGCCCTGGGGAACTGCCTGGTGTCCAGCAGGTCTTTATACTGGATCTCCGGCCTGATCATCCTCAGACAGGCCTGACGGCTAGCGTTGTCCAGCCCAGGCTGGAGCTCATATCCCAGGATCTTCACCAAGCCACTCTGGAAGGGCCTGATGGTCTTGTCACGGATGCGGCTGGCCTCCACAGGTCTCCCACCGTCCCTCAGGCAGGCCCGGGCCAGCACCTCCCGGCGGGTCCGGAGAAGGGCGACCTCCTGGTCCATCCTGGTTCTCCCAAAGCGATCCACCTCGTCCCAGAAGGAGCGGTTGAAGGCCTGGTAGAGGTCCCAGTCCAGGGAGTTCCACTCGCGGAGCTTCAGACGTTGGTCGTCTGTGAGAGCCAGGGCGGGGGGCTGCGCGGCCGCTTTACCCGCCCAGGAGCTGCCTCCGCTGGGTTTCTGCTGTCGGGCGTTGAGGCTGAAGGAGACGACGGCGTCCAGCGGCCAGCAGAGGGCGTGGCGGAGCAGGACCTGTATTCATAAAGCATAGGTAAGAGAGTGCTGATCTAGGATCAGGTCCACCTTGTCCACTAAATCGTATTCACTGTATCGGGAAGGCAAAACCTATCCTAGGTCAGCACATTCATAAAGCTTCTCAGAGTAACAGGTAATCTTATTCACTAAGGCAAAATGTATCCTAGATCAGCACTCCTACGCAGAGACGCTTGATACACATGACCTGGACCTGTATTCATAAAGCGTAGGAAAGAGAGTGCTGATCTAGGAACAGGTCCACCTTGTCCGTGCATGTAATCTTATTCGCTGTATCTAAATGGAAAAACTGATCCCAGGGCCTGTATTTATAAAGGGTCTCAGAGTAAGAGTGCTGATCTAGGATCAGGTCCACCATGGATAAAAGCTAAAAGTGTCTGCTAAATGGCATATATTATTATATATTACAATTGTATATATACCATGGATTGGTCAAAGTGCTCAGAGACCAGGATGAGTTTGAAGGCGCGTCGGACTGCCGCCTCGCCGCGTCGGGCCAGTGTGGTTGAGAAGTTGGCGTTGTGGTCCAGGCCGAAGTCGAACCAGAGCAGGTTGCGGGCGTAGTGGTTGTTACGGAGACGAGGGTCGTAGTACTTCCTGGGGTTGTCGGCGAAGTCTCCCAGGCCTGTCAGATTAGATTAAGGTTGAGATTAGATTAGAGATTACATTAAAATTAGATTAAGAAAACGCTCTTGTCCTCAATGAGGCAATTCATTTTGCAGCTAACAACCTCAATATACAGTTGAAGTCAGAAGTTTACATACTAATTTTTTAACCACTCCACAGATTTCATGTTAACAAACTATAGTTTTGGAAAGTAGGTTAGTACATCTACTTTGTGCATGACACAAGTAATTCATCCAACAATTGTATACAGACAGATTATTTCACTTATAATTGACTATATCACAATTCCAGTGGGTCAGAAGTTTACATACACTAAGTTGACTGTGCCTTTAAACAATTGGACAATTCCAGAAAATGATGTCATGGCTTTAGAAGCTTCTGATAGGCTAATTGACATCATTTGAGTCAATTGGAGGTGTACCTGAGGATGTATTTCAAGGCCTACATTCAAACTCAGTGCCTCTTTGCTCGACATCATGGGAAAATGAAAAGAAATCAGCCAAGACCTCTGAAAAAATATTGTAGACCTCCACAAGTCTGGTTCATTTGGGAGCAATTTCCAAATGCCTGAAGGTACCACGTTCATCTGTACAAACAATAGTATGCAAGTATAAATACCATGGGACCGCAACTGCCATACCGGTCAGGAAGGAGACGCGTTCTGTCTCCTAGAGATGAATGTACTTTGGTGCAAAAAGTATAAATCAATCCCAGAACAACAGCAAAGGACCTTGTGAAGATGCTGGAGGAAACAGGTACAAAAGTGTCTATATCCACAGTAAAATGAGTCCTATGTCGACATAACCTGAAAGGCCACTCAGCAAGGAAGAAGCCACTGCTCCAAAACCACCATAAATGTCCTCTGGTCTGATGAAACAAAAATAGAACTGTTTGGCAATAATGACCATCGTTATGTTTGGTGGAAAAAGGGGGAGGCTTGCAAGCCGAAGAACACCATCCCAACCGTGAAGCACGGGGGTGGCAGCATCATGTTGTGGGGGTGTTTTGCTGCAGGAGGGACTGGTGCACTTCACAAAATAGATGGCATCATGAGGAAGGAAAATTATGTGGATATATTGAAGCAACATCTCAAGACATCAGTCAGGAAGTTAAAGCTTGGTCGCAAATGGGTCTTCCAAATGGACAATGACCCCAAGCAAGATGGCTTAAGGAGTCAAGTCAAGGTATTGGAGTGGCCATCACAAAGCCATGACCTCAATCCTATAGAAAGTTTGTGGTCAGAACGGAAAAAGCGTCTGCGAGCAAGGAGGCCTACAAACCTGAATCAGTTACACCAGTTCTGTCAGGAGGAATGGGCCAAAATTCACCCAACTTATTGTGGGAAGCTTGTGGAAGGCTACCCAAAACTTTGACCCAAGTTAAACAATTTAAAGGCAATGCTACCAAATACTAATTATGTGTATGTAAACTTATGACCCACTGGGAATGTGATGAAAGAAATAAAAGCTGAAAGAAATAATTCTCTCTACTATTATTCTGACATTTCACATTCTTAAAATACAGTGGTGATCCTAACTGACCTAAGACAGGGACTTTTTACTAGGATTAAATGTCAGGAATTGTGAAAAACTGAGGTCAAATGTATTTGGCTAAGGTGTATGTAAACTTCCGACTTCAACTGTATATAAAGAACACAGATTAAGCCTACTCCTGAATTTAAAATGCATGCTCAATGGAGAATCTCCAATGAAAGTGCTTTTGAGTCCTGGACTAGGTTTAACCCGGCCCAAAAAGTAACAGAACAGCAGACATGCATGAGCAGTAAACAGTCGGCTGGATTGGCTACATTATGTACCTTTGGCCTTCTTGAAGGCGGGGGCAACAGCTTTGTAATAGGCGTAGGACGACTCGGCCAGCGCTACGGGGTCACGCACAATAGAGAAGTAGAAGGTGTCCACTGGCATCACCTTCTCTACCTGGAGGACCACAGAAGAAGAGGTCAGAGGTTAGAGTTAGGGTCAAAGGTCGTGGGGAAAGAAAAGGAGTGATGGACGCCATAGTCAAACTGTTGGAATGACTTAAAACGACCCTGTACACCGTATAATTAAAAACACTGAAAATAAACTGTTTGATAGGATGTTAAAAATGAAATAATGAACTAAAGAACGGATATAATAATGTGAAGTTAGGTGCTGCCTAATGGTGCTCACTAATGTAAAAGTAATGAGTCACACAGTCTTCTCTTCATTGCAGTATTATATCAAAAATAGGACTAGTGGAGTTATGTTACATAAGCAGCTAACAAAAACATATGGAAATATCTGCTCTACCCAAAATTACAAACAACTAATTGCTCAAAAATGGAAGAGGAAGTGGAAGGGAGAGGAAGTAAGGAACTTGTCTGTCGGACCTGAAGCATTAAAGACCAATATTGGTTAAAGAAAATTGTGATAAAATAAACCAGTTTCATTTAAGGATCAAAAATGGACAGCTGTGCCATACAGATTGCAAAATAGTTGTGAAGAGATCTTCGATGTACCGATTCCATGGCACATGGTTTATGAACTGATACAAAAAATGACACCAGATTCAAAACTTGGTATAATTTAAATTATTACACAAAATTCTTGTAACCAATAGAATGTTATATACAGTATATGGGGGATACAACCATCCCAGCTCTGAAAATTTTGCTGCGAAGAGACAATCATTAGATAATTTGTTTTGGTACTGTCCATATGTAGCTTGTTTTTAGTCAGGAATGGTTAAATAATTGCAATATTTACCTGGAGCTAACGCTGCAAAAATATATTTATATATATATTTTAACCTATATTTAACTAGGCAAGTCAGTTAAGAACAAATTCTTATTTACAATGACGGCCTACCCCTGCCAAACCTGGACGACGCTGGGCCAATTGTGCGACGCCCTATGGGACTCCAAATCACGGCCGGATGTGATACAGCCTGGATTCAAACCAGGGACTGTAGTGACGCCTCTAGCTCTGAGATGCCGTGCCTTAGACCACTGCGCCACTCAGCACTGCTGGGTGATTAGAAAAAGTCACAGTCAATCGATAGATAATATAATAATGAGAAACTATGAGAATTGAAATGTTCAGAACTTTTGTGAAACATCACAGCACAGTTGAAAAATATATGGCAAATAGAAAACTAGATGTTCTTCAGAGATAGATGATTGGTTAATGATTGGTTAATGGTAGCTGAAGGATTGGACTGAAAACAAACAAAAAGAGAACTATTGTAAAATATACTTTGTCTGTAAAATGTATATAGTATACAGTGGGGAGAACAAGTATTTGATACACTGCCGATTTTGCAGGTTTTCCTACTTACAAAGCATGTAGAGGTCTGTAATTTTTATCATAGGTACACTTCAACTGTGAGAGACGGAATCTAAAACAAAAATCCATGATTTTTGATTAATTAATTTGCATTTTATTGCATGACATAAGTATTTGATCACCTACCAACCAGTAAGAATTCCGGCTCTCACAGACCTGTTAGTTTTTCTTTAAGAAGCCCTCCTGTTCTCCACTCATTACCTGTATTAACTGCACCTGTTTGAACTCGTTACCTGTATAAAAGACACCTGTCCACACACTCAATCAAACAGACTCCAACCTCTCCACAATGGTCAAGACCAGAGAGCTGTGTAAGGACATCAGGGATAAAATTGTAGACCTGCACAAGGCTGGGATGGGCTACAGGACAATAAGCAAGCAGCTTGGTGAGAAGGCAACAACTGTTGGCGCAATTATTAGAAAATGGAAGAAGTTCAAGATGACGGTCAATCTCCCTCGGTCTGGGGCACCATGCAAGATCTCACCTCGTGGGGCATCAACGATCATGAGGAAGGTGAGGGATCAGCCCAGAACTACACGGCAGGACCTGGTCAATGACCTGAAGAGAGCTGGGACCACAGTCTCAAAGAAAACCATTAGTAACACACTGCGCCGTCATGGATTAAAATCCTGCAGCGCACGCAAGGTCCCCCTGCTCAAGCCAGCGCATGTCCAGGCCCGTCTGAAGTTTGCCAATGACCATCTGGATGATCCAGAGGAGGAATGGGAGAAGGTCAGGTGGTCTGATGAGACAAAAATAGAGTTTTTTGGTCTAAACTCCACTCGCCGTGTTTGGAGGAAGAAGAAGGATGAGTACAACCCCAAGAACACCATCCCAACCGTGAAGCATGGAGGTGGAAACATCATTCTTTGGGGATGCTTTTCTGCAAAGGGGACAGGACGACTGCACCGTATTGAGGGGAGGATGGATGGGGCCATGTATCGCGAGATCTTGGCCAACAACCTCCTTCCCTCAGTAAGAGCATTGAAGATGGGTCGTGGCTGGGTCTTCCAGCATGACAAGGACCCGAAACACACAGCCAGGGCAACTAAGGAGTGGCTCCGTAAGAAGCATCTCAAGGTCCTGGAGTGGCCTAGCCAGTCTCCAGACCTGAACCCAATAGAAAATCTTTGGAGGGAGCTGAAAGTCCGTATTGCCCAGCGACAGCCCCGAAACCTGAAGGATCTGGAGAAGGTCTGTATGGAGGAGTGGGCCAAAATCCCTGCTGCAGTGTGTGCAAACCTGGTCAAGAACTACAGGAAACGTATGATCTCTGTAATTGCAAACAAAGGTTTCTGTACCAAGTATTAAGTTCTGCTTTTCTGATGTATCAAATACTTATGTCATGCAATAAAATGCAAATGAATTACTTAAAAAACAATGTGATTTTCTGGATTTTTGTTTTAGATTCCGTCACTCACAGTTGAAGTGTACCTATGATAAAAATTACAGACTTCTACATGCTTTGTAAGTGGGAAAACCTGCAAAATTGGCAGTGTATCAAATACTTGTTCTCCCCACTGTATATAAGCTGGAAGTAGAAGCCTAAGTGTTGTTGTCCATTAGTTTACTCCAATAAGGGGAGGGGTGGTGGGTTTAGGGGGAAATTATGCAGCCAATTACATTGATAGAAGCCACAATCTATCTGCAATATTAAAGATGATCTACACACATTTTAGAAAGACTAGTATAATGTAAGAAAGAACACTGTGTGTGTTTGTGTAGTGTGTGTGTGTGTGTGTGTGTGTGTGTGTGTAGTGTGTGTGTGTGTGTGTGTGTGTGTGTGTGTGTAGTGTGTGTGTGTGTGTAGTGTGTGTGTGTGTGTGTGTGTGTGTGTAGTGTGTGTGTGTGTAGAGTGTGTGTGTGTGTGTGTGTGTGTGTGTGTGTGTGTGTGTGTGTGTGTGTGTGTGTGTGTGTGTGTGTGTGTGTAGTGTGTGTGTGTGTGTGTGTGTGTAGTGTGTGTGTGTGTGTAGTGTGTGTGTGTAGTGTGTGTAGTGTGTGTGTGTGTGTGTAGTGTGTGTGTGTGTGTGTAGTGTGTGTGTGTGTGTGTGTGTGTAGTGTGTGTAGTGTGTGTGTGTGTAGTGTGTGTGCGTGTAGTGTGTGTAGTGTGTGTGTGTGTGTGTGTAGTGTGTGTGTAGTGTGTGTGTGTGTAGTGTGTGTGTGTGTAGTGTGTGTGTGTGTGTGTAGTGTGTGTGTGTAGTGTGTGTGTGTGTGTGTGTGTGTGTAGTGTGTGTGTGTAGTGTGTGTGTGTAGTGTGTGTAGTGTGTGTGTGTGTGTGTGTGTGTGTGTGTAGTGTGTGTGTGTGTAGTGTGCGTGTAGTGTGTGTAGTGTGTGTGTGTGTAGTGTGTTTGTGTGTAGTGTGTGTGTGTGTGTGTGTGTGTGTGTGTGTGTGTAGTGTGTGTGTGTGTGTGTGTGTGTGTGTGTGTGTGTGTGTGTGTGTAGTGTGTGTGTGTGTGTGTGTGTGTGTGTGTGTGTGTGTGTGTGTGTGTGTGTGTGTGTGTGTGTGTGTGTGTGTGTAGTGTGTGTGTGTGTGTGTGTGTGTGTGTGTGTGTGTGTGTGTGTAGTGTGTGTCTGTGTGTGTGTGTGTAGTGTGTGTAGTGTGTGTGTGTGTGTGTGTGTGTGTGTGTAGTGTGTGTGTGTGTGAAGTTGAATGCCAGTCTTTGATGTTGTCTCACTAGTACCACTAACAACCCTGTTTTAATAAGCTCCTGTTCCAAAAAGTAATCCATTCACACACACACACACACACACACACACCGTACGCGCCGTTAGTGATGACTCTAAGATATACTATACAAAAGTATGCGGACACCCCTTCAAATTTGTGGATTTGGCTATTTCAGCCACACCCGTTGCTGACAGGTGTGTAAAATCGAACTCAGTGACTTTAAACGTGTCACTGTCATAGAATGCCACCTTTCCAACAAGTCAGTTCGTCACATTTCTGCCCTGCTAGAGCTGCCCCCGGTCAACTGTAAGTGCTGTTATTGTGAAGTGGAAACGTCTAGGAGCAACAACGGCTCAATCGTGAAGTGGTAGGCCACACACGCTCACAGAACGGGACGCTTTAAAAATCATCTGTCCTCTGTTGCAACACTCACTACCGAGTTTCACCATCTGGCAGTCCGACGGACGAATCTGGGTTTGCCGGATACCAGGAGAACGTAAAGTTTGTTGGAGGGGGAATAATGGTTTGGGGCTGTTTTTCATGGTTTCGGGTAGGCCCCATAGTTCCAACGAAGGGAAATCTTTACGGTACAGCATATAATGACATTCTAGACGATTCTGTGCTTCCAACTTTGTGGCAACAGTTTGGGGAAGGCCCTTTCTGTTTCAACATGACAATGCCCCCCGTGCGCAAAGCGAAGTCCATACAGAAATGGTTTGTCGAGATCGGTGTGGAAGAACTTGACTGGCCTGCACAGAGCCCTGACCTCAACCCCATTGAACACCTTTGGGATGAATTGGAACGCCGACTGCGAGCAAGGCCTAATCGCCCAACATCAGTGCCCGACCTCACTAATGCTCTTGTGGCTGAATGGAATCAAGTCCCAGCAGCAATGTTCCAACTTCTAGAGGAAAACCTTCCCAGAAGAGTGGAGGCTGTTATAGCAGCAAAGGGGGACCAACTCTATATTCATCCTGTTGAAACATTTATTAGTAATTTTACATTTCTTTTGCTGTTCAGAAACCTCAATAAATACACACTGGAAAAAGATAAAGAAGTACACTATTAATAATCTAAAGCACGCACCTCTGGTTTGTTGAAGCGCATGTGGTTCCCCATGATGCTGAACTCGGCCACGTGGGGGCCTCTATAACCTTTGACCCTGTGTGCGTTGAAGGGGAGGGGGTAGCCAAACTGGTACCCCAGAGGCAGGGCGAAGTACAGATCCCTCTCCTAGAAGAAGAAGAAGAAGAAGAAGTAGAAGAAGAAGAAGAAGAAGAAGAAGAAGAAGAAGAAGAAGAAGAAGGAGGAGGAGGAGGAGGAGGAGGAGGAGGAGGAGGAGGAGGAGGAGGAGGAGGAGGAGGAGGAGAAGAGAATGGATTTGAAGCTGCTTTTAAAGAACCAAAAGAAAGTGTACACTATAACACAAAAAGAGGTTGCTGAAGGAAAGCCAAACTGAAGATGAAGTAGTCTACCTCTCCGTATCGGTAGAGCATGTTGAGAACAGTGCTGCTGGCTGTCTTGTGGGTCTTCAGAAACATGACGTGGCTGTGGGGCCGACAGGAGCCCAGAGACGGGCCCTGGCCGCCGGAAGAGAACAGCGACCGCGACCTGTCCTGCTGGAGGCTGCATGAGAGAAGGGAGAAAAGATAATAATTTCAAAATGGTTTGAAACAAAAAATAAAAAAGATTTTAACTCCACCTGCCTTCAGAAAGTATTCAGACCCCTTGACTTTTTCAACATTTTGTTACGTTAAAGCCTTATTCTTAAAAGGATAAAATAAAATAAATTCCTCAATAATTTAAACACAATACCCAATAATGACAAAGCGAAATTTTTTGAAAATGTATTAAAAATAAAAAAACATAAATACCTTATTTACATAAGTATTCAGACCCTTTGCTATGAGACTCGAAATTGAGCTCAGGTGCATCCTGTTTCCATTGATCATCCTTGGGATGTTTCTACAACTTGATTGGAGTCCACCTGTGGTAAAGTCAATTGATTGGACATGATATGGAAAGGCACACACTTGTCTATTTAAGGTCCCACAGTTGACAGTGCATGTCAGAGCAAAAATCAAAGCCATGAGGTCAAAAGAATTGTCCGTAGAGCACAGAGACAAGATTGTGTCGAGGCACAGATCTAGGAAAAGGTATCAAAAAATGTCTGCAGCAGTGAAGGTCCCCAAGAACACCGTGGCCTCCATCATTCTTAAGTTTGGAACCCCCAAGACTCTTCCTAGAGCTGGCCGCCCAGGCCAAATGAGCAATCGGGGGAGAAAAGGCCTTGGTCAGGGAGGTGACCAAGAACCCAATGGTCAATCTGACAGAGCTCTAGAGTTCCTCTGTGGAGTTGGGAGAACCTTCCAGAAGGATAACCATCTCTGCAGCACTCCACCAATCAGGCCTTTATGGTAGACGGAAGCCACTCCTCAGTAAAAGGCACAGCCCGCTTGGAGTTTCCCAAGAGGCACCTAAAGACTTTCAGACCATGAGAAACAAGATTCTCTGGTCTGATGAAACCAAGATTGAACGCTTTGGCCTGAATGCCAAGTGTCACGTCTGGAGGAAACCTGGCACTATCCCTACGGTGAACACGGGATGGTGCCAGGGTTTTCAGGGACTGGGAGACGAGTTAGAATAAAGGCAAAAATGAACGGAGCAAAGTACAGGGCGATCCTTGATGAACTACTCCAGAGTGCTCAGGACCTCAGACTGGGGCGAAGGTTCACCTTCCAACAGGACAACGACCCTAAGCACACAGCCAAGACAATGCAGGAGTGGCTTCGGGACAAGTCTCTGAATGTCCTTGAGTGGCCCAGCCAGAACCCGGACTTGAACCTGATTTGAACATCTTTGGAGAGACCTGAAAATAGCAGTGTGGTGCGTCAACAAAGTACTGAGTAAATCGTCTGAATTTCAGTTTCATTATATTTAATAAATTAGCAAACATTTCTAAAAACCTTGTTTTGCTTTGTCATTATTGTGTGTAGATTGATGAGAGCAAAAACTATTTAATACATTTTAGAATAAGGCTGTAACCTAACAAAATGTGTATACAACAACATAGGCCTAAGACTATGCATTCTTTAAGCAGGGTTCATACAGACATTGGTAAGCCATATTCAAGGACTTTCAGGGACTTTTTCAAGCACTTAAATGTCATTTTCAAGGACCTCAATGTTATACAATTTAATAATTTATATAATGTACATATAGGGCCTACTATAGAACCCCTCCCCCCAAAACAATACTTCTAAAAGTATAAAAGAAAAAGTAGGTGATTACCACTTTAAGAATAATGCATTTCTTATTCAAATTATTATTACATTATAAAATATGTGAGAATAATGTGGACATTGTCTGACTAAATAGATTGGCTGCATGGCGATTTTACTGTGTGGCCGATGTAGGCAGTTAATCTCACCACTGGCTGCTTTTATAAGGGAAAAGTGACCAAAAACTAGGTTCCTTTTTTAATGGGAGGATTTGTATGGAAAGCCAAGTTGAAGCCAACATTAGATGTTGTCCTCCTCATAAGAACCGCATGTGGTTTTTACCACAACAAAGTAGCGTAACACCCTGAAACGACGGGAAACAAACAAAACGGATCAAAAGGTAAATCACTGATAATTATAGCAGGAAACTTATAAATGTGTTAAAATTACAACCAAATTGAGGAAATTGATTTTCCAGTACTTTAATTAGTTTCTGAGCTCCAAAGTCAAGCATTATTTAACATTGCAGGTGTAACAAACTTTATTTGTCATGTTATTTCATTACCAGATCATATGTCATTTCTTGTCATTATATCCAGAATAATTGACAGGAAGAGAGTTGGGTGTTGTGCAATAGTCTATCCACCACAATTGCTCACAGTCGACTCAGCGTCCAATCCGAGGCACAAAAACATATGAAAACATGAAGTCATTATCTTGGTGCTTTCTCTGTTAAATCTAACGAGACCCTGCTGTAAATCAAGCCGACAACAACAGATGATCAACCTCAATTCGCAACAGATGTTAGAGCCAACGTGAATCCAGGCACAACTCTCTTCACTGGCGTAACAAATGAAAACATATTCTGGACATTCTAGCATCGCAACAGCTGTTAGTCACTTGGCTGTCATTGTAGGGAATCCTCACTGGTACCCTAGTTTATAGGAAGACCCATATAGATACTGTAGTAATTTACTGGACACACTTGTAAAAAAAAAAAAAAATACTTAAATATTTCCTTAACGTTCTTATATCTCCTAGATATCGGACAGACACGTCAAAACCTGTATTTGTATTTGTTGACTGTCTTTTTTTCAATTTATGAATTTGTTATTCAATGCGTTTCTGTGGGCTATTGTAATAAAGGTTAAATTCAATATTTTATTCAATATGTTTTATATTTTATAAATATACAGCGGGTGAAATAAGTATTGAACACGTCACCATTTTTCTCAGTAAATATATTTCCAAAGGTGCTATTGACATGACATTTTCACCAGATGTTGGTAACAACCCAAGTAATCCATACATACAAAGAAACCAAAACAAATACGTTCAGAAATTAAGTTATGTGTAATAATGTGAAATCACACAGGGAAAAAGTATTGAACACACTTACTGATATGTATTTAATACTTTGTACAAAAGCCTTTGTTGGTAATGACAGCTTCAAGACGCCTCCTGTATGGAAAAACTAGTCGCATGCATTGCTCTGGTGTGATTTTGGCCCATTCTTCCACACAAACAGTCTTCAAATCTTGAAGGTTCCGTGGGCCTCTTCTATGAATCTTGATCTTCAGTTCTTTCCATAGATTTTCAATGGGATTTAAGTCAGGTGATTGGCTGGGCCATTCTAGCAGCTTTATTTTCTTTCTTTGAAACCAATTGAGAGTTTCCTTGGCTGTGTGTTTGGGATCATTGTCTTGCTGAAATGTCCACCCTCGTTTCATCTTCATCATCCTGGTAGATGGCAGCAGATTTTTGTCAAGAATGTCTCGCTAAATTTGCCCATTCATCCTTCCTTCAATTACGTGAAGTTTGCCAGTACCATTTGCTGAAAAGCAGCCCCACACCATGATGTTCCCACCTCCAAACTTCACTGTTGGTATGGTGTTTTTAGGGTGATGTGCAGTGCCATTTCTCCTCCAAACATGGTGTGTATTATGACATCCAAACAGTTCAATTTTGCTCTCATCTGACCACACTATATTCTCCCAGTATTTCACTGGCTTTTCCAAATGTTGTGCAGCAAACTTTAAACAAGCTTCAACATGCTTTTTTTTCAGTCTTGCGTGGTGAGCGTGCATACAGGCCATGGCGGTGGAGTGCATTACTTACTGTTTTCTTTGAGACAACAGTTGGGGCTCTCCACAAGCCTCCACAAGTCGTCCTTGGCTCTTGGACAACTCTTCTGATTATTCTTTTCACTCCTCTGTCAGAAATCTTGCGAGGAGCACCTGGTCGAGGCAAATTTATGGTGAAATGATTGTCTTTCCACTTCCGTATTATGGCCCCAACAGTGCTCACTGGAACATTCAGAAGCTTAGAAATGCGCCTATAACCAATGCCATCATTATGTTTTGCAACAATTAGGTTGCGAAGGTCTTGAGACAGCTCTTGGCTTTTACCCATCATGAGATGTGTCTTGTGTGACACCTTGGCAATGAGACCTTTTTGTAGGCCATCAGTTGGGACTGAACCAGCTGATATTAATTTGCACTGACAGGGGGCTGGATTGCTTTTTAATTACTGATCACATTATTACACATAACTTAATTTCTGAACTTATTTGTTTTGGTTTCTTTGTATGTATGGATTACTTGGGTTGTTACCAACATCTGGTGAAAATGTCATGTCAATAGCACCTTCGGAAATATATTTACTGAGAAAAATGGTGACGTGTTCAATCCTTATTTCACCCGCTGTATATTCTTATATACTTACAGGGGTCCTAAAATAAAATATCCATGGTATGTTAGCTTATACTTTTAGAGGTTTTTTAATGAACCAAGACACAACATATTGGTTGGAGGAGAAGAAGAAGAAGAAGAAGAAGAAGAAGAAGAAGAAGAAGAAGAAGAAGAAGAAGAAGAAGAAGAAGAAGAAGAAGAAGAAGAAGAAGAAGAAGAAGAAGAAGAAGAAGAAGAAGAAGTACCCACTGCAGAGTGGGTATAGCATGATCCCACAACTGCTTTCTTGCCAACTCCAACACTCATCGTCAAACAGGAGTCTGACCTTTTGTTGAAGATGACCCCCAGTAGCTGTCCAGCAAAGGCGATGGCCACAAACACCAGCAGGGCCTTCCATAGCCACATGGGCCCCACCCGATAGCGCCCCAGCCCTAGCCGCATCCTCCTGGAGAGAGGGGGAGAATAATAAATATGATTGTTGATATTTATTTAAGGGTCCAGAGCCACATGGGCCCCAGCTGCATCCCCCTTGTGTGTGTGTGTGTGAGAGAGTGAGAGAGAGAGAGAGAGAGAGAGAGAGAGAGAGAGAGAGAGAGAGAGAGAGAGAGAGAGAGAGAGAGAGAGAGAGAGAGAGAGAGAGAGAGAGAGAGAGAGAGAGAGAGAGAGAGAGAGAGAGAGAGAGAGAGGTCACCAAACAAATATGATATAACACACCAAGCTAATTTAAGGGTTGGGCTCAGAGCCACGTAGGCCCAGCCACATCCTTCGTCCTGGAGTGAGGGGGAAGAAGGGGAAAATAGTACAAAGAGCGAGGGAGGAGAGATAGAGGGGAGTGTAAGAGGGACAGAGAAATAAGGAGAGAGGGGGAGGGAGAGAGGGAGAAAGATAAAGGAAGAGAGTGTGAGAGAGGCAGAGATGCATGGGTCACCAAACAATTATGACTTGAGGGTTGTAATGACCAGCGAGAAGCACCACTATTAGCGAGTACACTCTCTGAGTATGATGTCAGCGAACACAGTATGTAAACAGAACAAGGACTAACTGACCTAAACAACAAGTCTATAGAGGGTAGAGGAATTTAATGAATTTGTGTGTGTGTGTGTGTGTGTGTGTGTGTGTGTGTGTGTGTGTGTGTGTGTGTGTGTGTGTGTGGTTTATGCACTCTCCATTGATTAGTTGCATTACTTTCCTACAGTTCTTGCAAAAAAATAAATTAACCTTTATTTAACTAGGCAAGTCAGTTAAGAACAAATTCTTATTTACAATGACGGCGCTGGGCCAATTGTGCGATGCCCTATGGGACTCCCAATCACGGCCGGATGTGATACAGCCTGGATTCGAACCAGGGACTGTAGTGACGCCGTGCCTCAGACCGCTGCGTATCATATGTCATCATAGGAGGAATTGGTTTATGGGTACTGTAATGATATCACTGTACCGTGCAAAGCTGTCACTGACTCTCTGTTCACAACTGGGCGTTTTGCATGAAGAATTCAAACAAATGCCAGACTCTTTCTGCCACAACAGTAACAGGCATTGTACTGCTAGATAGCTCGCTACAGTTCTAGCCTCCTGTCCCCACTGTAATGTTTATATCACAGTAATAACATCACCTCTTCTGCCGTGTGCTACACAATACATGGATTTATTGTTATAATAAAACAATGATCAAAACGAAGATAGAGGGGGAAATATACTTGAATGTTCCCAGATGTTCAATCAAGCACAAAGGATGCGAAGCTGTATGCAATAAACCACCGACAAGAACAGCACACTGCTGATTGAAAATTAATCTTTCAAGCTACACTACAGAATCGTACGAGACAGAGCGAAAGCACGGATTTCCGTTTGTCACACAAGCGAGCATGGTGATGATGAGTCTACTTGCTAGTAAACAAGCAATGCTTTAGATACAGTACATTGTGAGACGCCCTGATGCAAATTATATAAACGGAATGCTCAATGACGGGTATAGCCTAAGCAAGAGGCGAGGGGGCCTTAGTTTGGTAGGATTCTCCATTCAGTAGACCGATCGTAAAAAAAAAACAACCACCGCTGTCTGTCACTGTATCAATCTCAGCTTCGATTTCAATCAGACATTCAGAGCCCTGTATCTATCAACCTCCCGTATTCGATTGCGCCGCCGGCTCGGATCGCAACGCAAGCCCCATCCCGGTCCCGACTGAACACAAACCCGGTGTTCTTACCTCGCTCTCCGTTTGAAAGCCATGATAGAACTGGGTCGGTGGCGGTTTCCGTGGTGTGTTGCAGCGTTTGGCGACGGCAGGAGCCACAGTGCATCCCGAAAGCCCAAAATCAAGCCATAGATGAACGAGTATTATTGTCTTCTGTATAAAATCCCGGAGGTATTGCTTTACGTTTTTAGGAAACAGTAGGCTGGTTTCGTGACGCCCCCGCAGTGCTGTTTGTCAAGCTGCATTCGCTTTTATTATTGCGCCTTTCTTCTTGCTGGCTAGTTGCTCCTTCAGGGCTCTGGGATAAAACAGGTTTAGACGGAGAGAGGGGTTGGCTTTGTAAGTGTACATGTTTATGTGCAGGGCGGGGGAGTCACACACAAACACACACAGAGACACAGACACAGCACGCACACAAAGGGTTCGATACTGACCGAGACCAAAATAAGTCACATTTGCAACACACGAGTTTAATTGGGTGTCAGTGAAAAAAAATGTACACGGTCACGACATGATTTATTTAAAACAGTGTAATTGCAATTGACCAAAAATAAACCAACTTTCCGAAGAAGAAACAACAGCACGGGAATGCCCGTCTGTGTCAGGGCTCCAAACACAGGGGAGGGTTTAGTTTGGAAACCCAGTTGATCATCCCGTCAACGGGCTGCTAGGGACAGTGAAAACAAATCTTGTAATAATGCTATATTTTATCTAGGCTATATAAAAAAAATGTTTTTTTAATGATTGGATTCCCGAAGCTGTTAAGTCTATTTATTACGTGCGGCCTGCACACATACACAGCGCGGACAGAGCTCCCAAACAGCATGGGGAGGAAGGTAGGAAATATGTCCTAAGTTATGATATCTACCAGTAAATGTGAAGGCAATAATGAGTATGCAAACGAGGTATTTATTGAAAATGAAATACATAAATATCTCATTTACATAAGTAACCTTTGGCTGTGAGTACAGCTGTGAGTTTTTCTGTGTAAGCCTCTATTCTTTTCAAAAATCTTCATGCTCTGTCAAATTAGTTGTTCATCATTACTAGACAACCATTTTCAGGTCTTGCCATAGATTTTCAAGTAGATTTAAATCAAAATGTAACTCAGCCACTCAGGAACATTCACTGTGTCTTTGTGTTTTAGGTTATTGTCCTGCTGAAAGGTAAATTAATCTCTCAGTGTCTGGTGGAAAGCAGACTGCTCCATTCTGTTCATTTTTTATCCTGAAAAACTCCCCAGTCCTTAACGATGACAAGTATACCCATAACATGATGCAGCCACCACTATGCTTGAAAATATGGAGAGTGGTACTCAGTAATGTGTTGTATTGGATTTGCCCCAAACATAACACTTTGCATTCAGGACAAAAAGTTAATTGCTTTGCCTTATTTTTGGCAGTATTACTTTAGTGCCTTGTTGCAAACAGGGTGCATGTTTTGGAAACATTTTATTCTGTACAGGCTTCCTTCTTTTCACTCTGTCATTTAGGTTAGTATTGTGGAGTAACTACAATGTTGTTGATCCATCCTCAGTTTTCTCCTATCACAGCAATTAAACTCTGTAACTGTTTTAAAGTCACCATTGGCCTCATGATGAAATCCCTGAGCGGTTTCCTTCCTCTCCGGCAACTGAGTTAGAAAGGACACCTGTATCTTTGTAGTGAATGGGTGTATTTTTTTTACCCATCTACCAATAGGATCCCTTCTTTGCGAGGCATTGGAAAACCTAACTGGTCTTTGTGGTTGAATCTGTGTTTGAAATTCAGTGCTCAACTGAGAGGCCTTACAAATAATTGTATATGTGGGGTACAACGATTATGTAGTCATTCAAAAATCATGTTAAATACTATTATTGCACACAGAGTGAGTCCATGCAAATTATTATGTTTTAATCGGTGCCCAGGAAGCAGTTGTGCCCGGGCAGAATGGCAGATTTTTCCACCTTGCCGGCTCAGGGATTCAAACCAGCGACCTTTCGGTTACTGGCCCAACGCTCTTAACCGCTTTGCATACTGAACAAAAATATATATGTAACATGGAACAATTTCAAAGGTTTTACTGAGTTACTGTTCATAGAAGAGAATCAGTCAATCAGATGATCTCGCAGGTGAAGAACCCGGATGTGGAGGTCGTGGGCTGGCGGGTTTCGATGTGGACTGCGGTTGTGAGGCCGGTTGGATGTACTCTCATAATCTCTAAAACGACGTTGGAGGCGGCATATGGTAGAGAAATACACATTCAATTCTCTGTCAACAGCTCTGTTGGACATTCCTGCAGTCAGCATGCCAATTGCAAGCTCCCTCAAAGTTTTAGACATCTTTGGCATTGTGTTGTGTGAGAAAACTGCCTTTTATTGTCCCCACAAGTTGCACCTGTGTAGTAATCATGCTGTTTAATCAGCTTCTTGATATGCCACACCTGTCAGGTGGATGGATTATCTTGGCAAATGAGAAATGCTCACTAACAGGGATGTAAACATATTTTGTGCACAACATTTGAGAGAAATAAGCTTTTTATGGAACATTTCTGTGATCTTTAATTTCAGCTCATGAAACATGGGACCAACACTTTACATGTTGTGTTTATATTTTTGTTCATTATATATTTTGTACATATTTTTTAACTACACAAAAGTATACATTTCTCATATTTTTCCCAGACCTAATAAGTCGTCCCCTGATGTGGTTTAAGCATGGTTATGGATTTAGAACATCCAATTTAGTTGTTTTTCTATTAAAAAGTGGTTACATCAACTGAAAAAGTTGGTGCCACCAGTGGGAAAAGTTAGTGTAGAACCCGGCACACACAGATTGCTGGGCCCTGTGAGTTGTTCACACTCTGATTTAATGGATTTAGCTCAATGATGTATATATACACTAGATGACTAATAGGGGGCATTGTGATGAAGCCACCATGCCTCCATCTTGGCACTCCCCCACCACTGTAAAAAATTTTTAGGAAGCTATAGAAATACCTACATTAGTTTTTGCCACATTTATTTTATTACAGACCCCTTAATGCATACTTTTAAATTATATTATGTGAGCTAAACATAAAAACATACAAATATATATATAAAATAACATTTTCATTCAAGTATAATTTTTTGAGAATACTAATGTTACTGTCCCCACTACAACAAAAACATACTTAAATAGATGGAATTTTGTCATTGAAATCTTTACTTGAAATATTCCAGTTCTATAATTTGGCCAACCGGTGTCTTCAAAGCCTCTCAATAGCCAATACATAGAATCAGCAATCCAGGATTTAAATACTGTACTTCATTGATTGAGCCTCGATGCTTAGTTAGTTTTCTACCTTTTCACGGAGGAACCTTTTATGGTTTTAAGGTTCCTGTAGGAACCCTTATGTCCCATTTATGCTATTATGAATAATAGTAATAATAATCATAAAAACAATAATACTATTAACAATAATAATACAAATTAAATTAAAGACACAAGTTGCACTCTGAGGCGGCTGATGTTGGTGGGATTTGGAGGAGTAAAGAGCCTCAGATCCACAAAGTCCCTTCCACCAGGTGGCTGATGAGATATGTTGGCACGATTGCCATATTGTATCTCCATCCCAAAGCCCTTGCTTGGAAGTGTACTTCGCCAGACTGCCAACAACCTTGTCCTCATCCAGGCCAAGGTGGCCAGATACGGTAGTGATGACACCATAGACCTTGTTGATCTCTGCACCAGACAGGATGCTCTTGCCAGCATACTTGGGGTCCAAAATGTACACTGCAGTGTGTATGGGCTTCAGGCAGAAGTCTTCACGCTTTTTGATGTATTTCAGAACTGCAGTTTCCTCTGCTTGGAGCAACAGTGAAGTGGGCAGGGCAGTACGGATTTCATCTCTTACATCTGCAAGCAGAGTCTGAACATCAGACAGGATGGCATTGTCTCCCTCAATCCGTGCAATGGCTACTGCTATAGGTTTCAGGAGTTTCAGGCTGCTTACCACTCTCTTCGAAAATACATCATCCAGGAGGATCTTCTTGATGGGGCTGTCCATATCAGCAGACTGTGATATGGGCATTTCATGGAGAGACTCCTTCCCCTCCAGGAGACTGTCAAACATTATGACAACACCACCCCAACAGGTGTTGCTGGGCAGCTTCAATGTGGCGCTCTTATTCTTCTCACTTTGATGCCATAACTTGATGACCCTTCACATACCTAACCATTTCCTTGGCTCTCTTGTAGAGTGTATCCATTGTTTTCAGAGCCATGATGTCCTTGAGGAGCAGATTCAATGCATGAGCAGCACAGCCAATGATGTGAGGGAAGGACTCCTCCACTTTAGACCAAGCAGCCTTCATGTTCGCAGTATTGTCTGTCACCAGTGCAAATACCGTCTGTGGTCCAAGGTCATTGATGACTGCCCTCAGCTCATCTGCAATGTAGAGACCGGTGTGTCTGTTGTCCCTTGTGTCTGTGCTCTTGTAGAATACTGGTTGAGGGGTGGAGATGATGTAGTTAATTATTCCTTGCCCACAAACATTCAACCACCCATCAGAGATAATTGCAATGCAGTCTGCTTTCTCTATGATTTGCTTGACCTTCACTTGAACTCTGTTGAACTCTGCATCCAGCAAATGAGTAGATAAAGCATGTCTGGTTGGAGGGGTGTATGCTGGGCGAAGAACATTCAGAAATCTCTTCCAATACACATTGCCTGTGAGCATCAGAGGTGAACCAGTTGCATACACAGCTCGAGCAAGACATTCATCAGCATTTCTCTGACTACGTTCCTCCATTGAGTAAAAAAACTTCTGATTCCAGGAGGACCATGAGCTGATGCTATCGATAAAGTGTTTGATTCATCATTTTCACCTCAAATAGAAGTAGAGGTACTTTTGTCAGAGGTTGCTTGTTGTGAGCGCTGAGGGAACTTTATGCACTTGGCCAGATGATTCTGCATCTTTGTTGCATTCTTCACATATGATTTGGCACAGTATTTGCAAATGTACACAGCTTTTCCTTCTACATTAGCTGCAGTGAAATGTCTCCACACATCAGATACTGTCCGTGACATTTTCCTGTAAAGATTAGAAAGAAATGAGTAAAAATAATAATAATACAATTCCATGTACAGATAAATAGTTAAGCAGTTAGATTAAACAACTCCTTTGTAAGATAAATGTTTTAAAATGAAACTGTATGGAAACAGGTGAATTAACACTCCTCAATTAGCAGGCTCAAGCAAGCTAAAACCCACATGGTAGCAAAAACGAACAGAAGTTAGAAATGATTTAAACACACTTTGCTGTAGGCTACGATTGACTATTTAACAAAAAATCATGTATGTCATATAAAATATATTCACCCCACCCAGTATTGTAATCAAAACTTACCAGAAAGCATGTAGTCCTTGGCTCAGACAGTGTAGTAGTGTGGGCTCAATAGCATCTCATTAGTGTGCAAGATCTTGAGAATCAACTGTACATGTGATGGAAGAGTGCACTGCACATGTGATGGAAGAATGCACTGTGCATGCAGAGGGTTGCAATTCCATTGAATTGGGGATAGTTTAACCAAAATATGCCACAAGACCAAGAATTGCCTTACGTGTATCCCACAAAAAAGGTTCATTTTTAGTGAATTTAAGCAAAATTTCAGGGCTTAACTTTACCGGAAAGTTTCCGACCCTTTGCAACCCTAGTTGGGACAGGTGTCCCCCGTTTTTTAATCTCACAAAAGGGCTTTATTACAGACAGAAATACTCCTCAATTTCTTTAGCTGTCCGGGTGGCTGCGGTTGTGAGGACGTTTAGACGGCTTATGGTAGAGAAATTAACATTAACAGCTCTGGTGGACATTCCTGCAGTCAGCATGCCAATTGTATGCTCCCTCAATACTTGAGACATCTGTGGCATTGTGTTGTGTGACAAAACTGCACATTTTAGAGTGGACTTTTATTGTCCCCAGCACAAGTTGCACCTGTGTAATGATCATGCTGTTTAATAAGCTTCTTGATATGCCACACCTGTCAGGTGAATTAATTGTCTTGACAAAGGAGAAATGCTCGCTAACAGGGATATAAACAAATGTGTGCACAAAACCAGAGATAAATACGTTTTTTTGTGTGTATGGAACATTACTGGGATATTTTATTTCAGTTCATGAAACATCGGACCAACACTTTACATGTTGCGTTTATATTTTTTGTTCAGTTTAAATGCATGATGACCATTAGGCTACATTCAGTCCGTTCAGTCTAAGACAAAGAGATATCATGTGTAAAGGTGAAGTATTAATTGTATTATATAGTATTAATGTACAGTATTATAATTACAGTACTCAGATGCAGAATTACCATTATATTCAGTCCTAATATAAGACAAACTGATCTTTTAATACGCACATGACTCGGAAGTCAGGAGGTCACTTCAAACGCTAAACTAAACATTTGTCTAACTTCTTTTTAAAAGTCCACTACTTCTACACTAGCCCTATGGGCCCTGGTCAAAAGTAGTGCACTACATGGAGAATAGGGTACATATATGGGATACAACCTTCAGTACAAGCAGTAGCAGTAGAGAGTGGACTTTGCGCTAATTTGCCACTGCAGAGTTCAACAGGAAGCAATGGAATGTGATAATGGAAGGGAAGGTTAATAGCGGGCTGTTATCACTTCTAGTGAAGTGTGTCTCCGTGCCATGGCAAGCTGTGCAGGCTGTGCAGGGCCTGGGGTGAAACACACATAGAAATATAATGAATAGAGCACACAGTTATGACTTCTAACACTTGAAGGCTCTCTCCGACAGAGTCCTCAGCAGAGCCTGGGGTGTACTTGGGGAGTTGAAATGTTCAGAATGTTGCAGGTATATAGAGCAGACAGTTATCACTAGTGAAGGGCTTCTTCTCTCCGTGGCTGGCCATGTAAGGCCTGAGGTGAAACGTCCATAACGCTTTCTACTTAAACTGCACTGTTGGTTAAGGTCTTGTAAGTAAGCATTCACTGTAAGGTCTACACCTGTTGTATAGGGCGCACGTGACAAATAAACTTTGATTTGATATGATTTGCACATAGAAAAGTATAGAGATTGTAACATATAGAGCAGCAGACTCAAACAGATAAGGCTGTCCTATGATCTGTTCTACACATATCTATCTGAACATTATGTAATGTTACACCCTTGCACCTTCCTAGCCAGAGCCTGGGGTGAAACGTTCAGAATGTTACAGATAGAAATGTAATGAGTAGACCATTCCATATAATTGTAGACATACATGACAAACTCATTCAAGGGTTTTTCTTTATTTTTACTATTTTCTACATTGTAGAATAATAGTGAAGACATCAAAACTATGAAATAACTATGAAATAACACATATGGAATCATGTAGTAACCAAAATAGTGTTAAACAAATCAAAGGCGGTGGAAATCTGTCTTTTGGTCTGATGAGTCCAAACTTGACATTTTTGGTTCTTTGTGAGACGCAGAGCAGGTAAACCGATGATCTCTGCATGTGTAGTTCTCACCGTGAAGCATGGAGGAGGAGGTGTGATGGTGTGGGGGTGCTAAGCTGGTGACACTGTCAGTGATTTATTTTGCATTCAAGGCACACTAAACCAGCATGGCTACCAGAACATTCTGCAGCGATACGCCATCCCATCTGGTTTGGGCTTAGTGAGACTATCATTTGTTTTTCAACAGGACAATGACCCAACACACCTCCAGGCTGTGTAAGGGCTATTTGACCAAGAAGGAGAGTGATGGAGTGCTGCATCAGATGACCTGGCCTCCACAATCCCCCGACCTCAACCCAATTGAGATGGTTTGGGATGAGTTGGACCGCAGAGTGAAGGAAAAGCAGCCAACACATACTCAGCATATGTGGGAACTCCTTCAGCATTCCAGGTGAAGCTAGTTGAGCGAATGCCAAGATTGTACAAAGCTGTCATCAAGGCAAAGGGGGGCTATTTTGAATAATCTAAAATATATTTTGATTTCTTTAACACTTTTTTGGTTACTACATGATTCCATATGTGTTATTTCATAGTTTTGATGTCTTCACTATTATTCTACAATGTAGAAAATAGTAAAAAAATAAATAAAGAAAAACCCTTGAATGAGTAGGTGTGTCCAAACTTTTGACTGGTACTGTATATCAGAGCATCTCAGAAACTCTGAGCCAGGAGTAAAATACTAATGCATGTAGGTCTGAGAACGGATGTGAAAATGTTGCCTGTTCTGGGAACGCACATTTTTAGGTTGCAGGGAGGTTCTGAGAATGTTTTACTATGGTTCCCTGAAAGTGTTCCTGGGAGGTTTCTGAGAACTGAAATTATAAGGTTGTTTTATAACGTTGAGAACATGTTTCAATATGACTTTTAATAAAACTGCTAGCTTAGTTTAACTGTTTTGAACTCCAATCACAGATAAGACACATGGAAATTCAATTGCATAGGCATTAATCATGTAAATACATGTATTTTGTTTATTATTCAAATCTATGATCTTCTGTTTTATATTACATGGAATTAGTCCACTGCACCACCAGGAAGGAGCTAGCATGCTATGTTTTTTTTTTACTCACACAAAGCTGTTAATTTTAGTCTATTCAAACAGACCCCTTTTTAAAAGAAACAAGCACTCATTAAGATCAGGTGTGACCACTTAGTGGGTGTGGCCAACCCACCTGAACCCACTTAACAAGATGGAGGATAGAGAGAGTTTTGTTGATGCTGAGAAGACTGGAATGTATATGTTTTTATGGAACATTTTCTTAACGTCCTCAGAACAATTTGAGAACATGAGTTTAAATGGAACTATGAGAAAACCTGTAGGAAACACTGTGCTGAAGTACTGAAATTCCTACAGAAGAATGTTGTTTCGTAGCCCTTTACACTCGTACTCGTATGTTGAAAATGGCACTGATAAAAGGCTAAATTGGAACGCAGTAACATGCTATACAGTGCCTGCAGAAAAAATTCATACTCCTTGACTTACTCCACATTTTGTTGTGTTACCGCCTGAATTCAAAATGGATGAAATAATCGTTTTTCTCTCACCCAATCTACACCCAATACCCCATAATGACAAAATGAAAACATGTTTTTGGAAATTTACATAAGTATTCACACCCTCGAGTCAATACTTTGTAGAAGCACCTTTGGCGGCGATTACAGCTTTGAGTCGTCTTGGGTATGTCTTTATAAGCTTTGCACATCATAAACCAAGTGCCATGGGAACGGAACATCAAATATGTCTTCCCAGCTTTTTTGGAACCTGTGTGGCACAGCTGTCAACATTTTTGTCCTTAAATTGAACTGGTGCATGTCTGTATTTATGCCTTCTTTTCTTCAGACCATTTTTTCCCTTTGATATAGGGCAGACAAACAAGTTCCTTACCTTCTCCCTCTTCCACTTGCCTTCTCCATTTCTGTGGTAATGCTGCAATCAATTAGTTGAAACTTTGTATTCAGCAAACATTCCTATATATCTGCATGTGTGACGTAACTCCATACTTTTTTGGGGGGTCTTATGTTGCGCCTACCCCACATTTCCCAGGAATATTCTTATAAAATTACTGAATGTATCCAGAGTAGAGTACAGTAAATGTAAAATGCACATAAAAGCAACAGTGTAATGTTTGTGTCAGCTGAACTGTTATGTCCTCGCCTTTGATCTAATAATTTTCCCATAATCTCCAAACGGTTCCCTTTCAATTGGTACCATGGTTATGCATATGCTTTTCATATTTCTTCTGTAAGAAACATTTAAATGTTGCATTATACATATAGGCCAACGCCCACGAGTGTAAAGGGTTAACGTTCTTTGAACTATTTGTGAACATTTTCCAATGTCATACCACGTTCCTAGAACATTACAAAAATTGAAATGAAAATAACGTTTTTTTTGTCAAGTTCCCTAAATGTGCTGAGGGTGTTCCAAAGCCAAGCAACTATCCTGCACCATTCCCAGAAAGTTATGGGAAGGTTGCATGCAGAATAACCATAGGTCAACCACACTCTCACCAAGCTCTAAGAAACATCTGCTTCTTAGAGCGTTATGTGCTAGCTGGGCAGTTTTCTACTCTGAGAGGCTTTGTTGATATGGCCCATTCTATGCAATACATGTATATCTGGATATCCTGCAATGTTTGCACCCTGATGATCAGGCCCTTGGTGTACTGAGAGTATTGCAGAGTTGAGGATGCATTTCAGAGTGAATTAGATGGACAGCAAGGCTATCCAAAAGGTTATCTTCAATAGGATGCATTTCAGTCATTGGGGGAGCCGACCACGGCTCTTATTTCCTACTGCTGTTGTTCAGTAATTGTATACTGGTGCTGTCAGCAATGTGTACCCAACCACTTGCAAGTACGCACTCACTGCTGCACACATGAACATGAACGATTCATGCTACTAAAACAAACGATTGGAACATGAGACGTTGCACCAACTAAACTGTGAAGAAAGAAGAAACCTGTACACTTCTCTTGCTAGTATTACTGCTTTTTATTAAGCTTTATGTATCGGCTTCAAGGCCTTTGTCAGAGCTTTCGTGACGAGTCGAAATATAACAATGTGCATTTCATAAATATTCCAATAAAGTGTGTACATAAAACGTATTAAATACGTCTATAAAACAACAATGAGGACATAGGCCTATCAAGTAAGTTCATAAATCATTGGGTATAGTGCAAGTAAAAACGCCAGAGTAATCTGAAGTGGTGGAATTAATTAATGTTCACATTTCCAACATAACATGCAAGCACCTGCAACAAAGATAGCTCAGAAGTGCGAGTGCCTTTAGATTTTTGAACCAACTAAACTGTCCCTAAGTAGTAGAGCATGCTCCCCCTCTGGACGTTGTATGACAAAGTTTGTATGATTCTCATACGTTTCCTAATCACAAACAATTAGTTATTCTTCGGATTGCTTGGCCTGGCAATAGCAATAAGCAATATATCTAACTCTAATGGAAACGACAAAGGCTAACAAGCCGGGTTGGGGTTCGCGCCCCAATGAATTAAAAGATACTCGTGTTTGTTGTCTAGTATGGCTCGGCTTGGTGCATACTCAGGCTGCCCTCGCTCGAATCAGTTAGTGTGCGAGACTAGGGGACGGTGGGCACTGTTACCCTACTAGTCCGTGGCGCAGGTTCTCTTCACTACTTAATCCTTTAGGGGTCTTGGAATTTCCGATAGTTTTTTTTAATTTTTATTTAAATGTAACCTTTATTTAACTAGGCAAGTCAGTTAAGAACAAATTCTTATTTACAATGACGGCTTACCAAATGGCAAAAGACCTCCTGCGGGGACGGGGCTGGGATTAAAAATAAAAATATATAAAACTAAATAAAATATAAATATAGGACCAAACACACATCACGACAAGAGAGACAAAACAACACTACCTAAAGAGATACCTAAGACAACAACATAGCAAGGCAGCAACACATGACAACACAGCATGGTAGCAACGTAACATGACAACAACATGGTAGCAGCACAAAACAGGGTACAAACATTATTGGGCACAGACAACAGCACAAAGGGCATGAAGTTAGAGATGACAATACATCACGCAAAGCAGCCACAACTGTCAGTAAGAGTGTCCATGATTGAGTCTTTGAATGAAGAGATTGAGATAATACTGTCCAGTTTGATTGTTTGTTTCAGCTCGTTCCAGTTGCTAGCTGCAGCGAACTGAAAAGACGAGCGACCCAGGGATGTGTGTGCTTTGGGGACCTTTAACAGAATGTGACTGGCAGAACGGGTGTTGTATGTGGAGGATGAGGTCTGCAGTCGATATCTCAGATAGGAGGGAGTGAGGCCTAAGAGGGTTTTTATAAATAAGCATCAACCAGTGGGTCTTGCGACGGGTATACAGAGCTGACCAGTTTACTGAGGAGTATAGAGTGCAGTGATGTGTCCTATAAGGAGCATTGGTGGCCGAATGGTAAAGAACATCTAGCCGCTCGAGAACACCCTTACCTGCCGATCTATAAATGATGTCTCCGTAGGCTAGCATGGGTAGGATGGTCATCTGAATCAGGGTTAGTTTAGCAGCTGGGGTGAAAGAGGAGCGATTACGATAGAGGAAACCAAGTCTAGATTTAACTTTAGCCTGCAGCTTTGATATGTGCTGAGAGAAGGACAGTGTACCGTCTAGCCATACTCCCAAGTACTTGTATGAGGTGACTATGTCAAGCTCCAAACCTCAGAGGTAGTAATCACACCTGTGGGGAGAGGGGAATTCTTCTTACCAAACCACATGACCTTTGTTTTGGAGGTGTTCAGAACAAGGTTAAGGGTAGAGAAAGCTTGTTGGACACTAAGAAAGCTTTGTTGTAGAGCATTTAACACACAATCCGGGGAGTGGCCAGCTGAGTATAAGACTGTATCATCTGCATATAAATGGCTGCCTGAGCTATATTGTTGATGCAAATTGAGAAGAGCATGGGGCCTAGGATTGAGCCTTGGGGTACTACTTTTCTGACTGTATACATTGCACTCTTTGAGAGAGGTAGTTAGCAAACCAGACCAAAGACCCCTCAGAGACACCAATACTCCTTAGCCGGCCCACAAGAATGGAATGGTCTACCGTATCAAAAGCTTTGGCCAAGTCAATAAAAATAGCAGAACAAATTTGCTTAGAATCAAGGGCAGTGGTGACATCATTGAGGAACTTTAAGGTTGCAGTGGCACATCCATAACCTGAGCGGAAACCAGATTGCATACCAGACAGAATACTATAGACATCAAGAAAGCCAGTCAGTTGATTATTGATACGTTTTTCCAACACTTTTGATAAACAGGGCAAAATAGAAATAGGCATATAACAGTTAGGATCAGCTTGATCTCCCCCTTTAAATAAAGGACTAACCGTGGCTGCCTTCCAAGCAATGGGAACCTCCCCAGAGAGGAGAGACAGGTTAAAAAGGTCAGAGATAGGCTTGGCGATGATAGGGGCAGCAACCTTAAAGAAGAAAGGGTCTAAACCATCTGACCCAGATGGTTTTTGGGGTCAGGTTTCAGGAGCTCCTTTAGTACCTCGGACTCAGTAACTGCCTGCAGGGAAAAACTTTGTAGTGGGGCAGGGGAAAAAGAGGGAGAAGCATCGGGGCTAGTTGCATTATAAGGGGTGGCAGATGAGGAAATGTTGGACGGGCAAGGAGGCATGGCTGAGTCAAATAGGAATCCTGACTTAATGAAGTGTTGATTAAATAGCTCAACCATGTGCTTCTTGTCAGTAACAACCACATCATCAACTTTAAAGGACATGGGCAGCTGTGAGGAGGAGGGTTTATTCTCCAGATCTTTAACGTTTTCCTGAATTTCTTGGGGTTTGACCCACAGAGAGAGAACTTTTCCTTAAAGTAGCTAACTTTGGCCTTCCGAATAGCCTGATTGCACTTATTTCTCATTTGCCTGAACGAGAGCTAGTCAGCCTGAGTAAGCGTGTGCCGGACCTTTCGCCAAATGCAATTCTTCAGGTGGAGTAACTCTGCAAGATCGGTCAAACCAGGGGCTGAAACTGTTTTCAATTCAAATGTTCTTTATGGGGGCATGTTTGTTAACAATACGACTGAAAATATAAAAAAAGAAGGTCCAAGCGTCTTCGACAGAGGGGATAAAGCTGATTCTATTCCATTTTACAGAAGCCAGTTCATGAAGGAAGGCTTGCTCATTAAAGTTTTTTAGCAAGCGTCTATGACAAATCAGGACAGGTCATTTCACTGAGCAGCCATTACGAACACAGGCTGTAAAACAGTGATCACTAAGGTAATTACAGAAAACACCAGACTGATACCTATCAGGATTATTTGTGAGGATAACATCAAGAAGAGTAGCCTTTTCTGGGTGTTTGGAGTCATACCTTGTGGGATTGCTAATAATCTGAGAAAGATTTAGGGAGTCCCATTGCTTTAGGACTTGGTCAGGTGGTTTAAGCATGTCCCAGGTTAGGTCACCTAGCAGGACAAATTCAGACTTAGTGTAAGGGGACAAGAAAGAGCTTAGGGCAGGTAGGGTACAGGCCGGTGCTGATGGACGATAGCACCCAGCAACAGTCAACTAAGAGTTATTTTAAGTTTAATACTTAAAACTAGCAAATCAAATTGTTTGGGGACAGACTTGGTGGAGACAACCGAGCACTGAAGGTGATCCTTTGTAAAAATTGCCACTCCCCCACCGTTGCAAGATCTGTCTTGCCGAAAAAGGTTATAACCAGAAAGGTTAACATCAGTATTCAAAACACTCTTCCTTTACCACGTCTCAGTAATGACCAACACATCTGGATTGGAGCTGTGAACCCACACTTTCAATTGACCCATTTTAGGTAATAAGCTTCTAGTACTAACGTGCAGAAAACCCAGGCTTTTACGAGAGCAGAAATCAGTGAAGCAGATATCAGAGCACAAGTCAGAATTGGGGCTAGCAACAGTAGCAACAGTAGATGGGACAGGGTGTACATGCACATTACCAGATATCATCAACAGTAATACAATCAAGGCACAGCATAGGACAGGGAGAGCTCTGCAGTGCTGATGTATGACATCTGAATGTGCATTAGATGGCAACAAGATCATATTGTACAGCAATTTCATCAGGTAACATGAATACAAAGCCGGTGGGAGGTGGTTAGAATGGGATGGTAGGCCAAAAGTCTGTGTGGGAACAGACATAGTCGGTCCCACGGTTGGGTAAAGAAAGTTCATAGTCAACAAAGCATGTATGAGACATCAAGCAAATGCCAAAATAGAAAAATGTGCAAGAAAAAAAATATATATATAATGACTTGGGGCTAGCCATTGTAACAGTGCCTGTGTGCTGGAGGAAAAATGCCAGTGAATGGGCTCTGAACAGCAGGAGGGGGCTTCAAAGCCTCTGGATCTCTCGCTTCACACGTGGGAAGTGTGGTTGGGGTACTTACTTGAAGAAAATGGAAGTAGATAGTAGCTTCCTCTCCCGGGTGCCCATACCTTGGCTGAGTTTGAGCTGCCGGACGCGGAGATGCATTTGGTCTTTGGTCGGGTTGAATGTCTCCCGGGTTCTGGGCGCTCTGTCGCCAGTTACAGGAGGCTACTCAAAGAGAGAGGGCGACCAAGTTCTGTGGGTATCCCCCGCCGCCTGTGCTTGCCTCTTCCCAGAAGGGTCCGGGTCCCACCACAGTGATCCGGTCCTATGTAGACTTTTGAGATCAGGCTAGCTACCAAGCGCTGCATAGCATGCTAGGCAGTTTGGCTAACCTTCAGAGTTGAGCTAGCAACTGCTAGCTATTCCGGTTTCCTAATGGTGGATTTTATTTTATTTATTTTTTATTTTACCTTTATTTTACTAGGCAAGTCAGTTAAGAACAAATTCTTATTTTCAATGACGGCCTAGGAACAGTGGGTTAACTGCCTTGTTCAGGAGCAGAATGACAGATTTTTACCTTGTCAGCTCGGGGATTCGATCCAGCAACCTTTCGGTTACGGGCCCAACACTCTAACCACTGGGCTACCTGCCGCCCAAAGATTTGCTTGGGTAGCTCTCTTGCTTAGTGTATGTAGCTAGCGTTAAGTCGCTTGGTTATTCTAAACCATTGGTTGGGGGCCCCCCAGATAGCAAATGAACACAATATCAAAATTGCAGGAAATTAGCTTTAACGAAAACCGTCCAACTCCTCTTCTTTCCCCATTTTCAAAAAGAAATGGGGTGGTTCATCAAGGTGTCATTCTGGTCATGTGCGCCGCGACCGACTTGGCTAGTTTGTTAGCTAAGCTAGCCACTTGTAGCTAGCCAGTAACTCCTCCAGTATGTGTTGACGTCATTTCACAGGATTTGTTTTTGGACGGAAGCTGTAGAGATCAGAAACAAATACCTTATTCATCCATCTTTTGGGTTAAGCATTACATGACCTGGTATGATGGTGCATTGATCAGTTCTACAGTTTAATGCCATTCATTTAGCATTTTTGTCCAAAGTCATCTTTTAAAGTAACTGTGCAGATTTCTATTAAATAGATTTCTATGAATATTTTCTTCCCCAAATGTTTTACTAAGTATGTTAAAATGCAGCTTTTCTGTGTTGGAATGGTGTGGGCATACCCCAACAACAGAATGGTGTGGGCATACCCCAACAACAGAATGGTGTGGGCATATACCGGGTCATTAAAAATATTAATGCAAGTAGACCGCTGATTGGCCATCCTCTATGAAGAAATAGGAAGCATTTTTTAAATGGTCTGTTTGAGATAAAACTTTGAGGTGGGGTTTTTTAAGTATTTTTTCTCCAGTCAACAACATTATTTGGGTATGAGCTAATAGAATATGAGATTTTCACTGGACAATTACTTTAAAGCTGCAACATTTTCTCTCAGCCTCATGGCAAAATGTGCAGAGTAGCAGGGAATTAGCTTTAAAACTGCAAAAAAATCTCTCATCCTCATGGCAAAATGTGAAGAATAGCATGAGATAAGCTATAAAACAGCCTTTTTTCTCTCATCCCCATGATAAAATATGTAGAATTGCAGGAAATGTGTTTTTCAAAACTGCAACACTTTATCTCAACTCATGAGAAAATGTGTAGCATACCATTATAAAACTGCAAATTTTTCTCTCTGCCCCATCACAAAATGTGCCGAAATGCTGGAAGTTAGAAGTCAGTTTTCCCCAAAATAAATCTGTTTTATGGGGGTTGGGAGCCTTCCATTTATCTTTCAACTTACACACAAAATACCCCTCAAAATAATAATAATTAATGTCAAACTGTGGATAAATTGCAGGAAGTGCGTTCCATAATGTAAAAAATAAATAAAATGTGTGGACTCCCCAGACCCCCCATGTACTGTTCGTCCGACCCCAACATCTACAACACAATTTCCCTCTTGTTCTAAATGGATCGTGCTACCGTCAAAGAAGCTAGCTAGCCTAGCTTAGACTAGAAGCCTCATCATGGATAACGGAAAATCAAGCTTACTAGCTATCCCCCACCATTCCTGTTTCCAATTCCTAGAGTTTATGGTATCATTTTATACAGTCTTTTCCAATTTTTTTTTATTTTTACAATTTTCCTGCCCTAGAAAATACCCCCAAAATTGCCACTCTCGAGCTAAATCACTTCTATGCTCGCTTCGAGGCAAGCAACAATGAGGCATGCATGAGAGCATCAGCTGTTCCGGATGACTGTGTGATCACGCTCTCTGTAGCCAACGTGAGTAAGAGTTTTAAACAGGTCAAAATGCACAAGGCCGGAGGGCCAGACGGATTACCATGATGTGTACTCTGAGCATGCGCTGACCAACTGGCAAGTGTCTTCACTGACATTTTGAACATGTCCCTGATTGAGTCTGTAATACCAACATGTTTCAAGCAGACCACCATAGTCCCTGTGCCCAAGAACACTAAGGTAACCTGCCTAAATGACTACAGACCCGTAGCACTCACATCTGTAGCCATGAAGTGCTTTGAAAGGCTGGTCATGGCTCACATCAACACCATTATCCCAGAAACCCTAGACCCACTCCAATTTGCATACCGCTCAAACAGATTCACAGATGATGCAATCTCTATTGCACTCCACACGGCCCTTTCCCACCTGGACAAAAGGAACACCTACATGAGAATGCTATTCATTGACTACAGCTCCGCTTTCAACACCATAGTGCCCACAATGGTCATCACTAAGTTAAGGATCCTGGGACTAAATACCTCCCTCTGCAATGGGCCGCCCCCAGGTGGTAAGGGTAGGTAACAACACATCTGCCACGCTGATCCTCAACACAGGGGCCTCTCAGTGGTGCGTGCTCAGTCCCCTCCTGTACTCCCTGTTCACCCACGACTGCATGGCCAAGCACGACTCTAATACCATCATTACGTTTGCAGATGACACAACAGTGGTAGGCCTGATCACCGACAACGACGAGACAGCCTATAGGGAGGAGGTCAGAGACCTGGCCGTGTGGTGCCAAGACAACAACCTCTCCCTCAACGTAATCAAGAAAAAGGAGATGATTGTGGACTACAGGAAAAGGAGGACTGAGCACGCCCCCATTCTCATCAACAGGGCTGTAGCGCAGGTTGAGAGCTTCAAGTTCCTTGGTGTCCACATCACCAACAAACTATCATGGTCCAAACACACCAAGACAGTCGTGAAGATGGTACGAAGCCCATTCCCCCTCAGGAGACTGAAAAGGTTTGTCATGGGTCCTCAGATCCTCAAAAGGTTCTACAGCTGCAACATCGAGGGCATCCTGACTGGTTAGTGTGTACGGCCCAGTACATCACTGGGGCCAGGCTTCCTGCCATCCAGGACCTCTATACAAGGCGGTGTCAGAGGAAGACCCTAGATATAGTCAAAGACTCCAGCCACCCCAGTCATAGACTAATCTCTCTGCTACCGCAAGGCAAGCGGTACCGGAGCGCCAAGTCTAGGTCCAAAAGGCTTCTTAACAGCTTTTACCCAATCCATAAGACTCCTGAACAGGTAATCAACCCGCTGCTGCTATTCTCTGTCATCTATGCATAGCCACTTTAACTATACCTACATGTACATATTACCTCAATTACCCCGACTAACCGGTGCCTCCGCACCTTGACTCTGTACCGGTACCACCTGTATAAAGCCTCGCTACTGTTAATTTTTACTGTCGTTTTACTGTTTTTTATTTCTTTATTTATCTATTGTTTACCTAAAACTTATTTTTTACTTAAAAATTGCACTGTTGGTTAGATCTTGTAAGTAAGCATTACATACATTAAGTACATTAAGTAAGCATTTCACTGTAAGGTCTAAACCTGTTGTATTCGGCACACATGACAAATAACATTTGATTTGATTTGTATGCGTATAAACTGGCAAGCGTTTGAGCTCCGGTGCCAATATGAAGGGCTGGCTCCTTGTCAGTGCTCTGTGAGGGAAATCCTTATGTTCCTTCAGGAACTTTTTCAGCTTGGCAGGGCATGGGGCATTTCATTTGCGAGAGTGCGACCCCCTATAGTATGTTGTACCTCGTTTCCCTCCTTCAGGGAACAGTAGTTATAGTAATAACGTCACGGTCTCAGTTACTAGAGGGAAAGCATCTTAGTGTAAGGATCGACGCAGGAGATGAGAAGCAGGTACAGGGAGTGAAGGTTTAATAACTAACGGACATGAAACGGAACAGGAACAGCGTCTGGACAGGAACACATAACAAGACTTAATGCAACCACAGGGAACAACACAGAGGAGTAGACATACAGTATAAACTGGGGCAATCAACAAAGTGAGGGAGTTCAGGTTGGTCCAATGAGCGCTGCTGCACACAATGATGGTGACAGGTGCATGTAATGAAGGGTAATCTAGCGCCCTCGAGCACCAGAGAGTACCCCCCCCCCCACCCCCTCTAGGGACACCACCCGGCGTCCCACCTGGACGAGCCTGACGATCCCGCTGAGGCGTGAAACATTTCATAAATACCGGACATGCAACCGAACAGGAACAGCGTCTGGACATGAGCACAATACGACAATCAATGCAGACACTGGGATGAAACAGGAAACAGACAGATATAGGGAAGGCAATCAAAACGTGAGGGAGTCCAGGTGAGTCCAATGAGCGCTGCTGCGCGTGACGAGGGGAACAGGTGTGCGTAATGATGGGGGCAGGAGTGCGGAGTGATGGACAGCCTGGCGCACTCGAGCGCCAGGGAGGGAGAGCGGGAGCAGGCGTGACACTTAGTGTGCAGGTTTTAGCTAAGAGCGAGACTATTTAAGTAAAGTAATCCAGCTATCAGAATCAAATTAATTGGTTTTTCTGGGGTAAGGCCTATTCCCAGATTTCAGGAGGTTCCCGGGATCAGGAGGGAATAAGAAGAGAATCAAGGAATCCTTTTTAGGAAAGCTAGCATAATTTTTTAACCCTAGGAGGGATTGTAAACATGAACACATTACCTCCATTCAGAAGCACACACACATAATTTTCTTAAGTGACCCATTGGCACGACAGTAAAACAGGGTAGTGTAGGTAGGATTAATGTGGAGACAGTATAGTACTATAGGGTTAATTTGGAGACAGTACAGTACTATAGGGTTAATTTGGAGACAGTATAGTACTATAGGGTTAATTTGGAGACAGTATTGTACTATAGGGTTAATGTGGAGACAGTATAGTACTATAGGGTTAATTTGGAGACAGTATAGTACTATAGGGTTAATGTGGAGACAGTATAGTACTATAGGGTTAATGTGGAGACAGTATAGTACTATAGGGTTAATGTGGAGACAGTATAGTACTATAGGGTTAATGTGGAGACAGTATAGTACTATAGGGTTAATTTGGAGACAGTATAGTACTATAGGGTTAAAGTGGAGACAGTATAGTACTATAGGGTTAATTTGGAGACAGTATAGAACTATAGGGTTAATTTGGAGACAGTATAGTACTATAGGGTTAATTTGGAGACAGTATAGTACTATAGGGTTAATTTGGAGACAGTATAGTACTATAGGGTTAATTTGGAGACAGTATAGTACTATAGGGTTAAAGTGGAGACAGTATAGTACTATAGGGTTAATTTGGAGACAGTATAGTACTATAGGGTTAAAGTGGAGACAGTATAGTACTATAGGGTTAATTTGGAGACAGTATAGTACTATAGGGTTAATTTGGAGACAGTATAGTACTATAGGGTTAATTTGGAGACAGTATAGTACTATAGGGTTAATTTGGAGACAGTATAGTACTATAGGGTTAATTTGGAGACAGTATAGTACTATAGGGTTAAAGTGGAGACAGTATAGTACTATAGGGTTAATTTGGAGACAGTATAGTACTATAGGGTTAATTTGGAGACAGTATAGTACTATAGGGTTAATTTGGAGACAGTATAGTACTATAGGGTTAAAGTGGAGACAGTATAGTACTATAGGGTTAATTTGGAGACAGTATAGTACTATAGGGTTAAAGTGGAGACAGTATAGTACTATAGGGTTAATTTGGAGACAGTATAGTACTATAGGGTTAATTTGGAGACAGTATAGTACTATAGGGTTAATTTGGAGACAGTATAGTACTATAGGGTTAATGTGGAGACAGTATAGTACTATAGTACTATATATTTGGATACATTTTTCATTATGATTGCTTAGGCCTACAGTGTGGCTCAGAAAAGCTCTTGTTCATAACGGAGACAATAGAATAGAATAGACGTAGCTATATTGAGTTAAATTAAATTGTAGGGTAACAACGCATCAAGAGCCCAAAGCACATGACCAACCAATCGGATTGCAGTCCCATAACATTGACCCTGAACTTCTAGTTTAGACACAGCATGTGATAGATTTAAACATGACAGAGTTGACATTCTTGCGTGTGTCGGCAACTCAAAATGATGAACTAGTTCACACAATCGTGTCAGCAGGAGGTGTCACTCACAATGACTTCCTAGTTATGGTCGCTACGGTTACTGTCTTGGCCATTCTCCATTGGGTGCACTAGTGTAAGCTTAGGGGTTTAAACGGTATTTGAAATCTTTCCTGGAGTGCCAACTCGGCCAGGGTTGGAGTTTAAACTTTGGGATTTTTGGGGACTATTCCATTGGTTCCATTTGTCCCATCAAGCTCAATCGAGCAAAGATAAAGTTATTCTATCTTTCTAATACTATTCGAACCCAGATCTGGCTTAGGGGAGGAAGATCTTAGGTCCTGAGTCTGAAGATATATTTAGTTTTAAAGCCACTAAGCGTTTAACTGTAGCTGGTCCTTGGCAGAGCATGGCCCCTAGGCTCTAAGCCCCGACACACCAGCTGCCCAGGGATTCATCCCAAATGGCACCCTATTTCCAATATAGTGCACTACTTTTGACCAGGACCCATTAAGCTCTGGTCAAATGTAGTGCACTATATAGGGAATGGGGTGAAATTTGGGATGCATCCCAGACCTCCCTCCTCCTTTCCTCCTCCCCTCCCTCACAAGAAGCATCTGTGGAGGCGGAAAAGGTGCCATGTGGTGGAGATAATGATCACTCGTATCTGTAAGGCTGATCTGAATGCCTCAATTGTTTCTTTCTTTACCCTGGTCCTCACCAGTGACCAGGTAAACTGTGTTTTTAAGGATCTCTCTCTACCTGTGATTGGTTGACTTTATGATAGAGTCATGTTGTTTGACAGGTTGTACGATTTCAGATAGGCCTATAGGCAAGCCTATATGTTGGTATGTACTGTACCTTCATTACACAATTATGAATATAGAGTGCATAAGCTCGCTATAGGTTGCAAGTGTTTCTCCAACAAATTGCCCTCCATCTGATAGGGAAGGCCAAGGAGGCAACGAGAAACACTGAGATAGTGTGCAAACAAGTAGGGGTTTAATTCTCCAAATTTGCTCAAATACAAATGATTACTAGAGAAACTAACTGAATTAAAATGAAAGATAAAAAACTGACTGTCCTATAAAGTTCCAACTTTTAAAAAATAACGGAGATCTAAGGACCAGGAACAGAACGTACATAAACTCTTATCTATTCATAATTCTAAAGGTTTAAACTGTCTGTTTCTGCCTGACTGCCTGTCTGTTTGGCTGCCTTTCTGTCCATCTGTCTGTCTGACTGCCTTTCTGTCCATCTGTCTGTCTGTATGTCTGTCTTTCTGTCTGTTTCTGCCTGCCCGTCTGTCTGTGTCTGTCTGTCTGCCTGCCTGGCTCTGCCTTGTCCCATGGCCCAGCTTTTTCTATGCATGAATATTTCACTGTTTTTCGGTGCCACACACATTGCAAGGACTGTGTATTATTCAACAGTGTACATGTAGTAGAGTGTGTGTGTGTGTGTGTGTGTGTGTGTGTGTGTGTGTGTGTGTGTGTGTGTGTGTGTGTGTGTGTGTGTGTGTGTGTGTGTGTGTGTGTGTGTGTGTGTGTGTGTGTGTGTGTGTGTGTGTGTGTGTGTGTGTGTGTGTGTGTGTGTGTGTGTGTGTGTGTGTGTGTGTGTTTGGGCCTGTGTATGTGTGTACTGTTGTGTGGTTCGCAGGCTGGGAGGAGAGTACAAGAGGCTGTACAGGACGGTGTGAAAGGTTAAAAGATTTTAACATTTTCAGTAGGGTAGAGAGACCTAAACCAGACAAAAACAACACTAGACACTATAGAACACAACACTTTTACTGTCTCATCTTGGAATATACAAGGTCTGAGGTCATCTGCCTCTAGGAACTCAGACTTCATCAAAGGAATTGGATATACAGACATTGTCATCCTACAAGAAACATGGTAGAGAGGAGACGGACCCACTGGTTGGCCTCTAGGTTACAGAGAGCTGGTAGTCCCATCCACCAAACGACCAGGTGTGAAACAGGGAAGAGACTCAGGAGGTATGCTAATTTGGTATAGAGCAGACCTAACCCACTCTATTAAATTAGTCAAAACAGGAACATTTTACATCTGGCTAGAAATTAGGAAATGATCTTATCCTAAAGGGGGAGATCAACCATTTCCAGGCCCAGGGACATGTACTAGTCTGAGGCGACCTAAATGCCAGAACTGGACAAGAACCTGACACTCTCAGCACACAGGGGGAGAAACACCTACCTGGAGGTGACAGCATTCCCTCCCCCATATGCCCCCCTAGACACAACTATGACAACATAACCAACAAAAACGGGTCACAACTCCTGCAGCTCTGTCGCACGCTGGGTCTGTACATAGTCAATGGTAGGCTTCGAAGGGACTCCTACAGTAGGTACACATATAGTTCATGTCTTGGCAGTAGTACTGTAGACTACTTTATCGCTGAAATCAAACCAGAGTCTCTTAGAGCGTTCACAGTCAGTCCACTGACACCCCTATCAGATCACAGCAAAATCACACTCTACTTGAACATAGCAATACTCAATCACCAGGTATCAAAGCCAAAGGAACTGAATAATATTAAGAAATGCTATAGAAATGCTATAGATGGAAGGAAAGTAGTGTTATTAGGCAACAACAAATCCCTTCTAGACAATTTCCTGGACAAAACGTTCCACTGTAATAGTGAAAGTGTAAACTTGTCAGTAGAAAACCTCAACAGTATATTTGACCTTTCACCTTCTCTATCAAATCTAAACATTTCAAACAGAAAACCAAAGAAAATTAACAACAATGACAAATGTTTTGATGAAGAATGAAAAACCTAAGAAAGAAATTGAGAATCCTATCCAACCAAAAACATAGAGACCCAGAAAACCTGAGTCTACGCCTTCACTATGGTGAATCACTAAAACAATACAGAAATACACTACGGAAAAAGAAGGAACAGCACGTCAGAAACCAGCTCAATATAATTGAATAATCCATAGACTCTAACCACTTCTGGGAAAATTGGAAAACACTAAACAAACAACAACACAAAGAGTTATCTATCCAAAATGGAGATGTATGGGTAAACCACTTCTCCAATCTTTTTGGCTCTATAACAAAGAACAAACAGCAAGAACATAAGTATTGAACACGTCACCATTTTTCTCAGTAAATATATTTCCAAAGGTGCTACTGACATGACATTTTCACCAGATGTTGGTAACAACCCAAGTAATCCATACATACAAAGAAACCAAAACAAATAAGTTCAGAAATTAAGTTATGTGTAATAATGTGAAATGACACAGGGAAAAAGTATTGAACACATGAAGAAAGGGAGGTGCAAAAAGGCATGGAAAGCCAAGACAACAGCTGAAAACTATCAGTAATTAAAAAGCAATCCAGCCCCATGTCAGTGCAAATTAATATCAGCTGGTTCAGTCCCAACTGATGGCCTACAAAAAGGTCTCATTGCCAAGGTGTCACACAAGACACATCTCATGATGGGTAAAAGCCAAGAGCTGTCTCAAGACCTTCGCAACCTAATTGTTGCAAAACATAATGATGGCATTGGTTATAGGCGCATTTCTAAGCTTCTGAATGTTCCAGTGAGCACTGTTGGGGCCATAATACGGAAGTGGAAAGACAATCATTTCACCATAAATTTGCCTCGACCAGGTGCTCCTTGCAAGATTTCTGACAGAGGAGTGAAAAGAATAATCAGAAGAGTTGTCCAAGAGCCAAGGACGACTTGTGGAGGCTTGTGGAGAGCCCCAACTGTTGTCTCAAAGAAAACAGTAAGTAATGCACTCCACCGCCATGGCCTGTATGCACGCTCACCACGCAAGACTGAAAAAAAAGCATGTTGAAGCTTGTTTAAAGTTTGCTGCACAACATTTGGAAAAGCCAGTGAAATACTGGGAGAATATAGTGTGGTCAGATGAGAGCAAAATTGAACTGTTTGGATGTCATAATACACACCATGTTTGGAGGAGAAATGGCACTGCACATCACCCTAAAAACACCATACCAACAGTGAAGTTTGGAGGTGGGAACATCATGGTGTGGGGCTGCTTTTCAGCAAATGGTACTGGCAAACTTCACGTAATTGAAGGAAGGATGAATGGGCAAATTTAGCGAGACATTCTTGACAAAAATCTGCTGCCATCTACCAGGATGATGAAGATGAAACGAGGGTGGACATTTCAGCAAGACAATGATCCCAAACACACAGCCAAGGAAACTCTCAATTGGTTTCAAAGGAAGAAAATAAAGCTGCTAGAATGGCCCAGCCAATCACCTGACTTAAATCCCATTGAAAATCTATGGAAAGAACTGAAGATCAAGATTCATAGAAGAGGCCCACGGAACCTTCAAGATTTGAAGACTGTTTGTGTGGAAGAATGGGCCAAAATCACACCAGAGCAATGCATGCGACTAGTTTCTCCATACAGGAGGCGTCTTGAAGCTGTCATTATCAACAAAGGCTTTTGTACAATGTATTAAATAAATATCAGTAAGTGTGTTCAATACTTTTTCCCTGTGTCATTTCACATTATTACACATAACTTCATTTCTGAACTTACTTGTTTTGGTTTCTTTGTATGTATGGATTACTTGGGTTGTTACCAACATCTGGTGAAAATGTCATGTCAATAGCACATTTGGAAATATATTTACTGAGAAACATTGTGACGTGTTCAATACTTATTTCACCCGCTGTATATACAGTGGGGAGAACAAGTATTTGATACACTGCCGATTTTGCAGGTTTTCCCACTTACAAAGCATGTAAAAGTCTGTAATTTTTATCATAGGTACTCTTCAACTGTGAGTGACGGAATCTAAAACAAAAATGCAGAAAATCACATTGTATGATTTTTAAGTAATTCATTTGTATTTTATTGCATAACATAAGTATTTGATACATCAGAAAAGCAGAACTTAATATTTGGTACAGAAGATCATACAGAGATCATACGTTTCCTGTAGTTCTTGACCAGGTTTGCAGCACACACTGCAGCAGGGATTTTGGCCCACTCCTCCATACAGACCTTCTCCAGATCCTTCAGGTTTCGGGGCTGTCGCTGGGCAATACGGACTTTCAGCTCCCTCCAAAGATTTTCTATTGGGTTCAGGTCTGGAGACTGGCTAGGCCACTCCAGGACCTTGAGATGCTTCTTACGGAGCCACTCCTTAGTTGCCCTGGCTGTGTGTTTCGGGTCCTTGTCATGCTGGAAGACCCAGCCACGACCCATCTTCAATGCTTTTACTGAGGGAAGGAGGTTGTTGGCCAAGATCTCGCGATACATGGCCCCATCCATCCTCCCCTCAATACGGTGCAGTCGTCCTGTCCCCTTTGCAGAAAAGCATCCCCAAAGAATGATGTTTCCACCTCCATGCTTCACGGTTGGGATGGTGTTCTTGGGGTTGTACTCATCCTTCTTCTTCCTCCAAACACGGTGAGTGGAGTTTAGACCAAAAAGCTCTATTTTTGTCTCATCAGACCACATGACCTTCTCCCATTCCTCCTCTGGATCATCCAGATGGTCATTGGCAAACTTCAGACGGGCCTGGACATGCGCTGGCTTGAGCAGGGGGACCTTGCGTGCGCTGCAGGATTTTAATCCATGACGGCGTAGTGTGTTGCTAATGGTTTTCTTTGAGACTGTGGTCCCAGCTCTCTTCAGGTCATTGACCAGGTCCTGCCGTGTAGTTCTGGGCTGATCCCTCACCTTCCTCATGATCATTGATGCCCCACAAGGTGAGATCTTGCATGGTGCCCCAGTTGGAGGGAGATTGACCGTCATCTTGAACTTCTTCCATTTTCTAATAATTGCGCCAACAGTTGTTGCCTTCTCACCAAGCTGCTTGCCTATTGTCCTGTAGCCCATCCCAGCCTTGTGCAGGTTTACAATTTTATCCCTTATCTTTGGTCTTGGCCATTGTGGAGAGGTTGGAGTCTGTTTGATTGAGTGTGTGGACAGGTGTCTTTTATACAGATAACGAGTTCAAACAGGTGCAGTTAATACAGGTAATGAGTGGAGAACAGGAGTGCTTCTTAAAGAAAAACTAACAGGTCTGTGAGAGCCGGAATTCTTACTGGTTGGTAGGTGATCAAATACTTATGTCATGCAATAAAATGCAAATTAATTATTAAAAAATCATACAATGTGATTTTCTGGATTTTTGTTTTAGATTCCGTCTCTCACAGTTGAAGTGTACCTATGATACAAATTACAGACCTCTACATGCTTTGTAAGTAGGAAAACCTGCAAAATCGGCAGTGTATCAAATACTTGTTCTCCCCACTGTATATATATATATATATATATATATATATATATATATACACCCCCAAAAAAATTGATGTATGATACTTTGGTAATATGTACATTGTTGCGTCATGCCAATAAAGTGAATTGAATTGAATTGAAATTGAGAGAGAGAGAGACTTCCATCTAATTCTATTCTGAACCAGTGGTCTAGAGTTCCATCTCAAACTGTAAACACATCTAATCACCTAATCATAAAGCCTTTGATAAGTTCAATGAGGCGTGTTAGTCTCTTCCTGGGGCAGCAGGGGTGATTTACACTAATCTAAACCATGTCTCAGCACTGAAGGGTCAGCCAGTATCCTTACTACTTCAAAATAGAAGTAGGCTACACTCTATTGGAAGCAGGTGAGTTGTTGTAGAGACTATTTGACGGAGAAATTAATGTGTATTGTCCTATCCAATGTCTATAAGGTGGCCAGAAAGAGTATCATGTGACAGATGAACAGCCTAGCTAGCAGCAGAAGTGGTGTCCCAAAGGGACCACTACTTTTGACAGTGTATGTTCATGTATTATCACTCAACGTTCACCCCTCCATATAGCATGTCAGACAGTCTCTAGGCGTTATATTTCTATAGCTAGAGATATTGTCGCTATTAGCTATAAAAAATATATATATTTATATGTCTAGGACCGTAACTACTATCTCTATAACAAAGCACTGTTGAGAGCCACTAGTGGAGGCGGAGCCAGGGTCAGGTTATTGATTTGACTCTGTAGGGCGCCTCGGCTCCAAGCACCCACCCAGTATGGACATTATGTAATGCAAACCACATGATACAATGCCTCATTGACCACATCAAATGGCTGTCAGATACTTCACAAAGATATTGACGTTTTTCTGCTGGCAAATGTCAACCAATGTCAATGCCTACATGTGATCATTGAAAATGCATAAAAAATATATATACACTACCGTTCAAAAGTTTGGGGTCACTTAGAAATGTCCTTGTTTTTGAAAAAAAACAACATCAAATTCAAATAATATCAAATTGATCGTAAATACAGTGTAGACATTGTTAATGTTGTAAATGACTATTGTAGCTGGAAACGGCTGATTGTTTATGGAATATCTACATAGGCATACAGAGGCCCATTATCAGCAACCATCACTCCTGTGTCCCAATGGCACGTTGTGTTAGCTAATCCAAGTTTATCATTTTAAAAGGCCAATTGATCATTAGAAAACCCTTTTTCAATTATGTTAGCACAGCTGAAAACTGTTGTGATGATTAAAGAAGCAATAAAACCGGCCTTCTTTAGACTAGTTGAGTATCTGGAGCATCAGCATTTGTGGGTTCGATTACAGGCTCAAAATGTCCAGAAACAAAGAACTTTCTTCTGAAACTCGTCAGTCTATTATTGTTCTGAGAAATGAAGGCTGACGAGTTTCAGAAGAAAGTTATTTGTTTCTGGACATTTTGAGCCTGTAATCGAACCCACAAATGCTACTTCGGTGTGTTTATAACTGTGCAATACACTAGTAATAACAGTAGTACTAAAACGGTGGCTATTTGACATGGTTGATGGAGTCTAATTGAATTAGGGTTGAGTTCAACATAAAGCAAGTTCATCAATTGCAATGAAATTGTTGACTTTCCAACTTAGCTCCATATAGGTCTACTTTACAGTGAAAAACAGCTATTTTCTTTAAAATGACTTCAATCCAATCAGTACTCATGGAAGAAGGAACAAAACAATATTGTATCCTTACCCTCCTATGCTATCATGAGAAGGTGAAATGTAAACATGCCAAAAATTATCTTACTTAAGCAGTTGACTGAGACCTTCACCGGGGGACCACAACAACACGTAGACCTAGATATACTGAGCTATAGGATCAGTCTAAACTAGATTAGCCCATCTGATTGACCGAAATCCCGGCCATAAACTGCCTACTGCCCAGAGACATATAGCGAACCTATTGTCCAGTAACCTAAGTCAGTGACCGATCGATTCACCAATGTTTATCGATTACCTGTCATCGATAGGCTCATAACAGACAGTCTGAGCCTCGAAATCTATAGTGATCATTGTTAAAAACCCAATTATACAAGATTTAGTGATGTTTATATAGTTAATGCAACTGTGTGACTTAGTTGGTATAGCAAGGCGCTTGCAACGCCAGGGTTTTGAGTTCGATTCCCACCGGGGACCAGTCTGCTAAATGACTACAGCACATGACTGTTTAGTGAGAAATGGCTAACTAGCCCACGTATGGAGAGTTATTTATTTTTCTTTCTCCCCAAAGTTATTATTAGCGACGTGAATTACGAGTCTGTCCCTTGTGGATCCACATGACTGGCAAGATCTGTGCAAAAGTTCAAATCATTTTTTTTCAAACCATAACTTAGAAAGTATGCACTGTTGTTAAGCAGACATTTTACTCACCCGTTAGGTCGTTAAGTGTCTTGCCAATGCCTGGTCGAGGGTTTTCCTCGATACTGCCAACCTTTTCTACGAAATAATCCTTACTAGCTAACGGCCAGTTTACCGCTAACTCATCTAAAATGTAACTCGATCTCAAATCTAACTCGCACTTCCAAGTTCCACAAGAAAGAACAGCGAATGTGGTCATGAAAATCCAATAGATTTCAACCAGACAGCATATCTTCTTGTAGAGCGCTCTGCTTCTGAAGTCCTCTCTCCACAGCAGCCTATTTGCTAGAACAACCATTCCTTCCCCAACTCTCCTCCTCTCATCCCCCCCACTCACTCAACTCACTCACTCACTCACTCACTCTATCCCAGACCAGTCTGTCACTGCTGCGTGTGTGTGTGTGTGTGTGTGTGTGTGTGAAGTCTATCAGTCATGCAAGGTCGCGTACTGGTTCTTTATTTGTGAGGTATTAAACATTATGAAAAAGGAGGTGGCAGAGTTCAAAAAGGTACCTTTCTCTGCTATAAAACCAATCTTTTAAAATATTTATTAAGTCAATAGAGGAGTATAGGCCCTAAAGTAAAGGCTTATCTGTTTTATTCTTACACAAACAATAATGGTAACTCTGGTGCCTGGGCAACAATATTTAGGCAAACAATTTAAAGCCTTGTAAAAACGTGTTTAAATGGATGTAGAATAGACTAGAGCGACTCCATGCAGTCAGTAAAGAGAAGTTGAGCACAAGTCAGCATCCAAGCTCTTGTGTCATAGTCTGTCTGTCCCTGTTCATTTTTTTCTCCAACCCCCATCTGTTCACCAAGCATTATATTTCCGCAGAAAACAAACGCTCCATTCATACATGCTCCTTTCGCGCGGCTGGCGGAGGAGAATGAAACTCGAGGGTGCTCTGGGGGGACTTTCTGGTGAAATGTGACTGAAAGAGCAACCTGGACTCATGGGTAGACGTGACATAGTAAATCATATGTAATATGTACATGACATATGTAAATCAAATTATTAAGATGTCGTTCGGTTTCATATGTTATCTATTCATTTGTGATTGTCCATCATCCATTTCAAATAATATATTACGAATTTGCTAAATGTATGATATGTTACAAATTCCAATTTGTTGTGGGTAACGTTAGCTAGGTGGCTAATGTTAGTTAGCATTGGTTGTGGAAACGACCTCTAACTCAAATCAAGTTTAATTTGTCACATGCGCCCTCTAATACAACAGGAGTAGACTTTACCGTGAAATGCTTACTTTCAAGCCCTTTCCCAAAAATGCATAGTTTGAAAGTCAGATGAACTTGTCGATACCGTATTTATGCCTCTGTGTCCAGTATGAAGGAAGTTAGAGGTAGATATGCAAGCCAATGCTAACTAGCGTTAGCGCAATTACTGAAAGTATATGGGTATGCTAGCAGATACCCATAGACTTTCAGCCACTCCGCTAACGCTAGTTAGCATTGGTTAGGGGGAAACTAACTCTAGGTCAAATCAAATCAAGTTTAATTTGTCACGTGCGCCGAGTACAACAGATCTAGACATCACTGTCAATGCTTACTAACTTTCCCAAAAAGTAAAATTGAAATAGTGACACAATAAAATAACAATGACGAAGCTTTATACAAGGTAGGTACCGAGTCAATGTGCAGCGGTACGAGGTACTGTAGCTGAGGTAATATGTGTACGTGTAGTTAGGGTTAAAAGTGACTAGGCAATCAGGATAGATAATAAGAGTAGCAGCAGCATATGTGAAGAGTGTGTAAGTGTGTCTATGTGTGAGTGTGTGTGTGGCATCAATATGTGTGTGTGTGTGTGTGTGTGTGTGTGAATGTGTGTGTTGGACAGTGGAGGCTGGTGGGAGGAGCTATAGGAGGACGGGCTCATTCTAATGGCTCGGATGGAATCAATGGAACAGTATCAAACACAAACAAATGGAAACCACATGTTTGACTCCGTTCCATTCATTCCATTCCAGCAATTACAATGAGTCCGTCCTCCTATAGCCTCTACTGGTGTTACAGTGTCAGTGTAGTATGTGCAGAGTGTGTGGGTAGAGTCCAGTGAGTGTGCATAGAGCCAGTGCAAGAACAGTGCATTTGGAAAGTATTCAGATGTCTTGGCTTTTTCCACATTTTGTTATGTTACAGCCTTATTCTAAAATGGATTAAATCGTTTTTGTGTATTAAAAATAGAACAACTTAAATATCACATTTACATAAGTATTCAGACCCTTTACTCAGTACTTTGTTGAAGCACCTTTGGCAATGATTACAGCCTCGAGTCGTCTTGGGTATGACACTACAAGCTTGGCACACCTGTATTTGGGGAGTTTCTCCCATTCTTCTCTGCAGATCCTCTTAAGCTCTGTCAGGTTGGATGGGGAGCGTCGCTGCACAGTTATTTTCAGGTCTCTCCAGAGATGTTTGATCGGGTTTAAGTCCCGGAAAACCTCCCCACAGCAAGATGCTGCCACCACCATGCTTCACCGTAGGGATGGTGCCAGGTTTCCTCCAGATGTGACGTTTGGCATTTAGGCCAAAGATTTCAATCTTGGTTTCATCAGACCAGAGAATCTTGGTCTGAGAGTTTTTTAGGTGCCTTTTGGCAAACTCCAAATGGGCTGTCATGTGCCTTTTACTGAGGAGTGGCTTCCGTCTGGCCTCTCTACCATAAAGGCCTGATTGGTGGAGTGATGCAGAGATGGTTGTCCTTCTGGAAGGTTCTCCCATCTCCACAGAGGAACTCTAGAGCTCTGTCAGTGACCATTGGGTTCTTGATTACCTCCCTGACCAATGCCCAATTGCTCACTTTGGCACGGGCTGACCTCTAGGAAGAGTCTTGCTGGTCCCAGATCTGTGCCTCGACACAATCCTGTCTCGGAGCTCTATTGACAATTCCTTCGACCTCATGGCTTGGTTTTTGCTCTGACATGCAACTGTCAACTGTGGGACCTTTGTATAGACAGGTGTGTGCCTTTCCAAATCATGTCCAATCAATTGAATTTACCACAGTGGACTCCAATAACGTTATAGAAACATCTCAAGGATTATCAATGGAAACAGTATGATATTTCTAAAAACCTGTTTTCGCTTTGTCATTATGGGGTATTGGGTGTAGATTGATGAGGAAAAATGTTTATTTAATCAATTTTAGAATAAGTCTGTAACGTAACAAAATTTGGAAAAAGTCAAGGGGTCCGAATACTTTCCGAATGCAATGCATGTGCACTGCATGTATGTATTCCTTAATACTGGACACAGAGACATAAAAATGGTATTCATGAGTTCATCTGTCTCTGGGGAAGTAGATAAAGGGCCTCATTGCCAGAATCCCAAAGTATCCCTTTAAGGCTAAGGTTAAGGTTAGGATTAGTGTTAGGTTAAAGGGTTGAGGTTATGATTAGGGGAAGGGTTAGCTAACTTGCTAAGTAGTTACAAAGTAGCTAAAAAGTAGCAAGTTGTTCCAAAGTTGCTAAAGTTATATGTGATGGGATTCAAACATGGGTTGCTAGATGTTCATGTTATATGCTACACTTCCATCCAACCAACTACCCTACTTTGTTTTTTGTCTAAAGTAACTTTCTGTCTTATGTAACCATACTAAAGGTAACATATTGTACTAACTTGAGTGTTAGACCTACACAGAGTAGCTGGACCAGTAGGTTTGTGGTTTGAGGCTACTTTATGGAAATTCTGTGATTTAATTGAGGGATTTTCTTGAGTTTAAAATTAAACTAATTTCAGCACTAATTCTGTTTGAGTTGTTACAAAAATGTGTTACACTGTTAGAGCCTACTGTTACAAAATTATGTGATCCCCAGTTTCATAGTGATTATTATTATTATTATCATAATAATGCCTTTGCGTGTGTGTGTGTTTGTGTATGTGTGTTTGTGTGTGTGTTTGTGTGTGTTTGTAGCCTACATGTGTACATGTGCGTGTGCAAGCTGCATGTCTGAAAGCTGAAAGTGGACCACAGAGTATGTATCACATTACTGAGTGAGGCACGGGCCTCCCTAGCCTAGCTAGACAACAACATGTCCCATGTATTACTCATTCAACAGCCACATACCTATCTTCACCCCACACACCTCCCACTGGGCACAGACATCAATTCAATGTCTATTCCACGTTGGTTCAATTTAATTTAATTGAAATTACGTGGAAATGAAGTTGATTCAACCAGTGTGTGCGCAGTGGTCTCCCTCCTCCCTCTACAGCTGTATCTGGTTCCACTGCTCTCTCTCTCTCTCACTATCTCTCTCTCTCACACACTATCTCTGGTCTCTCTCTCTCTCTCTCTCTCTCACTATCTCTGGTCTCTCTCTTTCTGTTATTTCAAGAATGACGGAGCCTATGGAAAAAAGCATGGAGTCTACTGTACACTTATGTTCTTATAGAGATCATTTTATATCTTGAATTCCATATGTTGAACCACTCAGTCTCTCTCTCTCTCTCTCTCACTGTGGGGTGAAAACAATAATATATAGGCCTAATGGTTCACATAGGCCTTCTCTTAATTGGGGGAAATATAAACAAATCGTTTAGAACATTTTGTGAATTTGGAAGTGTGGAAATGCCATTGAAGTAAACGCACAAGCGTGAAGTAGCCGAAAAGGCTATTAGTAAGGCAACAGTGCCACCTAGTGGTAATAAAGTTTGGCTTCCTAGTGTACCCTAGAGTGGATATTCGGAGATCATGTTTCATTTGACAGTCACTCGCATGCAACTTGTTCTAGTAAGGATATCGACTTTGAAATTAATATCACAGTTTGGAGTGGTGACTCGACAATAGTCACAGTTTATTTACAAATAAACTGTGTACACTTACTAAAGTTCCTTCAAAAGTGTTCCTGACAGCGGTGGGATTCGAACCCACGCCCCCGAAGAGACTGGAGCCTTAATCCAGCGCCTTAGACCGCTCGGCCACGCTATCTGTTGACGTACTTGTATACATTTATTCTATGCTACATATCAATAGAATTCAATGTATTTTACCATGCACTAGAAATATAATTATATTTGTATGATTTGATATTCATACAAAATAAATGTAATTGTCAATTCAGTTGCATTTTAATCAATTCTGAAAACATAAGCGCCACTTCACACTTTATTTTGGCTGCTTGAATATGAGCCCGGTATAAAAAGATTCACATTTAGGCTACAGTTGTTTAAAATTTTTATTCAATTTCGATACCATACAAACACATCAACTGTCAGCCAATTTAACACTTTAGCTAGCTGCTTCAATATGAAACAGCCTAGCAACCTCTTGTAATATACAAGGATGAAGACATTTCCGAAGTCGTTAAGTTTTAATTACCAAACTTAGCTAGACCTGAATCAATACCAAATCAGTGGTATCAATAAACGAATCAATCAATTAAAGATGAGTGACAAAAAAAATGTGATACACTTCTACAACAAAATATGAACTAGTTGAAAAGAGAAGTTTACAACATAGGGAAAAAAAGAAACTGTACAAACTTGAAGTAGCTATAATGCTTAGTCCTCCCCGATCTCTGTCTAAAAGGTGTAAATGACCAAACATTTCAAAGTGAAAGACCCTATAATGTTGCCATCGAACTGCTGGTATTGTGTAATATAGCAGAGCACCAGAGCCATGTTCCTGGCCCAGTCGCACCACAACACATTGGTTTTAACTTTACATAAGTGAAACTGCAGATACACCTGGATCTGCATTTTCTGAATGCTCCACTAGATCCAGGAAAAACAGAATTGAGTGATCCCATGAGATGGGATACATAAAACATAAAAGGGCCCTGAGTTTTTCCTTGCCACAGCATTATGACCTGACTAGGAAAAACTCATGGCCCCAGTTGGCCTGCTGCCTGGGCATTTTCCTTGTCAGGTCACGGGGTCAGGAAAGAATCAGGGGCCCTAACTTGATGGAAGGTGTGTGTGTGTTTGTCTGTTCCCTGACGTCTTCACCAAGGCCTCCACATGGAGGGGTCTCCCCCAGGGGGGAAGAAAGGGGACAGGGGGGCAGGGTGAAACACCCCAGGCTGGGGGAGATTGGGGGAGGAAGTGGGGGAGCTAGGAGGGGTGGAGGTGAAGGGCTTCTGCTGATCCCTCCCATCTCTACCAGAATGTACCTGGTTGCGAGGGGCATGGAGCGGTGAGCTTCCTATGGGTGGGGGTGATGGCTGTGAGGGGGGCTTGGCAAGATGCATCTGTAAACAGCGAGGCCGGAATGACTGAGGTCCACCTCCAGATGGCAGAAAAAGTGGAGACTGGGGAGAGGAGGCAGGCCCAGATCCAGGCATGGAACTACCACCATTACTACTACCACCATTACTACTACCACCATTACTACTACCACCACTCTTACTATTACCAATGGCCCTAGTTGGTGTCCCATTAATACCATTGGTCCCATTGTCACCAGTGTTCCCAGTCCCAGTCTCAGAGCTGATGTGGGGCAAAGACTTGAGCAGGTGGTTGAGGAGCCGGGCCCCCAGTGGCTTGTCCATCCCTGGGCAGCTCAGGAGCAGGTTGTGGACCTCATGCATACACTGGATGTATCCACTGCTGTAGCGCTGCCGGGACTCAAACCCTATACTGGGACCAGAAGGGGAACCTAGAGAGAGATACGAACACAAGGGGGCAGCAGTGAGTCAGGGTTGAACACCAACTCCTCACAGGCTTAGTAGGCCTACAATGCGTAGTTACCATTGAGGTATGCAGGATATTGATGGTATTATGCACCAATGAATATGCAGTGATCTTTGTGAACAGGTTTATATCGGTCAATAGAATATATTACTTTATATAATTTTAAATAAAACAAATCAGCTGATATCAACTTGTGAAACGTGTGACCAGGGTAGTGAAGGAGTTTCAATCCCATTCCCTGGCTTTCTTTGAATCCCAGTTTGTCATTTGACTGATTTGACCCAATAGGAGCTCATTGATATGTAGAGTGAAGGACCCCTATTGGGCGACATTATTCAATGATTGACAACGCATGATAATCCAGCACATCATGGGAGGTTCCAAGGCTTCCATCACTGTAAGAATTTTAAACAGGTTCTGTATGTTCCGTTAGAACTCGGAACAATGTTTTAAGAATGAAAACAGTCAAGTGGACTACTGTCTTCCAAGGTGACGGTGTGTGTGTGTGTGTGTTAGGTGCTTACCTGAACCTTGACCCTTCTGCAGACTCTCCATATGTTGCACAGTAACCTCCAGTACATCAGCCTTCTCCAGTTTAGATTGCTGTGTAAGAGGAGTGAATCAGAAGAAGAATGTAATTTGCAATTGCATTCACAAAATATTCTCATCTTGTGTGTGTGTGTGTGTGTGTGTGTGTGTGTGTGTGTGTGTGTGTGTGTGTGTGTGTGTGTGTGTATACTCACATCCAGGTTGTATGCATCCACCATGATCCCTTTCAGCTGTTCCAGACTGCAGTTGATGCGCTCCCGCCTCTTCTTCTCAATTATAGGCTTCCGCAACTATCAATCAAATCAACGGGCCAATGAATGCAGATAGATAGATAGATAGATAGATAGATAGATAGATAGATAGATAGATAGATAGATAGATAGATAGATAGATAGATAGATAGATAGATAGATAGATAGATAGATAGATAGATAGATAGATAGATAGATAGATAGATAGGTACTTTATTGAGATGTCTACATATTAACAAATGGATGCCTTGATGATTGTTTAAACCTTTACAGTGACCATTTATGATATGTCAACGTAAAGCCATAAAGAAATAGAAAAACACCAATGTTTATCAATGTTGATCAAAACTAATCAGTCAGTTTTGCTATGGTTTGAAAGGGTTCGAATGGATTGAAAGGATTTGAATGGATGTCATCGGAAATTGTTTAAAATTAGGGGAAATGTGATTCGGTGCAATAGTCAAATGAGGTCTGCAATAGACACTTTAAATGCAAAGTCTGCCAACTCAACGAACTCTGCACATTGCATCAATGGATGCATCTTATCTGTGGTAGTGCAATATGGATGCATTTATTTACATGATGCATACATATAATTTAGGATTTAAATTGTAAAATGGTTTTACTAAGCACAATTGCTGCACAACCTTTTACTTGATGTATTACCCAGTTCCTTGCATGAGGCCCAAATGCATCATATCGAAACTATTTCATGTAGGTCAATTCAATTGCAACAAGCTTACCTTTCGTTCTTCTTTAGCGCTAAAATTCCTCTCAGGCCCATTTCCCCCGTGTCCCATGTTGAAGGCCGTCATCCTCGAGCTGCAAGGCGCACGCACCAAACCACCAGATTAACTGAGAGCTCAACAGTTATGGCCCTTCTCTTCTGCAGTTATACTCCCTCACAAAACGCCGTGTGCACTGTTTTAGTATTTATGATTGAATAGATCAACAGAGAGGGAGAAATTAGCACTGGAGAAGCGGTAACGGCGCTCTCCCCTGATATATATATATATGTATTTTACGCACCACAGCCTCGCGCCCCCAACACCTCCACCCACCAACATTACCATGACAATGTGTGGGTGCTCTCTCCCCCGAACTTTCCCACAGCCCCGCCGTGGGCACGTTTCATGGCACAGGGTCCGATTCTCCCCGCTGTTGTCAAGCGGGTGAATGGGGAGGGTAGGAGGGGGCGCGGACGTGGGCGACTTGTAGAGCGCGGATGGGATAGGGAGTTCTCAAGGGTGATGGCCAAAATGTAATTGCTGGGTAGAATGTTATGATCGATGATGTCATCTCGGAATCAGGAAGTGATTTTGCGGGTAATCAACCCGGTCCTGCTAATACATTTAGCAGAACTTGTTATTGTTTTCATAACAGTGCTAAAATTGCCTAACTAAAGATAATTGACATGGTGATATATCTATAATTCTGTTACAGTTGTCAATGATAACACATCATTACCCTCCCTAAAGTGTCACTGTAATTTGCTACTTAGTTAATCGATGTCCATAATACATGTATTAATAATAAAAATCCTCTGTTAAGAACATGTATTGATTTACTCATAAACAACATGTAGTCGAAGAAACTACCCCAATAAAACTCCATATAGCCTTCAGTTTTCAGCACCCAAACACAAAAGAAATTCGGACGGGATGAAAAAAATCGCACAACAATAGCAGCTAAAGAGATCTCCCCGCAACTCTTCTTTTCAATATCGCAATGGGAGAATTCTCAACCTATTATCTCCGTCCCTTCTCACTGCCACCCTTCTTTTCCACCCCCCTTTCCTGCGCTTCTTTACCAACGACCAACCCCTTATTTTCCTCCTCTCTCTCTCTCTCTCTCGTATTATTGTCCCCCTCTTTATCTCGTGGACGGACACACTCCAGTGGAGCGCGTTAAGGTCTCTCTCTTGCTTTTCTACGCTATAGTCCGGCCGTAATGACCCCCAGTAAACAGAAGAATGGTATGGGTGCTAAAACCTTAATGGCTATATTAAAACCTTAAATCCGAATTTGTTTTTTTCCCCTCCAACTCACTCCTGCACCTGATCAATGTTTTTGGCTGTGGGGGAGGGAATTGTGTTAAATTATTTAGGCCTATACACTATAGCCTAGTCTGACGATATTTTGATGTACAAGATTGCGACCGTCACAGACTTGGTTCTGAAATTGGTAATCTATACAGATTTAACAAAGCATGAACAATTATACATATATTTACGAGGTAGGTTGTTTGATAGCCTAGTAGGCCTAGAGGTTGCAGTAATAGATATGGCCTAGATAAACAGTTGTGGTAGTCTGTCCCACTGTGTTTGTGGTATCCCCCGTGTTTGTTGTTTGCACTTTGCAGAATGTGAAAGTGTCTTTAACCACTCTCCTTCTCACACCCACACACTGGCTCACAGACCTCCAGTCAAGTTCTTCCACACCGATCTCGACTAACCCTTTCTGTATGGACCTCGCTTTCTGCACGGGGTCAATGTCATGTTGAAACAGGAAAGGGCCTTCCCCAAACTGTTGCCACAAATCTGGAAGCACAGTGATAATGCCCTCAAAGACGGTGTTTAGAGGATATATTGACCCTCGACACAACACCCGTGCCAATATATCCTCCAAACACCGGCTTCGAGGACATTATCACTTAAATGTACACTGCATTCATGGGATTTTAATTTTACATCAGTTACTGATGTCTTCCCATTTGTCACAAATGATAATGTTTTAGTCTAATTATAATAATAACTACCACCAAGCTACTATAAAGTGTAGTTAAGTTATACTAGTTGACCTATGTAGCTCACTACTCCCCAACACTGGTCCTGATGTTAATTCTCATAAATGCAATGACAACTCTAAAAATGTTTCTATCTCTGTCTATCTGAGGGAAAGAACCCACAGGAAGTGATGGTGCTGAGAGGCAACTATGGCACTAGAGAGGAAGATGTGGGTTTGGTACACATGCACCACTTCCTTATGTAGCAGAAAATAATTCAACTACTGTAGATCCATGTCTGCATTGCCTTTGTAATATTGGTCAGTGTTAAGATTTTTTCAGTAAAAAAAAAAAACACTTTAAAACTTGATTGAGATCTATTTTTCAAATTCAAAATAAACACTTATAAAAGAGTTTACTCATTGCATCATCATTCAAGAGCATTAAAGGGGTGGCAGGGGGCGGGATTAGTCTAATTATAATAATGTTTTAGTCTAATTATAATAATGTTTTAGTCTAATTATAATAATGTTTTAGTCTAATTATAAGAATGTTTTAGTCTAATTATAAGAATGTTTTAGTCTAATTATAAGAATGTTTTAGTCTTAACACCATCTGACGTTAACACCCATCTTACCATCCTGTCCCTCTCAGTCAACCTTGTCAACTCCAGATGTGGTTTAGTGTGAAATCAACCATATCAGTTTGTTCAGTGGTTACATCTCACTCCATCTCCACAAGTGAATTTGTCACTGTTCGTATTGCACATTCGAAACAAATTTTCAGGTTTGCTCACCTCCAGCTATACAGTCCATGGAAGCCAAAGACTGGTTCTCCATATCACCTTGGGTCCTACTCTTCATCTAGCTGACTAAACGCCACTTCATGGTGAAGGAAGTTTCCAATGTTTTTAATCAAATACAACCACCGACTGTTTTCTTGATGAGATTCAATTGGCACACGTGCATTTGCGCTGAGTTGCCATCTTAGAGCAACAGCAATGAGCAAACAGTCGGTGGTTGTATTTGATGAATGTTTATTGAAAAAGTATGGATTTCAGCAAGCAAAGAAAGGCACGCAACAACATGGGACAAACATAGATACAAGGTAAGCGTTGACCTTGGGCGAATCGATGTAGTCGGAGCTGAATTACACTCTGTATGCCCCACCACATTGGTGTATTCACCAGAAACTTCCTTCACCAAGGAGTGGAGTTTAGTTAGCTACTCTTCATCAATGTCAGTAGAAGGCTCAAAAGTCAACAAAACAGGGTTCCCAAAGCAAAGACCAAACAGGAATCAGTGGATCCCGACACCATTTGGGGAAACGGCATCATTTATCCTCATGTGTAACATCTGCAAACGTCGCTAACCCATGCAGTTCTGCAGACGAGACGTGTTATGGATAGCTCTCTCCTGTGCCAGTGGCTTTTCATAGAGAATCGCCATTGGACGAAAGTACATTATGAAAATCATATGCCAGTGGATCCTTTAATAAACACATAATTATCATAAAGATTCTACATTTTAGCTATATTTAATGTATTTAAAGTATTGACTGGATCCACCCGTGTTGATCCCCTTAGAGATGTGACTGTTTACAGGGAACATCCATAATGCCCAAATGTTAGACTATGTTCCCCTAATGTTCAAGAAACTGTTACGCCCTTGATGGAACTTCCTTTTACGTATTGACTTGTAGGAGCCATTTTGGCCCGTTTATGTGTAGTGTATATGTTGTCTGTCAAGGGTTATTTTTACTTGTTTTGTACACTAGAGGGCACTATATGTTGGGGTCATGGGTCACTGGTCAAGTGTGTGTATATACAGCCGTGGTCAAAAGTTTTGAGAATGACACAAGTATTGGTCTCCACAAAGTTTGCTGCTTCAGTGCTCTTAGATCTTTATGTCAGTATTTACTATGGTACACTGAAGTATAATTACCTGCCTGCTGCCATTCCTGAGCAAGCTCTGCACTGGTGGTGCCCCGATCCCGCAGCTGAATCAACTTTAGGAGACGGTCCTGGCGCTTACTGGACTTTCTTGGGCGCCCTGACACCTTCTTCACAACAATTTAACCTCTCTCCTTGAAGTTATTGATGATCCAATAAATGGTTGATTTAGGTGCAATCTTACTAGCAGCAATATCCTTGCCTGTGAAGCCCTTTTTGTGCAAAGCAATGATGACTGCACGTGTTTCCTTGCAGGTAACCATGGTTGAAAGAGGAAGAACAATGATTTCAAGCACCACCCTCCTTTTAAAGCTTCCAGTCTGTTATTCTGACTCAATCAGCATGACAGAGTGATCTCCAGCCTTGTCCTCGTCAACACTCTCACCTGTGTTAACGAAACAATCACTGACATGTTGGCAGCTGGTCCTTTTGTGGCAGGGCTGAAATGCAGTGGACATTTTTTGGGGGGATTAAGTTCATTTTTGTGGCAAAGAGGGACTTTGCAAATAATTGTAATTCATCTGATCACTCTTCATGACATTCTGGAGTATATGCAAATTGCCATCATCAACACTGAGGCAGCAAACTTTGTGGAGACCAATACTTGTGTAATTCTCAAAACTTTTGACCACGACTGTAGGTAGCACAGGTGAACACATACAGTTCTTACCGTATCACAGATACAGCTTGTGGGGTGCATCTCACTGCCCCTTTTGTATAGAAATATGTTTTTGGAGCTATTGATATTTTATATGCACAATAAATGGGAACGTCACCCCAAAATAGTAATGTTTGGAAAGCTTTTTTTTTTTTGGACGTGTTATGGATAGCTCTCTCCTGTGCCAGTGGCTTTTCATAGAGAATCTTCATTGGACGAAAGTACATTATGAAAATCATATGCCAGTGGATCCTTTAATAAACACATAATTATCATAAAGATTCTACATTTTAGCTATATTTAATGTATTTAAAGTATTGACTGGATCCACCCGTGTTGATCCCCTTAGAGATGTGACTGTTTACAGGGAACATCCATAATGCCCAAATGTTAGACTATGTTCCCCTAATGTTCAAGAAACTGTTACGCCCTTGATGGAACTTCCTTTTACGTATTGACTTGTAGGAGCCATTTTGGCCCGTTTATGTGTAGTGTATATGTTGTCTGTCAAGGGTTATTTTTACTTGTTTTGTACACTAGAGGGCACTATATGTTGGGGTCATGGGTCACTGGTCAAGTGTGTGTATATACAGCCGTGGTCAAAAGTTTTGAGAATGACACAAGTATTGGTCTCCACAAAGTTTGCTGCTTCAGTGCTCTTAGATCTTTATGTCAGTATTTACTATGGTACACTGAAGTATAATTACAAGTATTCCATAAGTGTCAAAGTCTTTCATTGACAATGACATTCAGTTTATGCAAAGAGTCAATATTTGCAGTGTTGACCCTTCTTTTTCAAGACCTCTGCAATCCGCCCTGGCATGCTGTCAATTAACTTCTGGGCCACATCCTGACTGATGGCAGTCCATTCTTGCATAATGCTTGGAGTTTGTCAGAAGTTGTGGGTTTCTGTTTGTCCACCCGCCTCTTGAGGATCGACCCCAAGTTCTCAATGGGATTAAGATCTGGGGAGTTTCCTGGCCATGGACCCAAAATGTAGATGTTTTGTTCCCCGAGCCACTTAGTTATCACTTTTGCCTTATGGCAAGGTGCTCCATCATGCTGGAAAAAGCATTGGTCGTCACCAAACTGTTCTTGGATGTTTGGGAGAAGTTGCTCTCGGAGGATGTGTTGGTACCATTCTTTATTCATGGCTGTGTTCTTAGGCAAAATTGTGAGTGAGCCCACTCCCTTGGCTGAGAAGCAACCCCACACATGAATGGTCTCAGGATGCTTTACTGTTGGCATGACACAGGACTGATGGTAGCGCTCACCTTGTCTTCTCCGGACAAGGTGTTTTCCGGATGGCCCAAACAATCGGAAAGGGGATTCATCAGAGAAAATGACTCTACCCCAGTCCTCAGCAGTCCAATCCCTGTACCTTTTGCAGAATATCAGTCTGTCCCTGATGTTTTTCCTGGAGAGAAGTGGCTTCTTTGCTGCCCTTCTTGACACAAGGCCATCCTCCCCACTGTGCGTGCAGATGCACTCACACCTGCCTGCTGCCATTCCTGAGCAAGCTCTGCACTGGTGGTGCCCCGATCCCGCAGCTGAATCAACTTTAGGAGACGGTCCTGGCGCTTACTGGACTTTCTTGGGCGCCTGACACCTTCTTCACAACAATTTAACCTCTCTCCTTGAAGTTATTGATGATCCAATAAATGGTTGATTTAGGTGCAATCTTACTAGCAGCAATATCCTTGCCTGTGAAGCCCTTTTTGTGCAAAGCAATGATGACTGCACATGTTTCCTTGCAGGTAACCATGGTTGAAAGAGGAAGAACAATGATTTCAAGCACCACCCTCCTTTTAAAGCTTCCAGTCTGTTATTCTGACTCAATCAGCATGACAGAGTGATCTCCAGCCTTGTCCTCGTCAACACTCTCACCTGTGTTAACGAAACAATCACTGACATGTTGGCAGCTGGTCCTTTTGTGGCAGGGCTGAAATGCAGTGGACATTTTTTGGGGGGATTAAGTTCATTTTTGTGGCAAAGAGGGACTTTGCAAATAATTGTAATTCATCTGATCACTCTTCATGACATTCTGGAGTATATGCAAATTGCCATCATCAACACTGAGGCAGCAAACTTTGTGGAGACCAATACTTGTGTAATTCTCAAAACTTTTGACCACGACTGTAGGTAGCACAGGTGAACACATACAGTTCTTACCGTATCACAGATACAGCTTGTGGGGTGCATCTCACTGCCCCTTTTGTATAGAAATATGTTTTTGGAGCTATTGATATTTTATATGCACAATAAATGGGAACGTCACCCCAAAATAGTAATGTTTGGAAAGCTTTTTTTTTTTTGGACGTGTTATGGATAGCTCTCTCCTGTGCCAGTGGCTTTTCATAGAGAATCGCCACTACAGACCGGTCCTCTGGATCCCCTGTTGTTCCCCTCAGAGCTGTTCAGACTCTTGACTGGATCCATATCCACCTTCCTGTTGACAGGATCCATATCCACCATCCTGTTGACATGATCCATATCCACCTTCCTGTTAACAGGATCCATATCCACCTTCCTCCTGAATGTCTCTGTTGTGAAGTAGTAGGCCAGTGGGTCCAACATGGCATTCAGACAGGCCACCATTAGGCTGTAATAGTAATAATAATAATAATAATAATAATAATAATAGGCCTAATGATAATAGTGATAATAACGATAATACATTTGTAAAGCTTTTTAATGACAAAAATAATCTTAAAAGTACATCAAAAAAATAACAACTAATAATAATCCAAATACAACAGACAAGAAATGTACAAAATGAATAGATAAAGTACACCTAGAGCTACCTACCTATAGTGGTATGCTGCCAGAAGGGGGCATGTTATCGCCTCCCTATGGACATAGAGGAGGGCCAGAGTCCCATGGTAGGGCAGGAAACAGGTGAGGAATATCACCAGGCTGATGATGATCATCCTCTGAATCTTTCCAGAGTCAATGAGGTCTGTCTGGGCTATGGAGCTCCTTGTGATGGCCCGGATCAACGCCCAGGAACATACTAACATAACCACCAAGGGGATGCCGAAGCCGATGGTTAAAGTCGAGGCGACCGCCATGGGCTGCATGGCGTAGACTGGGAGGTTCCCAAAACAATTGACCTCCTGGATGTGCTTGGACGCTCTAAAGAGAGAGGGAGAGAGAGGGTACAGAGAGAGAGGGAGAGAGAGGGAAAGAGAGAGAGAAATAGAGCGAGAGAGAGAGGGAAAGAGAGAGAGAAAGAGAGAGAGAGAGAGAGAGAGAGAGAGGGAGAGATAAAAAGGGAAAGAGGGAGAGAGAGTTCTCTGACCAGGGCCTGTATTCATAAAGTGTCTCAGAGCAAGTGTGCTGAACTAGGATCAGGTCCCCCCCGTCCATGTAATCTTGTTAATTGTGATCTAAAAGGCAAAACTGATCCTACATCAGCACTCATGTTAACCTGACCAGGAGAAACTCTAGTTGTATCCTATACCTGCGTTTGGAGATGTAGATGGGGAGGCTGGCGCCGGCGGAGAGCAGCCACACCCCAAGGCAGACCAGTGGGGCTTTCTTACGTCCCTCCTGGACCCAGGACAACATGGGTAAGCACACGGCCATGCAGCGGTCAAAACACATGCAGGTGAGGAGGAATATGCTGCCATACATGTTGGCCAGAAGAACCAGGCCCATCCCTGGAATGGAATGAATTGAAGAAGAAGAAGAAGAAGAAGAAGAAGAAGAAGAAGAAGAAGAAGAAGAAGAAGAAGAAGAAGAAGAAGAAGAAGAAGAAGAATTGACTAAATTGACATGTTATTGACCCCAACCCTGTTAACAAGCCCGAGCCAGCCATTACCTTCACACAAGACCTGAGGTAACCCGGACAAGCCCAGATGGTAGTAGATCCTCAGAGGCAGAGTGAGGACCAGGAAGAGGTCTGCGATGGCCAGGTTGGTCATGTAGACTGTGGTGTGGGACCGTAACTTGTTATAGCAGAAGAAGACTACCAGGGCTGTAAGGTTAAACATTGAAAATTAAAAGAAAGCTTCAATTGCAACTCAAGTGAGTGCTGAGGTCGTATTGTTACAGGCTTTGGTTTTTCCATTTATATTTCAAGGTTGGACTTCAGCACGTTAGGACGTTAGCATGTGGGCAGTGGTCTAAGACACTGCATCTCAGTGCTAGAGGTGTCACTACAGACAACCTGGTTCAAATCCAGACTGTTTCGGAAAGTATTCAGACCCATTGACTTTTTCCACATTTTGTTACGTTACAGCCTTATTCTAAAATGGATAAAATAAAATAAAAATCCTCAGCAATCTACACACAATACCCCATAATGACAAAGTGAAAACAGGTCTTTGGAAACGTCTGCAAATGTATGTGTCAAACCCTGATCTGTTTCACCTGTCCTTGGTCCTTGTCTCCACCCCCTCCAGGTGTCGCCCATCTTATCCCCAGTGTATTTATACCTGTGTTCTCTGTTTGTCTGTTGCCAGTTCGTTTTGTTCATCAAGCCTACCAGCGTTTTCCCTCTGCTCCCGTCTTTCTATAGTTCCTGTTTTCTAGTTCTAGCTTTTGACCATTCTATCCTCTCCTGACCCTGACCCTGAGCCTGACCCTGAGCCTGAGCCTGCCGTCCGGTACCTTGCCACGCTACTCTGGCTTATTGACCTCTGCCTGTTCTGACCCTGAGACTGCCTGCCGTTCTGGACCTTTTGAACCCTGTCTGGATTACTGACCTCTGCCTGCCTTGACCTGTCGTTTTGCCTGCCCCTGTGCTAGTAATAAACATGTGTTACTTCGACACTGTCTGCATCTGGGTCTTAAACGTGATAGTATTCAAAATAAAAAAAACAAAATACCTTATTTACATAAGTATTCAGACCCTTTGCTATGAGACTCGAAATTGAGCTCAGGTGCATCCTGTTTTCCATTGATCATTCTTGAGATATTTCGACAACTTGATTGGAGTCCACCTGTGGTAAATTCCATTGATTTGGAAAGGCACACACCTGTCTATATAAGGTCCCACAGTTGACAGTGCATGTCAGAGCAAAAACCAAACCATGAGGTCGAAGGAATTGTCCGTAGAGCTCTGAGACATGATTGTGTCGAGGCACAGATCTGGGGAAGGGTACAAAAAAATGGCTGCAGCATTGAAGGTCCCAAAGAACACAGTGGCATCCATCATTCTTAAATGGAAGAAGTTTAGATCCACCAAGACTCTTCCTAGAACTGGCTGCCCGGCCAAACTGAGCAACCGGGGGAGAAGGGCCTTGGTCAGGGGGGTGACCAAGAACCCGATGGTCACTCTGACAGAGCTCCAGAATTCCTCTGTGGAGATGGGTGAACCTTTCAGAAGGACAACCATCTCTGCAGCACTCCACCAATCAGTCCTTTATGTTAGTGTGGCCAGACTGAACAATGTTTTTCAGCGGCAGGGACTGGGAAACTAGTCTGGATCGATGCAAAGATGAACAGAGCAAAATACAGAGAGATCCTTGATGAAAACCTGCTCTAGAGCGCTCAGGACCTCAAGACAACGCAGGAGTGGCTTCGGGACAAGTCTCTGAATGTCCTTGAGTGGCCCAGGCAGAGCCCGGACTTGAACCCAATCAAACATCTCTGGAGAGACCTGAAAATATCTGTGCAGCAACGCTCCCCATCCAACCTGAGAGCTTGAGAGGATCTGCAGAGAAGAATGGCAGAAACTCCCCAAATACAGGCGTGCCAAGCTTGTAGCGTCATACCCAAGAACACTTGAGGATGTAATCACTGCCTAAGGTGCTGAGTACTGAGTAAAGGGTCTGAATACTTGTGTAAATGTGATATTTTCGTTTTTTATTTTTATACATTTGCTACAATTTCAAAAAAGAACTGGGGTATTGTGGGTAGATTGATTAGGGGAGAAAAACAATTTAATAAATTTTAGAATAAGGCTATAATGTAACAAAATGTGGAAAAAGTCAAGGGGTCTGACTATTTTATGAATGCACTGTATCAAGTGTATGAGAGGAGGGCTGATTAAGGATCAGTTTTGTCTTTCAGATGGGGAGGGCCTGATCCTACAGTAGATCTATTCTGAGACGCTTGATACATATGGCCCGAGGAAGGTATATTTTTTTGATGTGATAGACTGTTAGCTCCAAGCACCCTTTTAGTTATTTATCCAAGAGGGTAAGAGTTCAGTATGTTGTCTCCCTGTACCTGTGAGGTTGAGGAAGAGGCCGACGGTGAAAACAATGGCGTAGACCCCCACGAAAATAAGGTTACTCTGGGTCTCGGTGCAGTTATGTGTGGTGTTTATGGTCATGGCTACCTCTTCTTTGGTGGTGCTGTTCTGCAGAGAGAGAGAGAGAGAGAGAGAGATAGAGAGATAGAGAGCGAGAGAGAGAGAGAGCGCGAGAGTGTCAGTTACATGTTGACATGGCTGGTTTCCTGCTAATTCTAAAGAGGCGAGATAGACAGATAACTCTAGCAGGTGAGTCACTTTTGTGTGACTGGTTATCCCAAGTTTAACTCAGAGTCGATCAAAGTTACCTCTTCAAATCTGCTTCATAGGATACCTCTCTGATCGACACTAGACAAAGGCTGCTACCCAAATGGCATCCTATGCCATTTATAGAACAATACCATGGCTCTGGTCAAAAGTAGTGCACTATGAAGGGAATATCATGCCATTTGAGACGCACTTCTATATTCACTGTTGTTGTCTAAAGAGTCTAACTGTCAAGATGATGAAATGAGGATGCTGAACAGCCAGTCAGTCAGCGAGAAGGTCATTTTTTATGTTGTAAAGATTTCCCCCTGACAGAGTGTACAAAACATTGTGAACACCTATTTTTACAGGGACAGTGCAGACTAATCAACGTTTCAGTAAAAGTGCGGGTTTTAGCCAGCCGGCTAATTTTCAACCGCAGTCACTCGGCAGGTTATTAAAAACAATTACAAGAACAATACATACAAACAATGAGCAGTGAGCACATGCAGAAGAACATAGGACAAGCAACACGTAGCACGCAGACAGAGCAATAGCACAAAAAGCTAAAAAAAAAACTAAATACACGAATACAACAAAAGGTGTAAGTGCCTTTGAACGGGGGTGTGGTAGTAGGTGCCAAGCACACCAGTTTGTGTCAAGAAGTGCAGCCAACTTGACACATTGGAGTCAACATGGGCCAGCATCCCTGTGGAACGCTTTCGACACCTTGTAGAGTCCATGCCTTTGACAAATTGAGGCTGTTCTGAGGGCAACTCAATATTAGGAAGGTGTTCTTAATGTTTTGTACACTCAGTGTAATATTCAAATAGGTTATTGCGTTTACCAAATAGGAACAAAAGGTTGTTTTAACTACATTCTTACTACAGTGAAAGCTAATGTCTTTATTCATGTTTCATAAAGTCATGGAGACTGTAAAGGCTGTGTTTCCCCATGCAGTAAAAGCATGAGGAGACACTACATGACTGCTATACCATCGCAAAACTGTTGAGAAATGTATCTCGATTGATATGCTATGTCTCCTAGCAGGGGGGATTCTAGGATTAGAGGTTTAGGGGGGCTCAGCCCCCAGCATGAGGTGAGGTATACTTAGTTACAGTATAATTGTCTGTGAAATTATACTGTGAAATTCATTACAGTAGCCTATAATGTGTTCATAATCTCACCCCTGTGTTTGTATTTAAGGACAATAGTCATATTGGAGTTTTACTCAAAATATATACATTTGAGATTAAGATAAAAAAAATACCTGAGAAAGTTTGGTTTTGTACCCTACCCTAATCTCTAATCATTTAATACAACAATGCACTAATACAATACCATACTATAATATAAAAAACACTGCATGGTCTGTCAAAATAGGACCTTTATTCACTGAAACAAATTGTGAGCTCCTCCAGCCCAGGGGTTCAGGTGCAGGGTACATGGTACCAAGCCCTCCAAAGTACAGCCGAAAAAAAGGTACATTTCATTTCACTTCTTTGGTGGGAGCATCAGACTGTGTCGTCTCTGTTTGAGTGTAGCAAATCTGTCAACAATTGTATACTGACTGAACCTTTTAAGGACATCCTTTTCTATGGACATTACAGCCCGATGATTCAGTCGGTTTTGATCCATGGTGCTCCTGAGCCAGGTGTGGAGACGACGTAATGCACTGAAGGATCTTTCACAGCTACAGCTGCTGACAGGCAACCTGAATTACAGCCTTCAATGATGGAAACATTTCAGCATCCAGAAGGTTGTACACTGTGATCATGTCCAGAGAAGCAGCACCTGCCTGTGACTTACGAGTCAAAGTTTTTGGCTACCATGACTTCCTCTGATTTCAGCTCAATGTTGTAATGCATTGCCATCTCTACCAAATGTGGCACTGATAGGAAGTGATCCAAGTGATCCGAGGCTCACTACCTGCCCCGCAAGTTGATTCCATAACAAAATCATCCATCCGCCTTTGCTTCCGCCTTTGTCCAGAAGATGGTTCTGGTACTGGGATCTGATTAGCCTCACACAGGTTTCTTGTTCAGTCATACAGATCGGCAGCTGTAGCATCACTGCGTTTCTCCTTGAGAGTCTCATACACAGCCTCTTTGTATGTCAATGCTTGAGCAAGGTCAACGTTCTCCTTTTGTAGATATTTGTGTAAACCTGCTGTCACAGACAGAAGATCCTGGAACATCAGCAGCAAATAGACCGTGGAGACTTTGCACAGTTTTGCCTTCAATCCCACTGCTATAGCTGTTCTGATGGTTGAAAGGAACTTAATGACGGCAGGAAAATTGTCAAGCATTGCATTTACTGATCGAAGCTGGCATGCCCAACGGGGTGTTTGACAGTTGCACGTGTTCAGAGGGGTTCAATCCTAGTTTCTTTTGAGTGTCTGCAAATGTATGGTGGTTAACTAGCAAGACATTAAAACGGGAATACACACTTTCCAGCATGTCAAAAAACTCTGTAGCCTCAGAAACGGCTTTGCATGTGTGACACAAGACAAGGTTTAGCTTGTGTGCATAACAATGCATATATATTGCTTCGGGGTTCTGCTTTCTGAAATGGGCTTTCACATCCCCATCTGACACACTCATGACTCCAGCCCCATCGTAGGTCTGTGCCACACATGTTAACGCATCAATTCCTTTTTCCTGCAATTGCTCTAATGCAGCTGTTATTGATTTAGCATCAGAACCTGTCAGTTCTGTTAGTGCTAGGAACCGCTCCTTAACTGGACCCTCTGTGCTGACATGTCTAACACAGACTGACAATTGTTCAGAGCGTCCGTCTCTGGCCTCATCAGCCATAATGGCACACATCTTAGACTCCTTAATTTCATTGACAATAGTTACAGTCACCTCTACTGCACAGCACTCGATCATCTCATTCTGGCACGCTGGTGAGAGGTAAGTGCTGTTCAATGGGGCTGTGTACTTCTGAAGGAAAGGATCAAACAGCTTTAAAAGGGCCATGCACTCAAGGAAGTTCCCTCTATTATGGCTTTCAACACTTTCGATGTGACCTCTAAAAGGTATTCCTTGCTTTCCTAACATGGAGGTAACCGCCACAACACGGCGTATGTACTGTCTTCTCTCTTATTTTACATTTCCTTGTGAGGCACTAGCCTTGTAGCTCTTCCAGGAGGCAACACTTTCCTTGTGAGATTGAGTTGCTTCATGTTTTTGGAACACGTTCAGAGCTTTTTCACATTTTTTGTATCTAGTTTCAACAAATGTGTTGTGTTTCAGGTTTCTACCGAATATTCGACATGCAAAGCAGAGGAATGTATTTTTGTCCTACGGAGTATTCTAACCACTTTTCCTGAAAGGGTCTTTTCTGCAGCCAAAGCACCCTTGGGGATAGTATTGTAGTTTCACTTGCTTAGGACCGGTGTCCTTATCTCTCAAGTCATCTCTAGTCGCAGCTGCCTTTCCGACACTGTGCTCTCTCTCTCTCTCTCTCTCTCTCCCTGTCACGGTGTGGGTGTTGGAGAGACCAAGGCGCAGCGCAGGGATAGTAGTTCGACATTGTTTCTTTATACTATGTAATAAAATTGAATAAACTACTATGTATAAACAAAACGAATGATGAACTAAAGAACACAAAACAACCACTATAGACAAACGTCACGTTCACAAAACACACAAATGAACGGACGTAAAAGAAAACACACTTACTTTAACCGTGACTGCGAAATACATCGACAACGACCCACACCAGAGTGAAGGACAGACTAACATATATAGGATCCCTAATTAGAGACAATGCGGTGCAGCTGCCTCTAATTAGGGATCCAACCCAAAACCCACACAGAAACAGAAAAGAAAGACACTGTCAGACTCTGACCATAGCTACATAGAGAAGCAAATAGGCTTCTCTATGGCCAGAGCCTGACACTCTCTCTCTCTCTCTCTCTCTCTCTCTATCTCTCTCTCTCTCTCTCTCTCGACAACCACAATCAAACAAACAAACAAACAATTATACTTTCCAATCTGGGATTTATTAAAATCAATTGTGGGTAAATGCACATATATTTCTGAAGAGTAGGAGTTGCTGATGGAAAACAATGATAATGTAAACAAACCCTTTACAGCTTCAACATATATTTAAAACTCATGTTTAGTACATTATCAATCATTGTATCAATAGTTCAATCAACTCATTTTAAAAGTGTAACAAATGTCTTAAATCCAAAATAGTAAATAAATGTTTTCTTTTAAAGTGACATTAAGCCAAATGTGTCCTTGTTAGGGCATTATGTTTAATCTGTGTTAACTGGGAGCTTACAGAGCAAAGTGGTTGAATACTTAGGCAAACAGCATATCTCAGTTATGACTTTTCTTAAATACATGTTCTAACACAAAATCAATGTCACTTTAAAATAATACATTTCAAGGGTCATTCTTTTTAAATAAAATATTACACAGAAGAACATTTCAGTGTATCATTTGTAATTCAGACAAATCTGATAACTTTCAAGGGGTTGAATAGTTTTTCAAGGCACTGTAAGGCACGAGCAACACCAATGCAGATTATGTGAGAAACATTCTTGGCAGCTTCCTGACTGCCTGTTCACTGGCACACCTACATTTCCCCTGGCTCTCATATACTTATTAAGTATATCCATCTATGGAGAGACATACATGTATTTAGGCTATGCATGCATGTAGCGTTGGCCACTTCAAGTGAATCATGAGAGACTGCAATGTTAGTTGGATGACATTTCAGTCATATTTTGCTATGTCTCTTAGCTAGCTTGTCAAGATCAATATTTGTGTTGCAGCAGTTATCAAGCTATCCATCTAACTTATCCTAGCAAAAGCCTTGAGATGTCAGCTAGCTAACTCTATAGCTAATGCTGCATCGCTAACAAAGAGACAACACAACAACAAATGTCTAGGCTGCCACATGGCATAGCTTGTCCATGTTACAATAATTAGCTAAAATATGTGTGTATTTCGTAAGCTTGCGGCTGAACGCTTCCTTCTGCAGAGCTGCGGTGCCTCTGCGTCTCGGAGACTCTTGTCGTGTTCTATATCAGGGTTCTCCAACTGGCAGCCCACGGGCCGCAGGTGGTTTTATTTTTCTCAGTTTTCTGAGAACAAAAACGAATGACATTTTTGTTGTGGAATTTTAATTGTTGGACATAAAAGACTGTTAAAAAAATAAAATAATCACCAGTAAATCTGCTCCAAGTGATTTGATTTAAGAAATCTGTTCCTAAGTATTCCCATGCATGATAGAGAGACGCGACATGATCGTATACAAATCTAAGCAAGATTTGAAATGATTATGCTTTAGTCAAACATTATATGTGTTGGGGCTTCTTGCGGTGAATTTGCAGTCTACTAATTATTTGTAATTATGTTCCGGCCCACCGACCATCCGCTCAAGACAAAATCTAGTTGCTGATCCCTGTTCTAGATTGTATATTTTACTGTCTCTTTGGGCCGCCGCGGAAGAGTGTAAAGCAAAGACGTTTTCTGTCAAGTCATTTAATCTTTTCACTCTGACCTTTTCCATTTCTCTCTTTCTCTCATCACCCCTACTGTCATGTAAATGTATCATGTATCTTGTATCTGTCTTTTGTGTATTTCGTTCTGGCATTTTGCTTCTGTCCTGTAGCTGCTTGACAAAGTAATTGCCCCTCTGGGATCAATAAAGTATCTATCTATCTATCTATCTATCTATCTATCTATCTATCTATCTATCTATCTATCTATCTATCTATCTATCTATCTATCTATCTATCTATCTATCTATCTATCTATCTATCTATCTATCTATCTATCTATCTATCTATCTATCTATCTATCTATCTATCTAAATACAAACACACACACACACACACACATAAATTCAGTAGTATCAGCACAAAAACACACACATATGAAGTCATCATTCTACCTCATCTGCAGTTACTGATGTAGTTACAAAAGTATCATTGATGTTTGGAAGCATACATTACCCGTTTGGAGTGAGTATGATTTTTGTGCACACAGAGACTCGAGTAATACACAGCTAATAGTGATTGCATGGAATGGAACTCACCTGTTTGATGATTCTGTGAGTGAGAGATTCTGATTCTAAAGTTCTTGAGGTCCCTTGGTTCTTCTCCCTCTTCTCTCTCTAACTACGGACAAGGTCTGTGTCTCTGTTTCTTTCCCGCGTTTATAAGGGGAAGCTTTCAATGCATTCACACACACACACACACACACACACACACACACACACACACACACACACACACACACACACACACACACAGCCTCTCGGTTACAGTCTGAGTGAGAATTATAGGCCTGCCACTGACTTTAACGTGACTGGATAGAGAAAATGCCATTTAAATTCACTTGACAATGCATGTTGTAACTAGATGTAATTTGTATTCGGAAAATAAAAACATTTTGAATCCAGAAATCATTCTATTTTTGTGTAATGAAGAATTTACATCCCATTTGAACAGTATCAGTATCAAAACGTTTTATTTGATTTAGGCTACATTTCGCAAATCGGAAGAACCATTTTGTACAGTTGTAGCTAACAATGTAACAAATAACGTTCACAACATAGCTATTTTTCTACAGCTCACTGTCACAAAAAGTTATATAAACTTTACGGATACCTTTCTGTATGGACCTCGTGGCGCAACGGTAGCGCGTCTGACTCCAGATCAGAAGGTTGCGTGTTCAAATCACGTCGGGGTCATATATTTTGCTTAAATATTCAGAAATCGCTCCGACGTTTCCTCGTTGGAAACATTCTAATAGTTCGCCTATTTTCAGTTTGCTTATGTGACAAAAGAAACAACTGTAGATAATCATCGTACCATCTAAACCGCTGTGAAATATATTTTCCATAAATATTTCAGATGTTGGTGTACAAAACCGAAAGTAAAAGACGTAAAGAAACTAAACTTTAGAACTGGAAGCATATAAATAGCGCACATAGAACATATCTACAGCTTCTTAGACTCGCTTTCAATGAGAATGACAGATCTATAACAAAAGATTATATCTGAATTCAGTCGGTTTGCCCAAAAAAGTGACATAATTGCATCTTTAGATATCTTACATCTTCCTCCATACTGTTTTAATGTAGGCTACATTTGTAACGGAATACCATCGAATCATTCAATAAATGTAAAGCTAGATCATGTGATGAATGATAACGATATTATCTGTTCTGTTTAATACCCTTCAACTGTGAGCATATTTACTTACAATTGAATGAAATATTTTAATTATAAAAGATAACATAAAATATGCACAGAATTATATTGAAACATGAGAAACTGAATGTCATATCAATGAACAACATAACTACTGATTATTACAGTCACTGATGTGTCTATTATAAATACTCCAGTCTTTTGTAGTCCATACAGAGAAGAGACAGTGACTACGTCAACCATTCTTCAATAACCCATTCATTCCTCTTGACAAATGGGTGCAGATGGGTTGCGGTCAGTTCGTGGTTGAAAAATGGTCACAGTCAATGGTCATCATGGATCATCACGCTTCCTACTGAAAGGAAATAGATGTCAAAGGTTAAGTGAACACCAATTATCTTTCTTTCTTTCTTTCTTTCTTTCTCCCCCCCCCCAGCCCACTATCTCACCTCCTTGCCGCCGCAGGTACCACAGATGCATCCGAACAGTCCGTTGACCATCTGTATTCCACACAACACCAGCTCCAGACTAGCCACCACCAGCAGCGTGGCGAACAACCCAAGGTTAAACTCCACAACACCTTCGGGCTCTAAACACTTCAGCCACAGGTTACTGTCACCCAAGTAACTCCCGTTGCTGCAATGAGGAACAATCAATCAATCGACTATATTTATCTATTGTAAGAAAGTTCTTTACGCTAGCCAGGCCTAGTCCCCAAAGACATAGAAAAAATAAATATACATATACACTACCGGTCAAAAGTTTTAGAACACCTACTTATTCAAGGGTTTTCTTTATTTTTACAATTTTCTACATTATAGAATAATAGTGAAGATATCAAAACTATGAAATAACACATATGGAATCATGTAAGAACCAAAAAAGTGTTAAACAAATCAAAATGTATTTCATATTTGAGATTCTTCAAATAGCCACCCTTTGCCTTGATGACAGCTTTGTACACTCTTGGCATTCTCTCAACCAGCTTCACATGGAATGCTTTTCCAACAGTCTTGAAGAAGTTCCCACATATGCTGAGCACTTGTTGGCTGCTTTTCATTCACTCTGTGGTCCGACTCATCCCAAACCATCTCAATTTGGTTGAGGTCGGGGGATTGTGGAGGCCAGGTCACCTGATGCAGCACTGCATCACTCTAATTATTGGTCAAATAGCCCTTACACAGCCTGGAGATGTGTTGGGTCATTGTCCTGTTGAAAAACAAATGATAGTCCCACTAAGCCCAAACCAGATGGGATGGCGTATCACTGCAGAATACTGTGGTAGCCATGCTGGTTAAATATGCCGTTCACCTACTCTGCGTCTCACAAAGACACAGCGGTTGGAACCAGAAATCTCAAATTTGGACTCATCAGACCAAAGGACAGATTTCCACTGGTCTAATGTCCATTTCTCGTGTTTCTTGGCCCAAGCAAGCCTCTTCTTCTTATTGGTGTCCTTTAGTAGTGGTTTCTTTTCAGCAATTCAACCACGAAGGCCTGATTCACACAGTCTCCTCTGAACAGTTGATGTTGAGATGTGTCTGTTACTTGAACTCTGTGAAGCATTTATTTGGGCTGCAATTTCTGAGGCTGGTAACTCTAATGAACTTATCCTCTGCAGCAGAGGTAACTCTGGGTCTTCCATTCCTGTGGCGTTCCTGTGACTGCACTTGAAGAAACTTTAAACGTTTTTGAAATTTTCCGTATTGACTGACCTTCATGTCTTAAAGAAATGATGGACTGTCGTTTCTCTTTGCTTATTTGAGCTGTTCTTGCCATAATATTAACTTTTACCAAATAGGACTATCTTCTGTATACCACCCCTACCTTGTCACAAAACAACTGATTGGCTCAAACGCATTAAGAAGGAAAGAAACTCCACAAATTAACTTTTGAGAAGGCACACCTGTTATTTCAAATGCATTCCAGGTGACTACCTCATGAAGCTGGTTGAGAGAATGCCAAGACTGTGCAAAGCTTTCATCAAGGCAAAGGGTGGCTACTTTGAAGAATCTCAAATATGAATTATATTTTGGTTCCTACATGTTTACATATATGTTATTTCATAGTTTTGATGTCTTTACTATTATTCTACAATGTAAAAAATAGTGAAAATAAAGAAAAACCCCTGAATGAGTAGGTGTTGTAAAACTTTTGAAGGGTAGTGAATTATCTTTGAAAACCATAAAAATCTAATTATAAACATGAAATTATAAACATGATAAAATAAATCAATAAACCATATGAAAATAAGTGAATAAAATACTTACTTGTTCAGGAAAGGTCTCCCCCACCCTGCAACAGAGGTTGGTGTTGCCCTAAAGAGGCAGACAGGTCCATTGGACAGGCCCAGGGCAGACGTAGCCAGACTGTACAGCGCTCCAACAACCCCAGCAGCAGCAAACCCAATGGACAGGAACATCTAAGTGTAGCAAGGATAATACAGAGGTCAGGGGTCAGAGGAAGAGAAGGTTGAGTATGTTGTACATTTCATCTTTGTTGTGTATTTACCACTTAGAAACTTGGTTTAACTAAAGGTTGAATAAATATAGTGAGCTTCTCAGCCAGTAGTTACATGTTTGATTTATCTTGTAATGTAATGATTTTTCCAAAAGAGGTATGTTGCTTGTCACAAATTGGTTTATTGTGAAATTACACTAACCATAATGTGAGTGAGTGCTACTTTGTGGGAAATCATTCCTGTGATAATGCTAATCTGTAATTTATATCACCACTATGGTCTATTTATTGTCCTACCTCCTAACCTTACTGCATTTTGCACTACATTTGCACTCTGTATATAGATTTTCTATTGGTTTTTTGACTGTTTGTTTACTGTGTAACTCTGTGTTGTTGTTTTTGTCGCACTGCTTTGCTTTGTCTTGGCCAGGTCGCAGTTGCAAATGAGAACTTGTTCTCAACTGACCTACCTGGTTAAATAAAGGTGAAATAAAAATAAAATAAAAATTGGCCGAAGACGCCCAGTGAATTATTTCCTGGTATTACACCTGTTTCACCAGCAGGGGGTAGTAACGTCAAGGTATTTGTTATTGAACTGTTAACGGCTTTAACTGTAATTTCCCCAACCATAGGCTGGGGAAGTCCCTCACCCACATATTGTGTAAGGTGTTATGGGCTTAAACTAGGTTGGTGTTATCTTTAAAAACTGATACAGGGTCAGATATTAATGGTTTGATCTGTGTTTAGGAGAGTGTATTTAGACTTACCCCACAGCGGTTGGCACAGCAACCATTGGTGCTAGTCAGGTGGATATGGATTGCTGGAATAAGGCACTGAAGAGAGAGTGAGAGAGAGAGGGAAAGAGGGACAGAGAGAGAGAGAGAGAGAGAGAGAGAGTGTGAGAGTGAGAGAATAGGAAAATAAAATACATTTCAGAATACTTTCATCACAACTGTTTTGGTGTGGAGAAGCATATTTAGAGACAGCATATTTAAAATGTACAGATATTCAGCAACATCAGGGAATTAACATTTGGGAAACTGTTGATCACAGTAATGTTACATTATTCCACTTCAGTAGTTTTTATCTTGGAAATGACCACACAAACCTGTGATCATGGTGTGACCAGTACTCCATAGAATCAGCATGTCTAAATCAGGGTTGGGGTCAATTCCATTTCAATTCAGTCAATAAACTGACATTTCTATTCAAATTTGACCAATTTCAATTGACTGGATTGAAATGGAACTGAACTAAAGCCTAGTCTTCTAAACCAATTAAGTCACATAATAGTCTAACTAAACCTTAAACTCACCATGATTCCTCCGCCGATGACACCTCCCATGTATTTGACCTCGTCGGTGATCCGGGCTCCATTTTCTTCTCTGTCCAACTTGGCGTACTTCGTCGACCAGTCAGGGAAGAATGCAATGATGTTACAGATGATTGAGACCCCCGCCAGGACGTAGAGCGAGATCGCAATGACCTTAGAGCACTTTCCTGTACACATGTTGCTGGTTGTACAGTTTCTTCAATGTTCAAGGAGAAAAAAAAAATGCCTCTTTGGTTTCTCCAAAGATATGGTAGACTTCAGTTGTCTATCTACAGTACTCCCGCACTGAGAAGAGTTCTTAAAATGTCAACAAAATGTCAGAGACAACTCCTCCAGTACTCTCTTTTCAGTTAGCTACAGAATTACTCTAAAGGTAGGATGCAAAGCTGCTTATATCCTGGTGGTGGTATCTAGGGTGGAGGTTAGCTTGGTAGGAGGGGCTAGTTAGATGACAAAACGTAACTATATAGACCACCCCCTCATTGACTCAAAACCCCAGTGACCAGGGCTGTGCACTGACCTTTGGAGGGGCAGGTGATAACATCTGCGTTGTAGGCCTACTTAAAAACAGTCGAATTGAACCCTTCCCTGTCCCTGACAGGCAGGCAGGCAGGCAGACAGACAGGCAGACAGACACTTTAAAAAGACTATATAGTATGTATTATATTCTTGCAATTTTTTGTCGATGACATTTCAGATTTAGATATTATCATTTTTCATGAAGTAGTTTGGATGTAGTGTAGCTTATGTGTTTGTTAGCTTGGTAAACTATATTTTCAGAGTAGCTTCCCCAAATACCTACTGGAATTAGGCTTTTCTATCCAGCATAGTTAGATGTACTAGAACAGACAGTCCCTCTACACTGTCTACACCCACAGTCATAAATGGAGATAGAGCTCTTGAATGATAAACAGGGATGGGGTTGCTCCACACAGGTTGTATACTCCACCTAGAAATATACAGTGGGGAGAACAAGTATTTGATACACTGCCGATTTTGCAGGTTTCCCCACTTACAAAGCATGTAGAAGTCTGTAATTTTTATCATAGGTACTCTTCAACTGTGAGTGACAGAATCTAAAACAAAAATCCAGAAAATCACATTGTATGATTTTTAAGTAATTAAGTTGCATTTTATTGCATGACATAAGTATTTGATACATCAGAAAAGCAGAACTTAATATTTGGTACAGAAACCTTTGTTTGCAATTACAGAGATCATACGTTTCCTGTAGTTCTTGACCAGGTTTGCACACACTGCAGCCTGGTTTTTGGCCCACTCCTCCATACAGACCTTCTCCAGATCCTTCAGGTTTCGAGGGTTGTCGCTGGGCAATACAGACTTTCAGCTCCCTCCAAAGATTTTCTATTGGGTTCAGGTCTGGAGACTGGCTAGGCCACTCCAGGACCTTGAGATGCTTCTTACGGAGCCACTCCTTAGTTGCCCTGGCTGTGTGTTTTGGGTCGTTGTCATGCTGGAAGACCCAGCCACGACCCATCTTCAATGCTCTTACTGAGGGAAGGAGGTTGTTGGGCAAGATCTCGCGATACATGGCCCCATCCATCCTCCCCTCAATACGGTGCAGTCGTCCTGTCCCCTTTGCAGAATAGCATCCCCAAAGAATGATGTTTCCACCTCCATACTTGACTGTTGGGATGGTGTTCTTGGTGTTGAACTCATTCTTCTTCTTCCTCCAAACACGGCAAATGGAGTTTAGACCAAAAAGCTCTATTTTTGTCTCATCAGACCACATGACCTTCTCCCATTCCTCCTCTGGATCATCCAGATGGTCATTGGCAAACTTCAGACGGGCCTGGACATGCACTGGCTTGAGCAGGGGGACCTTGCTTGCGCTGCAGGATTTTAATCCATGACGGCGTAGTGTGTTACTAATGGTTTTCTTTGAGACTGTGGTCCCAGCTCTCTTCAGGTCATTGACCAGGTCCTGCCGTGTAGTTCTGGGCTGATCCCTCACCTTCCTCATGATCATTGATGCCCCACGAGGTGAGATTGTGCATGGTGCCCCAGACCGAGGGAGTTTGACCATCATCTTGAACTTCTTCCATTTTCTAATAATTGCGCCAACAGTTGTTGCCTTCTCACCAAGCTGCTTGCCTATTGTCCTGTAGCCCATCCCAGCCTTGTGCAGGTCTACAATTTTATCCCTGATGTCCTTACACAGCTCTCTGGTCTTGGCCATTGTGGAGAGGTTGGAGTCTGTTTGATTGAGTGTGTGGACAGGTGTCTTTTATACAGGTAACGAGTTCAAACAGGTGCAGTTAATACAGGTAATGAGTGGAGAACAGGAGGGCTTCTTAAAGAAAAACTAACAGGTCTGTGAGAGCCGGAATTCTTACTGGTTGGTAGGTGATCAAATACTTATGTCATGCAATAAAATGCAAATTAATTATTTAAAAATCATACAATGTGATTTTCTGGATTACAGACTTCTACATGCTTTGTAGATAGGAAAACCTGCAAAATCGGCAGTGTATCAAATACTTGTTCTCCCCACTGTACTTGCTAGGATACTCAATGTCTCTTTTCTCTATAGATCTTGGATGAGAGATACAGTGAGGTCCAAAAGTATTTGGACAGACACATGTTTTGTTGTTTTGAATCTGTACTCCAGCACTTTGGATTTTAAATTATACAATGACTGACTGTGTTAAAGTGCAGACTGTCAGCTTTCATTTTAGGGTATTTCCATCCATATTGGGTAAACCGTTTAGAAATTACAGCATGTTATGTACATAGTCCCCACATTTTAGGGAACTAAAAGTATTTGGACAAATTCAAGTAGTCCGAAGTTTAGAATTTGAATACAATGACTACATCAAGCTTGCGACTCTACAAACTTCTTGTATGCATTTGCTGTTTGTTTTGGTTGAGTTTCAGATTATTTTGTGCACAATAGAAATAAAGGGTGAATAATGTAGTGTCATTTTGGAGTCACTTTTAGTGTAAATAAGAATATAATATGTTTCGAAACCCATCTACATGAATGTGGATGCTACCATGATTACGGATAATACCTGAATGAATTGTGAATAATGATGAGTGAGAAAGTTACAGAGGCATAAATATTATACCCCCAAGACATGCTAATCTAACAATAACAGAGGAGGTTAGCGTTTTTTGGGGCATGATATTTGCCTCTGTAACTTTCTCACACATCATTATTCACAATTCATTCGGGTATTATCCGTAATCATGGTAGCATCCACATTCATGTAGATGGGTTTATGTTCATTTCAAATCCAAAGTGCAAGAGTACAGAGCCAAAACAACAAAAAATGTCAAAATTCTTTTGGACCTCACTATATATATATGTGGATTTATCAAATCAAATCAAATTTTACTGGTCACATACACATGGTTAGCAGATGTTATTGCGAGTTTAGCAAGATGCTTGTGCTTCTAGCTACGACAGTGCAGTATTATTGTCACGGTCGCTATGAAACAGGACCCGAGGCGCAGAGCTGTAGTGCGAAGACATTCCTTTATTCCAGTATAATAATCCCAAAACCGAACAAAGGAGAGACAACGACCATGAACCGGCGTGAAAACAAAAGGAACACACACACAATCCCACAAACACAGGTGGAACAACTGAACTTAAATAGGCTCCCCAATTAGAGGCAATGCGGCGCAGCTGCCTCTAATTGGGGACCAATTCCAACACAAACAGAGAATTCCAGAGGTCTCTGGACACTAAACCTGGAAAACATAAAGGTTTCCAGAGACCTCTCTGAACGTAATTCCTTATGGGAGGGGAACCGGCGTTGGTGGAGGCTCTTGGCACCAGGTCAGGTAGGGGCTCTGGCTCAGGAGCAGGACTGTAGCCCTTTCCCGGACTGGGCACTGGTGGAGCGGACAGCTCCGGCACTGGATCGGGGCTGACGACCAGTCCCGGACTGGGCACCGGTGTAGCGGACAGCTCCGGCATTGGATCGGGGCTGACGACCGGTCCCGGACTGGGCACTAGTGGAGCGAACTGCTCTGGCACTGGATCGGGGATGACGACCGGTCCCGGACTGGGCACCGGTGGAGCGGACTTCTCCGGAACTGGATCTGAGCTGACGATTATGAATATTTTAAGCTTTTGTTTAATATTTTTAGGACTATGATTCAAAGAACATAATTGGAAGGTTTGAAACCACAGTAGGTTACTCAGTAAACTATAGAATGGCATAGGATAGCAACAGGATGGAGATAGAGCAGCCAGTAAAGGCCAATAGTTAGAGTAGTCAGTAAAGCCCAATAGTTAGAGCAGTCAGTGAAGCCCAAGAGAAGATGATCATATGGTTTTATGGGGTACACTTAGACATTAGCTATAATATAAGGAGGACTAGAATGGTTGAATAGAACAGTGTCTGTATGGTACTGTGGTTGTACCAGGTTGTAACAGGCACTAAGAATTTGGGTCCATGTATGTTTTGAGATTTATGAGTGTGTGTCTGGTTGCCTTCATGGGTGAGTGTGTTTGTCTTTACACCATTACTAGGGGGTCGCCACGATGGTTTCACAGTTTCGTATCTTGAAGTTTTATTGCCATGGGGGGAATGTTTTACATTTTGAAGCTTTAACTGCTGACAGGAAGAGGGGTGTAGACGAACCAGAGTTGAAAGGTTTTGAAACGATAGTAGATGACTGTTAAGGGGGGTTAATGAGCCTACCCGTGAGGGAGGGGCTACGTATGCTATGTAACCACACGAGTATAAGAAGCGCAAATGAGTCTGGGAGGGGCAGAAGTCTCTGGAGGCTCCTCTGCTTTTGTTGCTTTCGGGGCTGACGACCGGTCCTGGACTGTGCACCGGTGGAGCGGACTGCTTTGGCCCTGGAGCGAGACTGACGATCGGTCCCGGACTGGGCACCGGTGGAGCGGACTGCTCCGGCCCTGGAGCGAGGCTGACGATCGGTCCCGGACTGGGCACCGGTGGAGCGGACTGCTCCGGCCCTGGAGCGAGGCTGACGACCGGTCCCGGACTGGGCACCGGTGGAGCAGACTGCTCCGGCACTAGCGCTACCGCGCTGAGTACACGCTCTGGCACCACCGGGCTAGGAACCGGTACAGGCGCTACAGAGCTGAGGACAAGCACTGGCGCCACCGGGCTAGGAACCGGTACTGGCGCTACCAAGATGGGAACACGCACTGGAGCTACCAGGCTACGTACCGGCAATGGAGCTACCGGGCTAAGAACCGGTACAGGCGCCACCAGGCTAGGAACCGGTATTGGCGCTACCAAGCTGGGAACACGCACTGGAGCTACCGGGCTAGGTACCGGCACTGGAACTACCGGGCTAGGAACGGAGACGTCGGGGACTTCTGGGATGCTTCGGAATCTCCTCTCCTTCCTACGTTCCCGTAGCCGCCCATCAATCCGGATGGTCAAGGCGATGAGCGAGTCGAGATCCGTCGGTAGTTCCTGGGCTGCTAGCTCGTCCTTAACTTCCTCCGATACTCCGTGCAGGAATGTGTCGAACAGCAATTCCAGTTCCAGGCACTCTTAGCTGCCAACGTGCGGAAATCCACTGCAGAGTCTTGCCGAAGCTTAAGTAACTTCCGGGCAGCCTCTCTCCTGGACAATGGAGCATCGAAAACCTTCTTCACCTCCGCCACAAACTCCTCCAGACTGAAGCATACGGCCGATTACTGTTCCCACACTGCCGTTGCCCAGGCGAGAGCCCTCCCAGACATCAGCGTGATAAGGTACGCTATCTTTGAGCGGTCCGAGGAGAAGGAGGAGGGCTGGAGCTCGATGATGAGAGAACACTGAGCGAGAAATGCCCAATAGGTTCCCAACTCTCCAGCGAAGCGTTCCGGGGAGGTAAGCAGGGTTCTCTGGAAACCGGGGTGGCCGGGGTTACTGAGGGGCTGGGAGGTTACCGTCGTGGTAGGCTGCCTGACAGACAACCCATGGAATTGCTCCAGCAATGTGTTCAACGCTTGGTCATGGCGTTCGGCCAAGGTCAGGAACCCTTTCATAAGACCACAAAGCAACTCCTCGTGCCTTCCAATGGTGGCTCCTTGGGAGGAGACGGCGTTGAGGAGCTGGTCCGAGTCTGCTGGGTCCGTCATGGCCAGTTCGTATTATCAAGGCTCAGGAGAAGACCCAGATTCAGACAGTTCAGAAGTAACAAAAATTTATTACAAAAAACAGGGGTCAGGCAAACAACAGGTCAAGGGCAGGCAGACGTCAGTAATGGTTAAAACCGGGAAAACTAGAGAACAGGGGTACGAGAAAAAACGGTGGTAGGCTTGACGAGACAAGACGAACCGACAACAGACAAATGGGGAAGATGGGCGACACCTGGAGGGGGGTGGAGACAAGCACAAAGACAGGGTGTGACAAACAATAATAATAATAATAAGTGATGAGTATGACTATTATAGGCGTAGGCAACAGATCTTGATGAAATGTAATTTTAAGCGAAAGGACTGAAAGGACATTTTAAGGGAAAGGTGCTGATTGGACACCACCAGGATCGCACAATGGTGTTAATTAAAGAAGTGGAACCAACTTGTGGTGCTGAAGGATAGTTGAAGGGTAGCTCTGCCATTCGGCCAGTTCAGGAACAAACAACAATAATTTGCAGTAGGCCTATAGCCTAATAGGCCTACTACTACGTGGTATAGTTATTTGTATTCTATAGCCTAATGTAAATACAAATACACATAGCTTAATATCATTGCACTGTTTGCGAGGATAACTTTATTGCGAGTATGCATTTCATTGTATTGTGATTTGGTTAGCTTGAACACATGTTTACAATATACCCTATTACAGAATAAAAGAAAACAGAGACCTGAACTATTTATGGTGTGGTAAGTAAGTAAAGTAAAGTAAAAAAAAATTATATAGCACATTTCACAGATAAAGATCACAAAGTGCTTCACAATAAAATGAAATACAATAACAAATCTTGAAGCACAAGAACACCAAACAAAAATCGAAAACATAACAAACAACCATAAAAACCCCTCGACTACCTAAAAGCCTGCTTGAAGAGCAAAGTCTTCAGTTGCTTTTTAAATGAATCAACAGAGTTCGCAAAACGCAGAAGGGGAGGCAAAGCATTCCACAGCTTAGGAGCCACTGCCTGGAATGATTGGTCCCCTCTAGTTTTAAAATGAGTGCGAGGAACAACTAATAGCCTCTGATCTAATGACCTGAGACTCCGGGTGGGAGTGTGAAGCTGTATCAAGTCAGTGATGTAAGTAGGCACTTGACCATGCAAGGCTCTGAAGGTAAGAACCAGGATTTTAAAATGAATTCTATACTGGACTGGTAACCAGTGTAATGCTGCTAAAACAGGTGTGATGTGTTCTCTTTTCTTAATGTGAGTTAAAAGCCTTGCAGCAGAGTTCTGAACAGCCTGGAGGTGATAAAGCTCCTTTTTACTCAAACAGGTAAAAAGACTGTTACAGTAATCTAAACGAGAGGAGATGAATGCATGAATGATCATCTCCAACTCACCCTTAGTCACAAATGATCTTAATTTGGAAATATTCCTCATTTGGAAGAAACAGTTTCTAACTAATTGTTTAGAGTGGAGCTCCAAGGACATAGCTGAATCAAAAACAACACCTAAGCTCCTAAGGCTCGGTTGGACAGACGAGCCTAAGTCACCAATATGCTGTATTATCTTTGGGATTTTACTTTCAGGGGCGATAATTAGTGTTTCTGTTTTGTCTGAATTCAGAAGCAAAAAGTTGTCACATAACCACTGTTTGATACTAGTCAGACAGTTGATTAGGGAAGACAGTTTAGAGAACTCAGTTTCCTTAAAACTGTATTCATGCATCTCAAAAACTATAACCGAAATGCATTATTACCTCCAACTTGGCCCAATTCACATGTCCAATTGCCCATCCTGACATACCAAGTTAGAACGGGCCCTGTGTCTCAACCAAATATCCCCAGCAAGGCTACAGCAACTTCCGGAGAGGGACAGGCTTTTTGCAGTGGCCACTTTGGTTTGTTTAGGTGTCCTTGACATTATGGCATCGCCTTAAAAGTGGTTACATGTAGTTTTGGGTTCCACTGTGCAAGAGGGGTCCATGGAGTTTTATGAACATCATCAAGGCCTGAATATATTTTCCAGAAATAGTTTTACCAGCTCCGAGTATTCTCGAGCTAAATTGAAAAAAAGTGAGGGAGCGTCTCTCCTCCACGCTCCGGCACCACTGCACCCCTGATTGTATTTTCACTAAACAAGATCAATGTGTTGAGCTGCGTGTCTCAGGTCATCGCTGTTCTTTCATGAGCAATGATGCACCTGGTCTCTCCGCTGCCTATCAGCTACTCCTATTTGTGCTTGTGGATTCACACTGAAAATTCTTTCAGCTTTGCATTCTTTTATGAGTGGTATGATTGCTAGTTAGCCTATTGCAGATCTGGACAAACAATCCACCTGCCACTATTGTCACTATAAATGGTGGATAGAGGGCAGGATAGATTGGTAGACTATATTGACCTGTCGTATAGTAAAAGTTAGCGTGTGGAAAAAGCGAAGTGCATAAGGGAAGTACCAAAACACTGATATAGGGGAGCATAATTAGGAAATGTGTCTAGGATGGAAGGAATTATATACACTAGGGAAATGCACTACCCTCCCCTGTTCCCAATAAACAACGAAAACAAAAAAATAAGGTTGACACCCCACTCCTATTTTGGAAAAGTAGTGCACAATAAGGGGAATAGGATGCGATTTGGGACAAAAAGTCTAATGTGAACTCTGGACTCTTTTCAGAGGAGGGAACCATAATTCACTTCCATATGAGACAAACACACTCAAATTACCACCATAAAACCATTAATGGAAAAACTGACAATGGCATCCTATTAATGCCTATTAAAAGAATTCAGACCCCTTGACTTTTTCCAAATTTTGTTACGTTACAGCCTCATTCTAAAATGGATTAAATAAAACAACGTCCTCAGCCATCTACACACAATACCCCATAATGACAAAGCGAAAACCCTTTTTGTAAATTTTAGCAAATGTATATATATTTAAAAAACAGAAATACCTTATTTACATACACTGGGGGCCAAAAGTATGGAATGTTACTCATTCAAGGGTTTTTCTTTATTTGCACTATTTTTTACATTGTAGAATAAAAGTGAAGACATCAAAACTATGACATATGGAGTGATAGCCTTCCTTCTTCAAGATCCCTTTTAACCTGTACAAATCTCCCACTTTACCACCACCAAAGCACCCCCAGACCATCACATTGCCTCCACCATGCTTCACAGATGGGGTCAAGCACTCCTCCAGCATCTTTTCATTTGGTCTGCGTCTCACGAATGTTCTTCTTTGTGATCCGAACACCTCAAACTTAGATTTGTCTGTCCATAACACTTTTATCCAATCTTCCTCTGTACAGTGTCTGTGTTCTTTTGCCCATCTTAATCTTTTCTTTCTGTTGGCCAGGCTGAGATATGGCTTTTTTTTTGCAACTCTGCCTAGAAGGCCAGCATCCCGGAGTCGCCTCTTCACTGTTGGCATTGATACTGGTGTTTTGTGTGTACTATTTAATGAAGCTGGCAGTTGAAGACTTGTGAGGCGTCTGTTTCTCAAACTAGACACTTTAATATACAAGTCCTCTTGCTCAGTTGAGCACCGGGGCCTCCCACTCCTCTCTCTATTCTGGTTAGAGCCAGTTTGCACTGTTCTGTGAAAGTTTCTGGACATTTTGAGCCTGTAATCGAACCCACAAATGCTGATGCTCCAGATACTCAACTAGTCTAAAGAAGGCCAGTTTTATTGCTTCTTTAATCAGCACAACAGTTTTCAGCTGTGCTAACATAATTGCAAAAGGGTTTTCTAATGATCAATTAGCCTTTTAAAAACTTGGTTTAGCTAACACAATGTGCCATTGGAACACAGGAGTGATGGTTGCTGTTAATGGGCCTCTGTACGCTTATGTAGATATTCCATTAAAAATAATTTGTTTCTGATCAATTTGATGTTATTTTAATGGACCAAAAATGTGCTTTTCTTTAAAAAACAAGGACATTTCTAAGTGACCCCAAACTTTTGAATGTTAGTGTATATATTTTTTAACCATGACAATGTGAAATATCATTCAATACAGTTATTTTCCTCTTATTCCTCTGGCACCACAAGATTATAAAGCCCAGTGGCGATTTTTGCATGAAAATCTTATAAACTCTATAACTGAGAAAAGCGGTGCCCACAAACCTACATAAAGCTGTCTGTACAGCAGAACTTTTTTTTCAGCACCATGGAGTGAATCCTTACTACTGCTACACCTGGCTATCAACGGAGTCTTGTCTGGCAGCGAAACAGTTCATTCAGCCTCATTTACAGCCATTTTTTTAAAACATAGCTGATATGTCTGACTTGCTTAAACAAATGTGGTTTCTACTGACAATTGAGATGTAAAACTATGGTATTAGAGGACGACGAACAGATAATCCATAATTTAGATTAAGACATTAATAAGCGATCTAAGACGGACGTAGTCAATATAACTATTTGTTCAGCACTTTTGAAATGTACAGCAACAGAATTCAGAACATGGGCCGTTCTTACAGTATTCTCCCTGTACACCAAGTCAGAACCGTAGGATAAATAAAGGGGGCATTTAAGCAGACAATGAAAGCTCTTACAATATTCGACGATTACATTTCTCTAAAACAGAATATAGGCTACATGTGCACCACCAAGTCAGAACAGTAGGCTAAGTTATGAGGGGGACAAATTATTAGGGTGAGGCACATGGGCTACTAACAGCTTACTACACAACATACACTTAGTATTTCTTTCTTAGCTACAGTATACATATCTCCCTGGTATATTACGTAATTTATGCAGAAGCATACAATACATTTTTGGACTCACCTTGTTGTGCTGTGCTCACTTGCGCGGCAGTCCTTCTTGTGGGCAATTTTTTTTCAAAACATTGTTATCAAAGTCTGGCATTCTCTGGATTTATTGAGCTTTCAATACAATTGGGAACTCAAAAAAAAACAAGGTCGAATCATGACTTCAGTGATCTTCAGGTCGGAGCTCTAGAAAAAGGCCCAAGTTCCCGTCTTGGAATTCCGAAATGGATGACCGTTCAAAACGTATTTTCCCAGTCGGAGCTTGTTTTTGAACTCACTGAAGTCTGAGATTTCCCAGTTCCAAGTTTCCAGTTGTTTTGAACGCGGCAGAAGTCAAGCTGGATTGACAGCATTGCCAATGTATTTAACCTTTTCTGGCCCATGGTGTTGAATGATTATCCTTTTAGGCTTGGAAAAGAGACCCTTAAACCCAGACATGGACCACACACCCACTTCACTGAATAGAAGGCTAGTGATTGCTTTTCAAAGCTTGCAGTTCGCCATTAATGCCTTCCAAACCACTCATTGTTGAATTTGCGATTTCCAACTTGTTGTGTATTGTTTATGTCCAATGGTCGATGAGCACCGATATGTTTTATCTATAATTTCTCTTCATATGTCAAGGATTGAAAAATATTTACCAGTAGATAGTCGACTTGATTCACGCTTGTCTAGCTTGCTAGTTCAGATTTTGAAAGTATGATGTTGACATGATCAGTCCAATCAAAGCTATGGTAGATATAACGTGATTTGACGTAATTTTATCTGTGGCCAATGACCTTGAGCCTTCTTGGATGGGCACTTATAATGTAACTCTATGGCAGCACCCAAGGGGCTTGAATTTTCTATCTCTCCCCGTATATTTTGCGGTACATAGTGTCCCCATAAGTGACAGAACGCTGAGCCAATCACGTCGCAACTAGAGAACATTAACAACCCCTGTGGTGGTGGGGCAGTATTTTCCTCATGCTGCCCCACCACCACAGAAAGCACTGAGCTAGGCTGAAACTCTTGCATTTTGAAACTGCCTTACTCAAGAAAGCTAAAAAGAGACCATGTTTGTACGCAGCTTTATAAACTAAAACATATTTTTTGTTTTTACATTGTATTGCAAACTGATATGTGACACATTTCAATGCCAAAATAACATGCAAAACAGGCACAAAAAAAAAAGTAACATTTTTATTATTATTATTATATATTTTATTAGCTAAATAGTTGGGGCTCAATTAATGAAGTGTCGCCACTATATCGGCCTATATTTGGATTTAACCAGGTCATCATGTAACCTCTATACAAGGTGGAACTTAAAATGACTACATTAGTACACTGAACAAAACTTTAAATGCAACATGTAAAGTGTTGGTTCCATTTTTCATGAGCTGAAATAAAATATACCAGAAATGTTCCATACACATAAAAAGCTTATTTCTCTCAAGTTTGTGCACAAATTGACTAAAATTATGTCAATTAGCCTATCAGAAGCTTCTAAAGCCATGACATCATTTTCTGGAATTTTCCAAGCTATTTAAAGGCACAGTCAACTTATTGTATGTAAACTTCTGACCCACTTGAATTGTGATATAGTGAATTATAAGTGAAATAATTTGTCTGTAAACAACTGTTGGAAGAATTACTTGTGTCATGCACAAAGTAGATGTTCTAACCGACTTACCAAAACTATAGTTTGTTAACATGACATCTGTGGAGTGGTTGAAAAATGAGTTTTAATGACTTCAACCTAAGTGTATGTAAACTTTCGACTTCAACTGTACCCTTCAACTGTTTATTTATTTTCCTTTTGTACTTTAACTATTTGCACATCATTTGAAATTACTGTTAATTTTTATTTTGTTAATTATCTATTTCACTTGCTTTGACAATGTAAACATATGTTTCCCATGCCAATAAAGAGAGAGAGAGAGAGTAGAGAGAGAGAGACAGCGAGAGAGAGAGACACACACAGAGAAATACACAGTGTGTGCATGGACCTCGTGGCGCAACGGTAGCGCGTCTGACTCCAGATCAGAAGGTTGCGTGTTCAAATCACGTCGGGGTCAAGTTATTTTGACCATCCATAATTTCCCCCACTGATTCTACGACATGGATAGATTTCTGATGGAATACTGTTGAGACTTTCTAGAAATGACATTCCACCGAAAACCTGAGCTCTTCAGACTGATTAAATAACTAAAGCATGTACTTAAGGTCTGGCAATCTATGTTAATACAGTAGGACAAGGATTGACTGGTACTAGCATTTGTAAAACATCTGCCCATTTTTCTTCTTGAAGCCCCCATTTCTAGTCATTCTGCACTAGTCTTTTTTTATTGATTATCAAATCAAATTAAAATGCAGTCATTAGTTATTGATTTATAGGGTCTTATTTAATGTGATTATTGACTATTGAGAAATACCTTAAAGCAAATGGATTAGAGAGGTAAGATAAGGTTTACAAATGTATCAGTAAGCTGATTCAGATAGATAGATAGATAGATAGATAGATAGATAGATAGATAGATAGATAGATAGATAGATAGATAGATAGATAGATAGATAGATAGATAGATAGATAGATAGATAGATAGATAGATAGATAGATAGATAGATAGATAGATAGATAGATAGATAGATAGATAGATAGATAGATAGATAGATAGATAGATAGATAGATAGATAGATAGATAGATAGATAGATAGATAGATAGATAGATACTTTATTGGTCCCCCGGGAGGGGACATTTCATAAAACATATGAACAGTAGACTACATTAGACTAGGATATAGTTTTCACAAAAAATTATTCACACTATGTCATCGTAACTATGACAAGCTACACGTTTGGTGAGACAACAGACAGCAACCCTTGTGTCACGTTGGTTTACCATCTACTCCGCTACACTAAATTAATTTACAGAAGTGATGATATTCCCTCAATAGTAAAGGGCTGAAGCAGATTTTAAATAACAATATACAGTTTATTGGTTGGTATGGTAACTAGAGGAGAAATAACAGGAAACAGTCCAACCCGGATACCCATGAGCTTTATGACCCCAGTTGAATAAACATCTCACCCTATCTACCAGCCTGTACCTGGTACAAGTACTATCACACACACACACACACACACACACACACACACACACACACACACACACACACACACACACACACACACACACACACACACACACACACACACACTAAGTAATACGTTTGTCATAGGTGGGATAACCAGGTTATAATAATAATAAGCTGGTAATATAATAATATAACCAAAGAGGTGTTCCTCTGAACTTCCTGCCATGGCATTCTCATTCTCATACTCATACACACACACACACACACACACACACACAATAATCTGAGCCATTGACGTGGATGGAAACAGGGTTCCTCTGATGGGATGATTAGTTTAGAGGTGGTGCGACGTGACATCAATCTTTATTAATGACGTGCCACTGGCCTTGAGTAAAGGCAGTATGTCTATGATTGCGGATGACTCAACACTATCCACGTCAGCTACTACAGTGACTGAAATGACTGCAACACTTAACAAAGAGCTGCAGTTAGTTTCAGAATGGGTGGCAAGGAATAAGTTAGTCCTTAAATATTTAAAAAACTAAAAGCATTGTGTTTGGGACAAATCATTCACTAAACCCTAAACCTCAACAAAATCTTGTAATAAATCATGTGGAATTGAGCCAGTTGAGGTGACTAAACTGCTTGGAGTAACACTGGATTGTCCACTATCACGGTCAAAATATATTGATGCAACAGTAGCTAGGATGGAGAGAAGTCGGCCGATAATAAAGTGCTGCTCTGCTTTCTTAACAACACTATCAACAAGGCAGGTCCTACAGGCTCTAGTTTTGTCGCACCTGGACTACTGTTCAGTCGTGTGGCCAGGTGCCACAAAGAGGGACCTTGGAAAATGACAATTGGCTCAGAACAGAGCAGCACAGCAGGTCCTAAATAATATGCATATAAATCTCTCATAGGGATCCTTAATAAATACAAATACATCCTGGGTCAGTCATATTAAGATGCTGACCTGTGTGTGTTGTTATTACAGACGTTATTACGTTAAATTAACAGTAAGCCAAGGTAGGCAAGCTTTTCCCATGAACGTGTTTGATAAAGTACTACAAGCAATCGGCATCATAGACGATTGCCCCTGTACCACCTCAGATATCTAGTGTCCCCAAAACGACTGTTCCACAGTGTGAGTGGATTGTCTGACACAGACGCAAGTAGAATAAGGTTTCCCTAAAGTACTTCTTCCCTCTCATTGCAACGGTTAGAAAGGTAGGCTGAAGGTTGGCTGTGCCAACAGATTCAGTCCCCTGATCTAAGGTCAGTTTTGCACTTCTTCCCCCACAAGGTTTAAAGGTTGTGCTGACTGCTGATCCTAGATCTGTGCCTGAGGGAAAATGGGCTCGCACACACAAATTTCTACCCAGAGCGTCCATGTGGCTCCTCCCGGTGGACCCTGAACGATAACCCATGTCCCGGAATGATGACATTAGCGGTGGGTAGCGCCTCCTGTCGCCTGGCCTCCTACTGTCGTCATCGGCGCAATGCTAAAATAGGTTCACGGCAACAAGCACCGTGGCCAGGCGTGGCCCGGCTTGGGTACTATCGACATCTAGTGGAGAGATGAAGAAATTTCAAAGAGGTGCAGCGCACACAGGATACCACAGGTGTAAAACAGTTCAGCAAAATGCAAATGATTCACTGTGAACTAGGTCATTGATCAAAGTAGTGCTGGTGAATATGCATGGGAAACCATTGAATATGGTTATTACACACACACTCGCACAAACTCAAACCACTATTGAATATGATTACTGAAGCCAGCTCACTACTGTATATGGATACCAGTGGTGGCTGGTGGGACCTTAAAGATGCACAATGCATAAATCGCGCCACCATTTCCTGGTTGCTCAAATTCTAATAGTTTAGTTTATGTTACCAATCAAGCAAGTATAGTGTAGATAATCATTGTACCATCTAAAATGCTGTGAAATATATTTTCCATAAGCAAAAATATTTTATTTGCAGCTGTTTGCAGCTGCTGTACAATACCGAAAGTAAAAGATGCAAAAACTAGACTTAAAAAACGGCTAGCATAGAAATAGCACACATGGAACAGACCTACTGCTTTAGACATGCCTTCGATGAGAATGACAGATCTATAACTCACATTTCTCCAATACAAATCCCAGATCACACTTGTAGTTGATGTCATGGCGATGTTGGCTAGCTAATGCCATGTTCAAGTGCTAGTCCGAACTTGGAAACTCTGTAGTTATAGAGCCCCACAGTGGAGGTGTCATGAAACCTAGCAGTCAAACAGGGAAACGGTTCCAATAATTTTTCCACCTTTCATTTTTACCTTAGGGTATTTTACACTTAAAATAAGGGCCGTGTTTCATGTAGGCCTGGCGTGAAGTTTTGATAACAATGTAAATCTCTCTCGGACAAGGTGACTTTTATCAATATATTCGGCTATATTTACTCTCAGATTCTAAAATGCTAATTAGCATCAAAGTAGACATGATGCAAAACTACAAATCCCTGCAAGCTCCTGTGCGTCATCTCTAGCGGACACCTTTGCTAACAGGTATTATATCAATTTAAAACTTGCACAAGACCGTTTACAGAATTGTCAATTTAAAGAAATTAAGCATATTTATGAATTAATACATTCAGTTAACATTAGATAGTTACTCCAGAGATTCTTACCTTTGCCTCGATTCGGCAGTCTCGTCCAGATCATCATGGCATTTGTAGTTCTTTATGATAGCCACATTGGCCGCTAATTAGCATTTAATTTTTTGGGGGGGGTGTAAATACAGGTAAATATACTGATAAAAGTCAGCTTGCCCTAGAGAGATTTACACTGGCATCAAAACGTCACACCAGGGTAAACCTACACGAAACACAGCCCTTAAGTCCACTATGGGAAAAATACATTGGAAACATTTATTTTTCTTCTTTTTAAAAATGTATTTAACCTTTATTTAACTAGGCAAGTCAGTTAAGAACGAATTCCTATTTACAATGACGGCCTACACCGGCCAAACCTGGACGACGCTGGGACAATTGTGTGCCGCCCTATTGGACTCCCAATCACGGCCTGATGTGATGTTTGACTGCTAGGTTTAATGGGTTTTATAACTCACAGTATTTTGCGTTTAAAGAGTTGAATTCTGGGTATTTTCAGATATAGATGCGATGTGTTCAAGATGCTATAGCCTGAAAAGCTGACAAACGTGTCAAACCTGGTCCGACCTCAAACCAACAGCTGTCCTCCATTTTAAATTAGAAGATTATTCATTGTTTTATAAGTTACTTTCTCAAACTTACATTGTTTATTCAAATCTCAAACTGAAAATGATGTCTGAATTCAAAAACAAGCAAAACTACAGTATTATACCTGCAAATGTTTTGATTATTTGACATTTTTTATCACATTACATGAGGTTGATGTTTTTTCAAGACCATTCTTATCACTGCACTGAACAAAAATATAAACAAAACTTTTAAACATATTTCATGAGCTGAAATAAAAGATCCCAGAAATGTTACATACAGACAAATTACGTATTTCTCTCAAATATTGTGCACAAATTTGTGTACATCCCTGTTTGTGAGCATTTCTCCATTGCCAAGATGATCCATCCACTTGACAGGTCTAGCATATCAAGAAGCTGATTAAACAGCCTGATCATTACACAGGTGCACCTTGTACTGGGGACAATAAAAGGCCACTTTAAAATGTCCAGTTGTCACACAACGCAATGCCACAGATGTCTCAAGTTGAGAGAGCATGCAATTGGCATGCTGACTGCAGGAATGTCCACCAGATCTGTTGACAGATAATTGAATGTTCTGAAATACAGCAGAGCATGTTCGGGATGCTCTGGATCGACACGTACCACAGCGTGTTCCAGTTCCCGCCAATACCCAGCAACTTCGCACAATCATTGAAGAGTGGGACAACATTCCACAGGCCACAACAACAGCCTGATCAACTATGCGAAGGAGATGTGTTGCACTGCATGAGACAAATGGTGGACACACCAGGTACTGACTGGTTTTCTGATCCACACCCCTACTTTTTTAAGGTATCTATGACCAACAGATGCATATAGATAGATAGATAGATAGATAGATAGATAGATAGATAGATAGATAGATAGATAGATAGATAGATAGATAGATAGATAGATAGATAGATAGATAGATAGATAGATAGATAGATAGATAGATAGATAGATAGATAGATAGATAGATAGATAGATAGATACTTTATTGATCCCTGAGGGGGAAATTTATTTGTCAAGCAGCTACAACAAAACATAGGGCAGGTGCAAAATGCCAGAACGAAAATACACAAAAGACAGATGCACGATACATGATACATAGAGCGGCAGTTTGAAAAAGTATAGAAATACAAGATGTCTGGAGTGCAAAAAAGCTATTAAAAAAACATTGCATATGGGTGGTTGGCTGAATATGTTCACTATACATTGGTGCATGTTGGATGGTTAACTATACTATACAGGTCGATGGCAGAGAAATACTTCAATAGCTAAAAATGCGTATGATATGAGTGAGGGTAATAATAGTTTACTTAATAGACAGACTAGTTAAATGAACAGGTAAGTGAATATTTTGCATGGTTAAATTAGCTATACAGGTAAATATACAGTTATATTTACAGGTAAGTGAATACTTGCATGGTTACATAAACTGTACAGGTGAATGACAGGAAGAGATACTTAAATAGCTAAATGTGTGTATTATATAATTTAGGATAGTAATAGTAATTCCCTTAAAATACAGTCCTTAGCGCAGGGTTTAATTACAGATAACTGCACATATTCCACATTCGATATACTAAAAGCAATGAAAATAGATACAACTGACAGGATACTAATATGCATTCCTGAGTGAATGACTACGTAAGTTAAGTCCAAGAATTACTTGCAATATTGCACGTGATATGATATAACAACTGTACATGAGTATGTATATACAGACCTGAATGAATAAATAAGTCCTGAGGGAATGAGTGATTATGGACCAGAGTTACTCACGGATAGATGCATAATTGTTAAACTAGGTCCTAACACCCCAACAGTTCCAGGTCTGTGTTGCCGATGGCACGGCACTCCGGTGAGGCATTATAGAGTCTAATAGCCGCAGGCAGGAAGGACCTTCTGTAGCGTTCTCTGGTACACCGTGGTGGGATCAGTCTGTGACTGAAGGTGCTCCTCTGCGTCATATCCATGGCATGCAGAGGGTGGGTGACGTTGTCCATGATGGCCAGCAGTTTGGCCAGGATCCGTCTCTCCGCCACCTCCTCTAGAGTGCCAAGGCTCATCCCCAGGACAGAGCTAGCCTTCCTGATCAGCTCATTTACCCGGGAAGCATCACCAGCTTTTATGTTGGCTCCCCAGCACACCACCACAGACTGGTAGAAGGTATGCAGTAGTTTACTGCACACGTTGAAGGACCTGAGCCTCCTCAGAAAGTAGAGTCGGCTCTGCCCCTTTTTGTACAGAGACCCGGCCTGGAGCCACCACCATCTCCTTTGTTTTGCCGATGTTGAGCTGAAGGTTGTTCTGTTCACACCACAACACAAAGTCACTGATTGTGCTCCTGTACTCCTCCTCCTGCCCACCCCTGAGGCACCCTACAATTGCGGAGTCATCCGAGAACTTCTGTAGGTGGCATGTATTCCCAGTTATGTGAAATCCATAGATTAGGGCCTAATGCATGTATTTCAATTGACTGATTTCCTTATATGAACTGTAACTCTGCAAAATCATGTAAATTGTTCCATGTTGCGTTCATATTTTTGTTTAGTGTATGTGTAACTGACAGATGCAAAAGAACACTACATGTTCATGTTTAAAATGTATGTAAATTGTAAAGTATTTTGTCTGTAATGGCTTGTTCGTTCTGTGTCGGACCCTAGTAAGACTAGCTGTCGCCATAGGCGTCGGCTAATGGGGAACATAATAAAATCAACAACAAACAAAAATCACAGTGAGATCCGGAACCGTTGGCAGTGCTTATGTTTTCGTCGAGCGCGGGGGAACAGTTATTATGTGCACACTTCCACGGCACGTCACAGTTCCAAAATGGCGAGCCCTGTGATGGAAGAACTTCCAAAGACTTCTGTGTTGGACCCACTGAAGGGGCTCCTGCTCACTTATTTCATGCCAGAATCATGTTACGACGAGTTTTTCCTCAATTTTAACTTCCTGGATGGTAAGTCAAGTTACATAGTTGACTGACGTTTGATTGTAAGATGTAACTTAGCTAGCCAGGGCTTCAACGTTGAATGGATGAGCTAGCTAACACAGGTAGCTTGCGAGACGTTTCTTCTCGCCATTTCACAATGTAACTTCTATCTCATCGTTTAAAGTTACTGGGTATGAAGACATATATTGGACGGAATGTACTTAGGGATCTAATCCGCTTAACCGGCTCAAAAGACAGAAGAGGAACTAATGTTAGTAACTAGTTGGAGGTTTTGACGTGACAGCGTTCAGGGGCGGGGCCATCCACAGGGCTTCACATGCCACTGTTTCTCAATCTCTCGCAGTTCTTCAATAATTCTAGATAGGAGAAAAGTGACATATCTAGCGGTTCTCTCTGATAGTACCAGTTAAATCATCGATTGTTTCTGTCTGCAGTTCCATGTCTAAAGATTGTGCTGAGTAAAGGTCTGGGCATTGGAATCATCCTGGGGTCTGTGATGGGTAAGACTAAGATTATTTATTCTCTCTCTCTCACACACACACACACACACACACACACACACACATTCTCTCCTTTTCAATTAAGTTCAAATTGCTTTATTGCCATGAGGAACATGTGATTACATCGCCAAAGCAAGTGAAATAGATAATAAACAAAAGTTAAATAAACAATAAAAAAAATGAACAGTAAACATTACACTCACTCTCTCATTCTTTCTGTCTGTCTCTCTCTCTCTCTCTCTCTCTCTCTCTCTGTCTGTCTCTCTCTTTTATATACAGGTAACTGCCAAAATAAAGGAAACACTTGAGTAAATGAGGCATACAAAATACTGTACAGGTGTGGTTCCTGAGTTAATTAAGCAATTAACATCCCATCATGCTTTTAGGCCGTCATTGTAAATAAGATTTTTTTCTTAACTGACTTGTCTAGTTAAATAAAGGTTAAATAAAAATAGTGCCTAAGACAGCGTTTTCCATCACCATCAACAAAACACCAAGTTATGGAATTTCTTGTGGAAGAATGGTGTTGCATCCCTCCCATAGAGTTCCAGTCACTAGTAGAATCTATGCCAAGGCGCATTGAGACAGTTCTGTTTGCTCGTGGGGCCCATCGCCCTATTAAGACACTTTGGTGTTTCCTTCATTTTGACAGTTACCTGTAGATGGAAAGATATTTACAATAGATTTCAGTCCATCAAGCACACATGTAGATAATACATAACATAACCCATATCTCCCTCCCTCTCTCTCCCCCCACAGTAAAGCTACCCCAGATCCTGAAGCTGATGGGGGCAAAGAGTGCAGAGGGTCTAAGCTTCAACTCTGTATTGCTGGAGCTGCTGGCTATCACCGGCACCATGGCCTATAGCATTGCTAACATCTTCCCCTTCAGGTACTGTGGTAGAGTTGGACTGACTGACTGACTGCCTGACTGCCTGACTGACGCGCACAGTCAGTCACACACACACACACACACACACACAAGTTAACATATTTAGTGTTTTCTCCTTCAGTGCCTGGGGTGAGGCCCTCTTCCTCATGTTACAGACAGTGGCCATCGGGTTTCTCATCATGCATTATGGAGGCAACACAGTCAAAGGTAAGACACACACACTTACCTGACGATAACACTTGACATTCACTACTAACACTGCCTTTTGAGCTTAAAATAAGTTAGCATACGACTAGCTGCCCTCACAAGCAGTGGTTGATCTATTTCTGTGTGTGCGCGCTCCCTGTAGGCGTGCTGTTCCTGGTCGTGTACTTCGGTTTGCTAGCTCTGCTGCTCTCCCCTGTAACTCCACTGCCTGTGGTCATGGCCATGCAGGCATCCAACATGCCTGCTATCATCATTGGCAGGGTACGTGGAGCATTTAATAGACTTTATAACATAATCAACATGTTATATTTGTAATAACGGCGTTATAACATTGTTCGAGCACCACATTGGACAATAAATGTATTTTTAATATTTTCATGTTATCCTCCGGGATTTCTTTTGAACTTTGAACTGTAAAAATGTACCCCAAAATGAATCAATAATAAAGTCAGTTTGTGTTATAAATGTGTTATAAGAGTTAACAACTAATGTTATTATTGTATTTATCTGTGATCCTGTTTATTTCCCCCTGTTATTGCAGCTAATCCAGGTAGTGACTAATTATCGTAACGGACACACAGGTCAGCTGTCTGCCATCACTGTGTTGATGCTGTTCGCTGGCTCCCTGGCTCGCATATTCACCTCAATACAGGTATGTGTGTACGGTGAATGTACACTGAGTATACCAGACATTAGGGAAAACCTTCCTAATATTGAGTTCTCAGAACAGCCTCAATTCGTCGGGGCCATGGACTCTACAAGGCGTCAAAAGCGTTCCACGGAGATGCTGGCCCGCGTTGGCTCCAATGCTTCCAACAGTTGTGTCAAGTTGGCTGGATGTCTGTTGAGTGGCGGAGCGTTCTTGATACACACAGGGAAACTGTTGAGCGTGTGAACCCCAGCAGCGTAGCAGTTCTTGACACAAACCGGTGCGCCTGGCACCCCAATACCATATCCCGTTCAAAGGGGCTTAAATATTTAGTCTTTCCCATTCACCCTCTGAATTGCGAAACATGCACAGTCCATGGCTCAATTGTCTACACTATTCTCTATATAGTAGGAGCACCTGCTAATTTACACCCTTTCTAAAGGGAAAAGGGTGTTATTTGAGACACAGTCTGTGTGTGATCCTGTCCTAAATCCAACATGACAATAATTTCTACTTCCTGGTTTCTCTCTACCAACAGGAAACAGGTGACTCCCTGATGGCCCTGACCTATGTCATATCCTCTTCTTGTAACGGTCTTATCGCTGCCCAGCTCCTGTATTACTGGAACAGCAGCCCGGCACTGAAGAAGAAGAAGACGGAGTAGATGAACAGGTGTACATGAAAATAAGTGCATCCCAAATGGCACCCTATTTCCAATATAGTGCACTACTTTTAACCAGGGGCTCAATAGGGCTCTGGTCAAAAGTAGTGCACTATATAGGGAATAGGGTGCCATTTGGGACGCAAACAATGGCAGAGAGAATATATAGACCGTACAACTCAAATGGCACCCTATTCCCTATGTAGTGCACTACTGACCAGGGCCATGGACTCTTCGTTGTACATTATGGGGAATTGGGTGTAATTTGAGATTTTGCACAAATTAAAATCTAGCAATTTATAAACTCCTACTGTAAGCTTAGCTCTGGAACGAATCAACATTCTATCCCCACCACTCTCTACTCTACCTGACTTCAATGATTCTGTTACTACAGCCCAGTTAGCATAGCTCACAGAGAAGGGGGAAGGCTTGACGCTCCTATTTCTCCATTCTGAACGCTGATTCTACTAGACGCCACAGAAGTGCCGATATGGTGAAGTTGCCGCTTGGCGCTGATCTTGAGTCAGTTTAGCATTTTCCCTCACTTATGGTTAAAGTTAGGATTGGGGGAGGGGAAGCTGATCCTAGATCTGTGCCTAGGGGATACTTCACCCTGGAGCTGTCAAAACACGCACTACAGTCCAGTTGTTTCGTCGTACTCCTAAATCTTTATGCCTCCCTACATTGTTCCAGTTATATTACACGGGATGTCCTCGGATCATAATCTAGAACGAGAACACATTCTAGAACACAACCAGGAAGTTAACTATTCGTGCTATAATCAAGGGGTCAAGCAATAGAGGGGTTTACTGTGAAATTCTCTGTCAGTATGTTTGAGTTAAATGTTTGACCTTTAAGTTGTTGAAGCTTTGTGGGATCTAAATCAGCCTGTTCCCAGATGCTTTAATGCTTATGCCAACTCCATTGCTGTACTTAGTAAACCATGTTTGGCGTGACGATGAGTTACAAGGAGTTGGCATGATTGCACAAACAGACTCAGGCTAGATCAAAATAACTGTACTGAACCGAATGGTTATCCGTCTAAAATGCAGTTCCACCTTTGTTTTTCTGTCTGTTTCTTTTGAACATATAGATGCTGTATTTGTTTAATGATAAATCCCATCCTTTATTGAATTCAATGAATGATTCCACAATATTAAATAATTCATTCCATTTTGATTCAGATTAAACCTGGGAGCAGAAATCTGGGGGCATTATCGTGCAATTTTTCTGTTTTAGTTGATGAGAATCCATTTTTCATGTTAAGGTGCTGCTTGCACTTGAAAGGGTCGCATGCAAGTGCTACAGTTGTGAAGATTTTTTTTATTTTTTATTCTAAAATATAATAAAATATGTTTTGTTTTTGTTGGGACTGGTGTCTGTAGTTGTCACTATCTTTTCAGAACTACGGTACAAGAGAGCTTATGGGTTGTACAGTCTTTCATTCCACCCCTGATTTAGCAAGTCATATAATATAACGAAATAAAACTCAACTCAATTATTTTAGTTAGGTTTTTAGTTTCAGAAAGTGCTGAAAGAAAAGCCTGCGTACCCGCCGTTCCAAAATGATTGGGTGTGATTCATTTTCACGCCACTAGATGGAGACAAATGTTCACCCTCTTATTCACTCACTACTAGTTCTAGAAAGTACAGGCATTCACTCTAAACAAATATATAAACAACACTTTCAGAGATTATATAAGGAAATCAGTCAATGGAAATAGATTAATTATGCCCTAATCTATGGATTTCACATGACTGGGAATACAAATATACATTGGGGTCCAAAAGTTTGGAATATTACTCATTCAAGGGTTTTTCTTTTATTTGCAGTATTTTTTACATTGTAGAATAAAAGTGAAGACATAAACTATTAAATAACATATATGGAATCATGTAGTAACCAAAAAAGTGTTAAACAAATCTATATTTTATGTTTGAGATTTTTCAAATAGCCACCTTTGCCTTGATGACAAAACCCTTGAATGAGAAATATTCCAAACTTTTGGCCCCCAGTGTACATCTGTTGGTCACAGATACCTTTAAAAGAAAAAGGTAGGGGAGTGGATCAGAAAACCAGTCAGTATCTGGTATGACAGTTGAAACCGGGATTCATCGGCGAAGAGAACAAATCTCCTGAATGTCAGTGGCAAACGAAGGTGAACATTTGCCCACTGACGTCAGTTAACTGCAGTCAGGTCAAGAACCTGGTGAGGACGACAATCACAGATGAGCTTTCCTGACAGTATGCAGAAATTATTTGGTTGTGCAAACCCACAGTTTTATCAGCTGTCCAGGTGGCTCGTGTCAGACGATCCCACACAAGGTGCACCTGTGTAATGATAACGCTGTTTAATCAACTTCTTGATATGCCACACCTGTCAGGTGGATGGATTATCTTGGCAAAGGAGAAAAGTTCACTAACGGATGTAAACAAATTTGTACACAACATTTGAGAGAAATACGTTTTTTGTGCGTGTTGTTCAGTATAGATTTATTTGTCTCTGCTTATATTATTTATTATTTTTCCCACAAACTTGATAATTATGTTCCACCTCTTTTTTGATGTCAAAATCTTTTTTTCTTTTCTAGAATTTTTGTCAATTCTATTTTTTTAATGTTGCATGCCTTCTTTACCATAACATTATTTTTAACTACGTCTGTCAATCAGTCGCCTTCTTTTATTCCTCCCCTTTGAATAGACCTTTCTCTCATTTTCCTCTCTCCCTTTCTCCAGTCCCGTGCCTGTCGTTCCATCGACCCCCTCCACCGCAACCGTAAAGTCCCACAATTGGACAACGGAGGTTTCTTAAGAAACGACTCAAAACACAAACCTTTTGTGAACAACAGACTCAATAAGTTAATTCAACTTGATAGAGGGGTTGTGCTGAAGATATCTGATACACAACGGTTGTGACCACCTCTCTATCTCCCTCTCCCTCTCCCTCTCTCTCTCTCTCTCTCTCTGTCTCTCCCTCTCCCTCTCCCTCTCCCTCTCCCTCTCTCTCTCTCTCTCTCTCTGCAAAGTACATATTCTCTCTTCATCCCTTTTCTCTCATCAGTTTCCCTCATGTTTTGTTTATCACTCACTCACCAACTTTTGTCCTTTGTTTCAAAGAGAGAGAGGAGCCAAACCACATGAGAGGAAAGAGGGGGAGTAAAAAGGGTAAGTAGAGAAATTATTGTCTTGGAAAGAGAGCGAGAGAAAGAAACGCTGGTTGTAGCAGGCCAAGGAGTAGGAGAATCAGGAGGGAGGTCGACAGAGGCAAGCCGTTAAGAAAAAGAGTTTGGAAAAAAAATAACAATTTAATTTAGAGAGGGGGTGAAAAAGAGAAGGGGGGGGGGGGGGGGGGGGGGGGGTTGGAGCACCCCGGCAGGCATATCTGATGGTGATTGTGCAGCAGAGATGGCAAGCTCCAACTTTGTTAGGCCGTATCACCGGTGAGATAGATGCATCTTGGGAGGTCTGACTGCGCTTTAGAAGAGGCCAGTTTTGTTCCACTGCGCTTGAGACTTTCGTTTCAATGCGCTCTGTTCACACACACACACACACACACACACACTGGCATCGCCTCCGTTAATCTCTTTAATGTGTGGGACAGTCTTTATCTACCTGCTGATCTCCCCCTATCTGGCCATCTGTGAAACACTCCATCTCTGGCAGAACCTGGCGGAACACGCCATTGCCCCACCTCTGCGGGGGTGTTTTTGTGAATGCCTCAGCTGGCTGATAAGGGTAAAGCCCTTTCATCTCCCCAATGGTTTAGTCTGTTTAGTCACAGGATTAAGATCAAGTGTAACAAACTTTTCCTCTCCCTTGTTCATCCTCTAATCACAAAAAAATTTATGTTTGCACCAGATGTGTTTCAGTACAAACACACACACAAACAAAAACACATACACTAAAACTAAAAAGACTTGTCTTCCAACAACCATCCCAACCCTCTCTCTCTCTCTCCCTTTGCTCTCCCTCTCTCTCTCAGACCTGTTGAACTCTCCCACCCCTCTCTCTCTCCCACCCCTCTCTCTCTCTCTCTCGCTCTCTCTCTCAGAGCTGTCTACCTCAGGGTGTCTCTAGTAGCTCTTTAGGGTTACCTGTCACTCCCTCACTCAGAGGTTGGCAAACATTTCCTTTATTAACAGCATCATATGTCTAACGTCTCCCATCAGCCATAGCTTCATGCCACAGCTATGTGTGAAAGATCTACCCTACCTGGGAGACCTATGACCAGTCTGTGAGTGTACATACCACCCATAGTCTTGACAGAGTTTGGAGTAGTTTGCTGAGCTTGATTTTGGTTGTTTTGGGCTATTATCAACTAAAAAATAACATCAGTGACGCTCGTAATATCAAAGATGATGTGGTATACCGGTAGTTGATATCAGCTGATATCTCAAACTCAACAGGTGATTTTTTTTGTACATGGGGGTTGGTTACTAGATTTCTTCCCATTCATATCTACGGTTATATTTTTAAACATATTCATACAGTATCTACATCTTAATGTTAGTGTTCTGTGAAAGAAACAACAATTGTCAGCGAGATATCACAATCCTCATTCCTGTTGGCTGTGAGTGTGAGCTGTGAAGTCTTTTTTTTTTTAAGCTTCAGAGATGCGGAGATGATGCTGTGATGTTTCATAGACAGTCTTACCTTATCGTTCGTGAGTTCCTTGAATTAGTTAGGGTGCTGCAAACAAATAATCACTAAATAGTACTATGCTAGGTAGGCAGGTACACTACCGGTCAAAAGTTTGGGGTCACTTAGAAATGTCTTTGTTTTTTAAAGAAAAGCTCATTTTTGGTCCATTTAAACAACATCAAATTAATACAGTGTAGACATTGTTCATGTTGTAAATGTGTGTAATTGGACCATTTTCCTGTCCTGCTAAGCATTCAAAATTGAACTAGTACTTTTAGGTGTCAGGGAAAATGTATGGAGTAAAAAGTACATTATTTTCTTTAGGAATGTAGTGAAGTAAAAGTAGTCAAAAATATAAATAGTAAAGTAAAGTATAGAAACCCCCAAAAAACTACTTAAATAGTACTTTAAAGTATTTTTTTACTTAATTACTCTACACCATTGCAGACCTGTGGTGTGTGTGTGTGTGTGTTTGTGTCACTCAGACCTGTATTTCACTTTCACAACCACTGATGACTGATGACTCACATAGCCTTTCACAACCACTGATGACTGATGACTCACATAGCCTTTCACAACCACTGATGACTGATGACTTACATGGCCTTTGGACCTATTATAATATCTAATGTTAGGTGTGTAACCATAGATACGCTTGAAAATACCTGTGGTAGACCTAAAACTTGATTGAATCTTTTTTGCTGACTCCCAATAGACCTACCCAAACGGCGGGACATATGAACCCCTTGCCCTGAAAGAACAACACTGTTGGGGGAACATCTTGCTCATTTCGTCATGTCCAATGTATTGGACAGCACATCACTCAGTCAGCCCTTATAGCTCCAAAAAGCTCCACTGCTAATTATAGCCCTAACAGACAAGTAGTGGAGAGTGGGGTAAGTTGAGCCACCCTGTGTTTCTAGAAAACCATAAACAAAATGAATCATGTGAACAAATATTTAGGAAGAGGTCATGATTTCAAGGAGTCTGTGAAGGAAGAGAGCACATGGAAAAAGTGGTAAGCAAGTTAGGTCCAAAAAAATAAGCATTTTCACAAATTCAAATATATTTATTGTGTTATAGGTTTCATGATGCTTCTATCTAAACCAAAGTAGATTGTTTCAAGATTGTTTTGAACATCGATTGGGGTCTCTATAACTACAATATGAGGTCCTAAACCTAGTATGAAAGTGCATCCTTGTAGCTGTGTGGTTTAATACTGTATCAAACTGTTTGACTCGGGTTAAGTTCAGCCAATGACCACCATACCCCATACACATGATGATTATATGCATAATATGAATAGTATTTTTGCAATGTGTCATGTATATGAACTCAAGATGAGGCCTCTTTCTTGTTACAGAGCAGACATCGAGTGGCAGATACCGAGTGTCGCAGCAGCCTATGGAACTGCATCTAAGTGTTAGAGCGTCACTGCAGACCCTGGTTCGATCCCGGGCTGTATCACAACCGGCCGTGATAGGGAGTCCCATAGGTTAGGGGAGGCCGAGGTAGGCCGTCATTGTAAATAAGAATTTGTTCTTAACTGACTGGCTATCCATACATTTAAAAATATGAGAAAATAATGCTGTCTGATTTGCTTAATATAAGGAATTTGAAATGCTTTTACTTTTGATACTTAAGTATATTTTAGCAATAACATTTACTTTTGATACTCAAGTATATTTAAAACCAAATACTTTTAGACTTTTCCACAAGTAGTATTTTACTGGGTGACTTTCACTTTTAATTGAGTCATTTTCTATTAAGGTATCTTTACTTTTACTCAAGTATGATAATTGGCTACTTTCCCCACCACTGTACGAATGTAAAACAAGCAGGGGTCTAGCCCCCCTTGAGGTTCTTGAGAGAGCAGCCAAGGAAATGAGAGAAGGGAAGAAGTCCATTGGAGCAGAAGCAAGAGAGGAAAAAATTGACTGAATAACACTGAAGCGGTACATTGATTAAAAGATAACATGTACCTGTGTGAAAGAGATGCTATGATAGAGTAGCAGAGGGAAACAACCCACTGGGCACAGACGTCAATTCAATGTCTGTTCCCACGTTGGTTCAATATAATTTAATGAAATGACGTGGAAACAACCTTGATTCAACCAGTGTGTGCCCAGTGGGAAGGTCTTATCTGTTGAAATGGAGTCTGAGCTTGCTAAACATGTCAAGAATCTTGTGGACCAGTTTCATGGGCTTAGCCTCAAATGCAGAGAACTTGCTTACGAATTGGCACATCGAAACAACATCCCTGTCTCAGACAACTGGTCAAGAATATTTTTTTATTTAACCTTTATTTAACAAGGCAAGTCAGTTAAGAACAAATTCTTATTTACAATGATGGCCTACACCGGCCAAACACCGGCCAAACTGTGCGCCGCCCTATGGGACTCCCAATTACGGCCGGTTGGGATACAGTCTGGATTTGAACCAGGTTGTCTGTAGTGACACCTCTAGCACTGAGATGCAGTGTCTCCGACCACTGCGACACTTGGGAGCCCAAGTGATATTGGACCGATTTCTATATCTGAATGTAGGAATACATTTAAGATATACCACAACATTAAACTTTGACTTATCAGCACCATCACTCACTGTCACAGGACACCATCACCCACTGTCACAGGACACCATCACCCACTGTCACAGGACACCATCACCCACTGTCACAGGACACCATCACCCACTGTCACAGGACACCATCACCCACTTACCCCATGAGGCTCAACTTACCCTGTCCCTATGCTCAACTTACCACTATTCTTTTGGCAAGCTATGTTTTCAAAACTGTTTACATGAATTCTGATTCTTTCCAGGGATAAACAACATCCTGAAATACAGTCGATGTAGATATCTTTTAGAAAGAATACTGTATTTCCCTTGATATAGTGATGCTGAATTGAAAACATGACTCAGCATACCCCACTCTCCCCTATCCATAGAACTTATGCTGCTATCAGTCATAACACAGAATCTTTATCGCCATCCATGATCCGGCTTCCCCGGTAGCCTCCCCTCCCCCGGTAGCCTCCCCTCCCCCAGTAGCCTCCCCTCCCTGCTCCTCCCCCCTAAGCTACCCTGTTATTAACCAGTTTTTATTTTATTTTATTTTTAATCTCATCTTTAACTCTGCATTGTTGGAAAAGGACCCATAATTCAGCATTTCACCATTAGTCTACACCTGTTGTTTACGAAGTATGTGACAAAGAAAATGTTATTTGATTTGATTTATTGCGTGACTTGGGGTGCTCAGCTGCAAGCATATGAAAATGCAGCAGATCCGGCATTTAGTGACCTTGCAGCCAGTGAGTGCGTGTGTGTGCCATGGCACAGTGTGTGTGTTGGCACTGCGCCAGACGCGGACACCCACTCGCTCACCTGCGAGTGAATAACACAACAAGCAGTTCTTTCAACGACCTGTGTAGAAGGTAGTGGTTGGTTGGTAGTCAGTCACACACAGTCATTGATAGGGTGTGGGCTTATAGGTGTTTATTTGGTTAACCTCCCCATTACCAGTGATAGGCACCTAGGCCCCTTACCTACCGCAGTTGTTAGGCCCCCTATCTATTAAAATCGTTTGCTACATCCATTTTTGTGATATGTACCCATTTGATTTTTGAAGAATATAACTTATAAATGCCTCATGAGCTTGGTTCAACTGCCATATCCCAGCAGAACCCCAAAACACAAGCTTGTTTTACTCCAATGTTTGTAAACAATGTAAACAAACATAGCCTCAAAACATGATTTAAACCATAATTGTTCTACAATGGGTGGTCAGTCCTTGGATCCCTAGCTCTGTCTGTGAATTTGAGAGTGGTAACATTTCTCCAGCCCCGTCCCTCAGCTTTTTACTGAAACGGGCGGGTTATTGTTTCTACTTCTGATGGCTGCTTTAATATGTGTGTGGGGTTGTGTTTTGTTGGGGTACTGTTGCCTAATTTCTAGCCACTTTTATTGTCCAAGTAAGCAAGTGCGTAAACCTCAAACAGCGGTTTGGATAAATGATTGGACATATAAAAAGATGCACATAAAACATTCGAAGTCGCAATTGACTGCGTTTTCTGTGACGCTCAAATCCTTGCCTATAGCCCTACGTGGGCTATGTGTGCGCACTGTGCGGGCGGGGTTGCAGAAAGGGAGCGTGAGGAAGGTGTTTGCTCTGCCTGCTCTGCGTGCAAGAGAGGAGTGGTTCGTAGGCTTCAAGGAATGCAGGTAAATAATGTGCATGATGAGTTTCCATGGCGACTTTTGATGTGGTGAGGTTTCCTGCAGACAAAATAGAAAAGGGGTTTCTCTTTTTGTGTTTTGATCATCCTCGATCTCCACCTTTTGAGTGCTCTCTCATTGATCAAATAAGAGACTCAATTAGAGCAGAAATTGGTTGGATCAACTTAATTTCAAAGTAATTTGTCAGCCTAGTGTGACATGGAAAATACATTGGATTTGAAAATAGCAATCAGGAGGAGACTGTTGTTTGTTTTGATGGTGACATTTCAACCACAGGATTATGTCATCATGGTAACCAAATTTAAACATAGACAAACCTTGAATAAAACGTGTTGAATTTGTACCTTTAAAACAATGTCATATTTTCAACTTAAGGCCACTTTCATAAAAAGAAAACCAATAGGCTGGACAGCACCTCCTACTGGATGATGTACAGTGCATTAGGAACGTATTCAGACCCCTTGACATTTTCCACATTTTGTTACGTTATAGCCTTATTCTATTAAAGCCTTAAATTGATTACATTGTTTTTCCCCCCTAATCAATCTACACACAATACCCCATAATGACAAAGCAAAAACATGTTTTTAGAAATTTTTGCAAATGTATTAAACATTTAAAACGGAAATATTCAGACCCTTTACTCAGTATTTTGTTGAAATACCTATGGCAGAGATTACAGCCTTGAGTCTTCTTGGGTATGACGCTACAAGCTTGGCACACCTGTATTTGGGGAGTTTCTTCCATTCTTCTCTGCAGATCTTCTCAAGCTTTGTCAGGTTGGATGGGGAGCCTTACTGCTCAGCTATTTTCAGGTCTCTCCAGAGATCAGGTTCAAGTCTGGGTTCTGGCTGGGCCACTCAAGGACATTCAGAGACTTTTCCCGAAGCCTCTCCTGCATTGTCTTGGCTGTGTGCTTAGGGTCGTTGTCCGGTTGGAAGGTAAACCTTTGCCCCAGTCTGAGGTCCTGAGTGCTCTGGAGCAGGTTTTCATCAAGGATCTCTCTGTACTTTGCTCCGTTAATCTTTCCCTCGGTCCTGACTTGTCTCCAAGTCCCTGCTGCTAAAAAACATCCCCACAGCATGATGCTGCCACCAGTTGATGAGCGGTGCCTGGTTTCCTCCAGATGTGACGCTTGGCATTTAGGCCAAAGAGTTCAATCTAGGTTTCATCAGACCAGAGAATCTTGTTTCTAATGGTCAGAGTCCTTTAGGTGACTTATGGCAAACTCCAAGCGGGCTGTCATGTGCCTTTTACTGAGGAGTGGCTTCCATCTGGCCACTCACAAATAAAGGCCTGATTGGTGGAGTGCTGCAGAGATGGTTGTGCTGGAAGGTTCACCCATCTCCACAGAGGAACTCTGGAGCTCTGTCAGAGTGACCATCGGGTTCTTGGTCACCTCCCTGACCAAGGCCCTTCTCCCCCGATTGCGCTGGCTGAGCTGCCAGCTCTAGGTAGAGTCTTGGTGGTTCCAAACTTCTTCCATTTAAGAATGATGGCCACTGTGTTCTTGGGGACCTTCAATGCAGCAGAAATTGTTTGGTACCCTTCCCCAGATCTGTGCCTCGACACAATCCTGTCTCGGAGCTCTACAGACAATTCCTTCGAGATCATGGCTTGGTTTTTGCACTGACATTCACTGTCAACTGTGGGACCTTATATAGACAGGTGTGTGCCTTTCCAAATCATGTCCAATCAATTGAATTTACCACAGGTGGACTCAATGTAGAACGGAAAATGGTTCTTCAAAGGGTTCTCCTATGGGGACAGCCGAATAACCTTTTTAGGTTCTAGATAGAACCTTTTTTCTAAGAGTGTAAGTTTAACAGAGCAAACGAAATGTGACCACACTTTATCACTCATTATCAATAATGCTGTTTAGGCCTATATAGCATTTGAAAGTCATCAACAGCTATTGTTTCAATTCAACCAAAGATTCTACACAGTATAATAGGCCTAGGATTTCAAGCTCTGGTTGAATTAAAATGTTATAATATTTAGTGATAGTGAATTGTGTCAATGGAATCAAATATCAACATTTGAAGGAGATGTATCTTCTGCTTGGATAGTTCCATCTTCCCCACTGACTTAGTTTGTGCCACTGACTTAGTTTGTGCCACTGACTTAGTTTGGCTTTAAAGATGCAGTCTGGGATCTTAAGCACAACACATTTTTAAGATACTGTACGAATTGGATTCGTAAGATATCATACGTATTGCAAAATATATGTATGTATTTATTTATTTTTTACAGGGACATAACATATCATACGAAATGGATGACGTCGTACACAAATGGATGACGTCGTACACAAATGGATGATGTAATGCACAAGTGGATGATGTAATGCACAATTGGATGTAGTTTTATCTCATGAGCACCCTTTCAAAACTATTGGCTGAAATTATAAAAACGTTCTGGAGAATCCCTTCGATTACAGTTTGTCTGAATTGATATTTTGGATTCATGATCTCAACCTAAAATCCAAGTTCAATAGTAGGACTAAATCAAATCAAACTTTATTTCAAGTGCATCCCACTAGGGCACAGATGTCAATTCAATTTCTATTCTTTGGTTCAACGTAATTTTGTTGAAATGATTTTAAAACAAAGTTGATTCAACCAGTGGTATTTAAAGTATGATTTATTGTATGTAGTCCTATTCTTTAACTTATATTTTTGGTTGAGATGGAGACGTGAGTCCAACATATTAATTTTTAATTTGTAGACAAACTGGAATTTAAGCCAGACTAAGTCAGTGGCACAGATGGAACTATTCAAGCGGAAGATACATCTCCTTAAAATGTTCATATTTGGTTGCGTTGACAACCAAACAATTCAATATCCCTTTTAAAATACAATAAATAGCCTATTAAGCCAGTTGCTCAGATGGAATCTTTCCAAGCAGTTGATACATCTCTTTTAAATGTCCAATATTCATTTTGTGTTACAGTAAATAGCCTAAAGTTAAGGCTTTCTTACAACTAATGTAACATTCAACCTTTACATGATTAACACATCCAGGGCCACATTGAGGTTACTGTATAAAGCGTGCATTTTCAAGATACCATGGTTAGGTCCTCACAGGTCTGTGGAGAACTGCTGTAATAATCTGCACAGAATCTCGAACAGCATTGATCACTTGCGCCATGTACTTTTAATGTAATCTCAACTGCAATCCAGGCCATTTGGTTCTGCTGTCAGATGAAGCACAGTGAAAATATCTGACATTGTATTCCCATGACAACTTTGCTGTGCTTTTAAATGGTTTAAAGGGCAGTGATAGACATTTGGGTGACAACTAAACCAAAAGTCAGACATTGTTTTTGCATTGGAATTTGGTTGTGCGTGTAGGTGGTTGAAAGCACAGTGATAACACATTGGAAATTAAATTAACATTTGGCTGTATTTTGAGTGGGTGAATATAGGTTGTAATCTCATTGATCAACATCTCAACCAAGTATTACCCAATTATCCACGTTGAAATGACGTGGTGTACCCAGTGGGATAGACCTACACATGCAGCAAAATTCGATTATGAGTAAGAGACGTTTCAGACAGTATGAGACAAGGAAAATGTCAACTTGCTCATTGATCAAATAAGAGAGACACAATTATAGCCTACCAGTCGTTACGCGTGCGTTAATTTAAAGCAGGATATATCACATCAAATGAGTTCAGGCTTATGAGTAAGACATTTCTCAGCATCAGAAAAGGCAAATCTCAACTTCGAAATAAAAAAAGAACTGAACTTATCACAACCAACCACCTGAGTCATAGAGCAGACTTCATGATGACCGCAACTACTCATTATTTAATAGTCACACCGCCAGCACCCCCACGCACTTGTTTAGCTGGCTCACCAAATCCATGGCAACCACTTGTTGAAGCCTCACTGCCCGTTGCTAGGATATTGAATGTATTCTACCAGAAAATCCTCCTACCACCCATACAACCCCCTCACCAAACTCAACCACCCTCATCTGGCCATCATCTAACTTCCGCCATGCAGTGGGACAACAAACTTTAAAAGGACCTTTGTCAAATTGATCACTATAAATGAATGCTGTCAAAAGTATGGGCCTATATTTTCAGTTTAAAAGGGTCCTTGCTACACAGTTACACCACTCATGCCATCTGGCTAACCACTTGGCGCAGGCAAGATGTTCTCTTATCCCCCCCCCCCCCCCCCCCCTCCATACACAACTTCCCAATGAATGTGTTTCTCTTCCTTGCACCCTTATTTAGGAATAGACCAAGTTGTTCAAATCTCCAACTGCTTGGCCCAAATTATTATGCCGAGGGGTGCATGTGGTCATGGGCCGCGGCTAGTGTAGTGGGGGCCAATTCACGCGCTTTCTTGGCTAGTTTCGCAGCCTTGAGTTCACAGTTGCCAGGGAAACGACAGGCCGTGTTGGTAGAGTTAGTTGGGTCTTGAATGTCAGATTGTCAGAGAGAGAGGGAGAGATGGTGGGTTCACTCCCCCCCCCCCCCCCCACTCAACTCCACTCCTATCTTCCCCATCCTCCCCTCCCCTCTACCCTGCGATTAGCCTGCGCAGGCTCTCCGATTTCCATGAGAATGGCAACGGGCGCTGAAAGGGTTAAGCCTGATCTGGAGAAGGGGCGACGAAGCCCCCGAATGCAACGCTAATTTTCTGCTCGGCAGGGGAGCGAGAGAAAGGGAACAAAGCTCCCCGGGGGAGTCGCTGAAGACTCCGCGGCTTTACTATGTGCACCTGCGAGCTCAAAAGCTACGGACAATGTGCCTCCGAAACGGGCAATTATGAGTGGGCCAGCCACCCGCTTTCTCTCCGGAGAAGGAAGGGAGGGAGGGGTGGTGAGCAAGAGGGGGGGGGGGGGGGGGAGTGAATTTTAAAAGACGGGGAGAAAAGAAGAAAGTAAATGATCGACCCTAAATCATTCTACCCCCCCCACGCCTCTCCTACACCCGGACGCCTCGGTCCCAACTCCCCAAACGTTTTTTTTTTTGTCCGCCTCCCTCCGAAGTTTTATTTTAAGCATCTCCAAGCATAATGGTGTCCACCTGTGGTGCCACTGTTTAAACGTAAACCCGGCTCGTTTTGATTGAGCGCCTGATGTCAGGCCCATGGTTATTTTCTGTAATGATCGAGGACAGATGAGGTCACTCAAACAGCTGAGCGGCCAAAGCTGAAGAATAGGAACAATTGATAATGCGTTGTAAAACATTAGCAGTCACCTTCATAAAAGCATAAAAACATATGGCTATTGGCTGGCTTTAAATATGGGATTAAAGTATTCAATTGAATTACTTTATTTGAGCCTGTATTATGCTCTTATTTCTGAACAACTTTGCCTGACAAAATAGGCCGTCTCAACCTAATTGCCATAAATAGGCTCCAAATGAGTCCCATATCAAAAACCTTCACCGTTGAGTTGACCTCTCAATCTGATGTGTAATCTGCGCATTATGCAAACTGGCACAATTGTAGTCTTGTCTGTGCCAGGAATTTCCCCAGAAGAGCCTATAAATGGTGCATCAATTTAGTGAAAACGCTAGACTGATTTATATTTTTAAACAATGGAGTGCATTTCTAAAATGTAAACAGAACTGCTGAAAGCCTGCAATTAATATATTTGGAGACCAGAGGATTTAAAAACGTTTTAATACTTTTGTCATTCAAGCCACATCTGAAAATGAGTTAAAATACTTAGTATACGGGCCTTAAAAAAAAGTTTATTTATACACTATGCACACAAGATGCAAGACTCAAACAACCAGGATTAGACAACTAAATACATTTTACACGCTTGGATTGCAATAAACATTGTTTCATATAAAGTACAGTATTTAAACCCCACCCAAAAATATTTTCTTTGAGATGCAAGTTCTTTAGCATTACAACCATTCTGGAACGGCTATGGTTCTACTACTTCCACAGCCTCAAAATAAAAATACCCACTTGCCATTTCAGACCGCAAAGAAATCTAAAATGTATTGTAACTTTTAGCAGCACTGGTTGACTATTCATAAATTAGTTAGAAGGTGTTGTCAGATGAAACAAAGACAAATTAACCTTAACCCCTGAAGTCTTGTTACAACAGGCAACTTGAGAAAACTTTATGCCAAACTCCTTTTGTAGAATTATAAAAAAGGTGGTATGTGAAGACCATAAGCAGCAGGCAAGTGGCAGCTCAAATATGAAACAGAAGCTGGAGAAGTTTATTGTAAAATTAATTGATTTTATTCTCTGCCATCAGTCGCCCAGGCAGAGCGTAGTAACAGTGCTTGGTTGGATACGTCTGTAAAAAAAAAAAAAAACTAGAAATCCATACAACAGTTGCCGAGCTAGAGAAATCATTGAAATGTATTTAGTAAAAAATAAACACTTGTTTCAGTATACAATGAAATAGAATGCAGCATTTGTATAAAATGTAATTCAGTTAAAAGTATTCTATGAACAAAGATAAAAACACGGGTATCTGTTAAGCATTAGGAACATTGCCAAATAGCGTAACTCCTAACAGCATTTACAAAACAAGTCAAAATGGATGACTACTGTACAAAAATACATGGTCAAATGTCAAATTCATTGCAGTAGCAAGGGGTGATGTTTAAGGAAAAACTAACTATTGGCATTTTGTTTATTAGTCCACTGCTAATATAGTCCCAAAATGTTTTGCATGTCAGCAGACAAGATATGACATGCAAAACATTTTGGGACTGTATCAACAGTGGACTAATGAAAAATACCCAAATAATTAGAGTGGATTTTCCCCCTTAAACTTAAAACCATGTTATATTTATAAAAAAAAATAATAAAAAAAAGTTGAAGTCAAACCAAAATGCATTGGTATGGGGTTTGAATATACAGTACAACTAAACACACCAGTTAATCTCATACTTGTTTCCATTGGATCCAATGAACTCATAAGATTGTCCAACAGACTATACCATGTCATCCTATGAACTTACATTTGCTTTTTTTAAAAACAAGAGCACTTACAAAGTAGTAGAAGGCACCAAGAGGCCATACTTGTACACACAAAAAAAAAACAAAAAAAGCCACTCTTCATTCAAGTTACATTCTGGGAGTTTCTCCCCCAAGTTATATTCTGGGAGTTTCTCCCTTGGGCTTCTCATTTCACTGCACTAGCAAGCAGTTCATTGATTTGAGAAGTTCCGTTCTGAGAGAGAGGCCCCATTGGGCCACACAAACAAAACCAGTTCTGGAATCAGAATCCTTGTGGCGGGTCATGTGATTTGTATGTCACTGGCCCTAGGAGGATAGTGAGTGACTGACCCGGTTCCCAGTGTTGCGTTGCCGTGGTGAGGCCCCATTCCCCTTATAGTGCTCTACTTTTAACCAGAGCCCTATGGGGGAAAAGGGTGCCATTTGGGACACAGCCCATGTCTCCCTCCCGGTTGGTTTAGTTTGTGATGATTACCCATCAACCCGAGGGGCTGACGCTACTGTGCCAGTAGGACAATACAGGACACTGAACACAATGGAACATACTAGTCACGTGTTTTGTGACATACATAGGGGCCCGAGCGTTTTTGAATGGAAGCTTCAGATGTCGAGCTCAGTTTGTCAAAGAGGGGGAAAAAAGTAATATGTACACAAAACATTTCATCGTAAAGTCTATGTACAGTACAGCACTCTGTCATAACGATAAGTTATTCAAGAAGGTTCTCCGTCCAAGAAGTGGATGGGCGACTGAACGAACAACCCAGTCTTGGGACAGAGGACAGGCTAGACGGGAGGGGGGGGGGGGGGGGGGGGGGGGACTTATTGTAGTCAAAATGCGGAGGTAGAAAAATAACCTTTTTATATAAAGTCACTGCTTATTATAATGCAACACGGGACCATATTGAGTGGGTCTGACAGTGTTGTGCCCAGGGTGTGACCAAACTGGTGTCCTTGTGTCCCTCCAAGCCAGCACACTCACATGGAGTCCCAGTCACTATCCCCACCAGTCCCTAGATATGAGTGAGGGGGACAGTCCCGCTGAGATAGTGTTGCTGGACGCTGTAGCCTCCTCTCTGGGCGCCAGGGTCACTGGTGTCCCCCCCGGGGATGTACATACTGATCATATCCCTCAGGTCCCCCTGGAGAGGCCCGCGGTGGTGGTTAGGTCCACCGGTCGGGGAGTGCGACACCGGCTCTGGCTTCACCATGGACATGACTGGACTGGGCTGCTGGTGGCTGCTGCTGTAGGACATGGGGCTGGGGAGGAAAGTGGGGATATGCTGTTAGTGACTGAATGATATGGATGTTATGTCACAATCTTATGCTACAGTATGCCATGTCGGGCCGACAACTCTTCAGGTATACGCGCAATACATAGCACAGACCCAATTACACTACTCTACATGACAGAATCACATCCACTCCGTTAAATACAAGTCATTTATATCCGAAATGTGTCGTAAAGAACGGACCGATTTGTCAACATCACCTTAATGGTAATTTGCAACGAGTTCAGTCTTCTTTGGAATATTACAGTGCTTTTGTAAAAAAAAAAAGTGCAGATTCATATCGATTCCAAGACGGACCCATCTGGATTAAACCATTATTCCTGCATGACAGTAAGGAGAGTGGCATGCAATAAAGTATGCTGGATGCAGACAGACATGCAGAGTTGACTGATGTGTCCAGTAGTGCGTCACCAAGTGGTAGAGCCCATGGAATACACCCTGTCTGTTTACAAACAGCACGGGCTGGGGAGTGGGGACTGGTCAGGTCCAGACTAGTTAGGCCACCAATTACATCACCATGAAGTGAACAGGCAGATATTCTGTCAGATTAGGAATTTATAAACCAACTAAAAGGGGCTTAAAGATATAAGGGTGAGGAATTATCTTACAATGGGAGCATGAAAAAGCTGTGTGAATGTGTAAATTATGCAAATTTTTTGAAACTAAATTAATCATTGGCGTTTCTCTGAAAGAGGCCTGGGAGAAGGCACTGACGCAGACTAGAGGATTGTAGGTGAAGGACCACACACAAAGCTTTCCCGTAGAGTGGGCCTCTACAATCCACAGGGCCGAAAACAAGTAAACAACATACACAAATGCATGTTTTTAAAACAGTAGTGCTTTGTGTTATGTTGCAAGTGAAACTTTGTGTGCGGCTATTTGGGCCTGTCTTTTGTTTTTTTATTATCTCAATGACACTAACCTGGCAAAATAAGATAATGAAAATTAACCCATTTAATATTGAGCGAAGTTCTAAAGACAAGGTAGAATGTTTTAATTACTTTATAGGTTAAAACGAAAGGTCTAACTTTTGGGTATATAGGTCCATTTGCAAATAATGACTATCCTTAAAAATGTGTAGTATATTTAGCATTTCTGAAGAAGAAAAATGCAAAATAATCTTCGGAAAAATCAACAAGAGGGAGAAAGACAAAACAAAAGTGAGGGTTGAGAATCACATGACATTGGTTATAATTAAGCTTAGTTTAACAGGAAAATCCAGTTTGGCAACAAACACGAGGCCCATCAGATAAATATTTACAGAAATTCATCAAAACTTGAGTCAGAATGTTGGAAGTGTTTAACAAACAAGTGTGTGTGTGGGGGGGGGGGGGGGGGGGGGGGTTATTAACAAAAAACTTGAGCAACTCAAGTAATTCAAAACCCATCGTGCTCAATATCTGATAGATACATTTTGAAATGCACTGACAAGGCGTGAGTTTACTGGACCTGTACTGATTGCATAATGCATAAACTGAAATAAAATGTATTCGGTTCCATGTTGGGCGATTAATCATTTCTGGTCCATTAAAACAGCAGGCTATATCCTATTTGTACGTGTTAAACGGCTCTCGCAATAATTGGGCCTAAAGTAATGCGATTTAACGATACGTCTTGAGTAGTGCAAAGTGGGTGTCTGGTTAGGAATTGCTAAAATCTTTATCACAATAAACGAGAAGATGGCAATTTGCAAACTTCAGGCTGCCGATCCACTGACAAAAGTTTATAATTGGTTCCAATTCAGATAAGAAACGTTGTCTAGGCCATATATTTATAAATATAAAAATGGTACACTTTCAAGTGTTGAGGTATGTTAAGTATTGAGGGTGACCTTTTCATTCAATACGCAATAAGTAAACCAACAATCGAAATAAAAGCTACACTTAGAGAAAATAATAGTATACAGATATGTCCACAACACAAGCGCACCTGCTCAGTAAACTCAGGTGTCAGATTACAAGGGTGGCAACTGGCGAGTGAGCGGTTGTCATTCAACTTTCGTTATCAAAACTGGATTTACATGATTGCTATAAAACATTGTCCCTCAATTAAGCATTGGAATCATTACATGCGGAATGGAATTTAGAACTGGAACATAGCCTACCTGTAGGTGTTGGCGCCGTTCATATACGTCTGTGCTGCAGTCATGGCCTGGGGGTACTGGAGCGCGGACAGGTCGTAGCGGTGCAGCTGCTGAGTGTATCCCAGGGCCTCGCTCTGCATCCCGGCGTAACCTCCCGCCGGGCCCCACCCGTAACTCTCCATCCTGGGGCTCCCACCTTGGCCCTGCGCGGCGGCCGCGGCCAGCAGGTTCCCGGCAGAGAGAGGGTACTTCCCCATTTGGTTGTCCTTCTTGAGCAGGGGCTTGGTTTTACGGCGTGGCTTGTACTTGTAGTCGGGGTAATCCTTCATGTGCACCGCCCTGAGGCGCTTGGCTTCGTCAATGAACGGCCGCTTCTCAGCATCAGTCAGTAGCTTCCACTCGGCGCCCAAGCGCTTGCTGATCTCGGAGTTGTGCATCTTGGGGTTCTCCTGGGCCATCTTGCGACGCTGGCCCCTAGACCAGACCATGAAAGCGTTCATGGGTCTTTTGACTTTGTCCATAGGGTCCCCGCCCGGAGGACACAGGGCTTTGGACCCCGGGTGAGAGTTGCCGGTGACTGGGGACATGGCGGTTTGGTGCGACTGTTGTTGCCCAGATGGCTTCAATTCGTGTTCCATCATGCTATACATAGTTGTCTGGAACTTTTAAAGTGTCTCAGTTCAAAATAAATAAAGTTAAAATTGATAAAAATCGAAGTAAACAGTCACAGCCTCTAATCACCTGTTACCTGTCGACTTTTGGCAGGGTGGTTTTCCTGTTCTGGAACGAGAAGTGGAAACCGAATGCACCAAGCGTTCCAAATTAACTAATTAGAACACAGAAGACACCCGATTTGAACAACGGGGATTCAATTACGAGTCAGTGTGTGACGTAGTCATTAGTCTACATACATCAAGCGAAAATAAAGTTAACTCAACGATAGTTTGAGCAGTAAAAAAATGAATAAAAAATCCCTTCAGTCAGTTATCTCTTTCGGCGCAGGGTTTCAAACAACCACTTGTAGAGATGCAATTCTGTAAACTGAAGAGTCCTGCGTGATGTCAAAAAAAGTTGTTCCCTTTCAATCGTGCGGTTTTTCAGAGATAATTGTATTCGAAGGGTCCGGACCAATCCCCGAGCGCGATAGGCTTGCCCCAGTGCGCGCGCTCATTTGCATAACTATAGGCGGGGACGCGAGCTGGAGGCAATGAGGAGTGGAGCACTTGTTGATGAGCGATAGAAAGTGTGTGAGGGACGGGGTGCTTTTCAATGAGAAAAAGTAATAATCCCGAATACACTAATTTGAAAGTGTGAATTAAGCTCTAATTATTTAATATACAGAGTTTATAAATCATCGGCATTGGCAGTTTGGCACTCTGCCAGCGTACGCATGAATGGGTGTGCATAAAATCAATCTACTTTTTGTGCTTCCGTGATTACGAGCAAAACGGACCAAATGTAAAGAAATTGTCAAACATTAATATATTTTAACATATTTATTCGACTTGTATTATTTTCATGATAATTTCAAGACAATCATTTTAGGCTATTGGATACAAGGATACTTTTATTGTGCTTGGAACAAAATTCACACAATCTCTCCTATTTCAGTCCCCAACAACAACAGCCACAATGACAAACTAAGTTGACCAAATAAATCAACACAGTTTGTTGTGTCTGTAAGTGTGTCTGCTCGTTTTCTAGACGTCTGACATAATTCAAACGATTGTTAGCCTATAAAGACGTCCATGGCTTCTATACATGGTATTGTACCCTTACAATGGCGCACAGAATTACGGTGGGGTTCCATGAGAAGAGGAAAAGGTCTGTTGGTTCGGCCAAATAGAAGCTTTTCTTTTGCTGCAGTTCTAATGGAATAGGTCTTTGTTAATGTTTCCCAAACCTACGAGGGGCATGCTGTCTCTCTATCTACCCAGTACCCAACTTCCTAATTCCTTTCATACCATTCCTTTGAAAGGAAAGGATACAGACCTGTCATCATTCAAGTGATGTCTAGCCTATAACTACAGGGCTATGCTCCTCTCCAAGCTCCATCAAAAGGTCAACTAACTAATTGCTTAAGTGGTTACCTTTGGATAATATAGACCTAGTGTATAACAGTAAATTGGCGCTTTCAGTTTACCAATATATTTAATACACGTTTAATGTGATTTTTGGTGCTGTCAGGTCACAGTGAAGTTTATAATCAGCTGACAGTCTTTAGTTGCTCTCTGAGGTTTCTAGCATCCAGGTGACCCATGGGAAGAGCTCAGCTCAGGTGAGAGAGTTCTAGCATCCAGGTGACCCATGGGAAGAGCTCAGCTCAGGTGAGAGAGTTCTAGCATCCAGGTGACCCATGGGAAGAGCTCAGCTCAGATGAGAGAGTTCTAGCATCCTGGTGACCCATTGTAAGAGCTCAGCTCAGGTGAGAGAGGAGCAATAGGTGAGACAGTTTCTGTGAGAGTCACCTGGCACCTGACTGCCAGACGTTATAACCTGTTGATGTGTGTTTGGATATGTATGTGTTCCCCCAGTAGGTGAGACAGTGTCTGTGAGAGTATCCTGGCTGACACCTGACTGACAGACGTTATAAATCTCTCTCTCTCTCTCTCTCTCTCTCTCTCTCTCTCTCTCTCTCTCTCTCTCTCTCTCTCTCTCTCTCTCTCTCTCTCTCCTTTCTCTTTATCAGTGTCTGCAAGTGTTTAGGTGCATGTTCTTGATGTCAGGTGTGTTGAAGAGTGTTTTGTGTATGTGTGTGTACGTGTACGTGTGTTGGAGGGAGTGTGTTTGATGCAGGTGTGTGTGTTCTGTATAGGCCTATGGAGCGCAGGTGTGTGTGAGAGTGTGCGTCTTGGTGGGGTGTGACAAGAATTAAAGAGTGTGTGTAAGTGAGTGAGTGTGTGTGTGTGTGTGTTTTGTATGGTGAGTGGTGTTTGTGTGTTTTAGGCCTTTGGGTTGCAGGTGTGGTGTGTGTGTGTTCTGTATGGTGCAGCCAGGTGTGTGATTGAGTGTGTGTGAGAGTGTATTGTATGGTGAAGCCAGGTGTTGGTCTTCTATGTTCGTGACCGACAGTAACGCCCAGACGCCAATCAAACCGGGGATTGTGGGGCTCCACTCTGCCGTTTCCGTTTCCAAGACAACCCCCTTTGGAATCTTTTCCAACACTCCCTCCCTTTTTCCTATCCTCTTTTCCATTCACTCCTCTCTCTCTCTCTCTCTCTCTCTCTCTCTCTCTCTCTCTCTCTCTCTCTCTCTCTCTCTCTCTCTCTCTCTCTCTCTCTCTCTCTCTCTCTCTCTCTCTCTCTCTCTCTCTCTCTCTCACACACACAACACACACAACACCACCCCCACCACCACCACCACAGGCACATACTGTATATGCACCACCCACCACTTTGTCTAGGCCGCTCTTTGTCAATGTTAAAATCCTGTTTTTAAGTCCTTGAAAGTTTAAATCCGCAGCAGCAAGTTGCAACAAGGTTTTCCATTCCTACTGCTTGACAAAAGTCCAAACACTCACACCATTGTCCCGGGCCTTGCCTCAATACTAATTGACTGGTGCGGCAGCACCTGTGCCATTGTACTGTATGTTTACTATTAGAGCTCGCGAATCACTTAAATATGGGGTTCTTTCGCATTTCTACACATAGCCTACATCAAATCAAATGTTATTTGTCAAATAAAATGTTATTTGTCACATGCTTCGTAAACAACAGGTGTAGACTAATAGTGAAACGCTGAATTATGGGTCTTTTTCCAACAATGCAGAGTTAAAGATAAAGATTTGTTTAAATACCAAATAACAACAAACAGTTGCACCATCAAGAGCGTCTTGACTGGCTGCGTCACCGCCTGGTACAGCAATAGCACCGCCCTCCATCGCATGGCGCTACATAGGGTGGTGCGGACAGCCCAGTACATCACTGGGGCATAGCTCCCTACCACCCAGAACCTCTATATCAGGCAGTGTGAAAGGAAGGCCCGGAAAATTGTTAAAGACTCCAGCCACCCAAGCGTCATAGACTCTCTGCTTCCGCACAGCAAGTGGTACCGGAGCATCAAGTCTGACAAAAACAGGCTCCTGAACAGCTTCTATCCCCAAGGCGTAAGATTGCTAAATAACTAACATACCCTTGTATTTGTTGTTACACTGTCTCCATGCACACTAACACACACACACTCACATACAATCATCATTTACGCTGCTGCTACTCTGTTTATCATATAATCCTGAGGCCTACTCGTTGAACTAAAAATCTTAATCCAAATCGAGTGATTGCTGTTCTGAAGTCCAGAACCAGTTTTTCGTCATAGAAAATGATGAGGGAACATTAGTAGAACTGGTCAGGAGCCCGTAACACAGCAGCTATCCACTGCAGCGCCATCCTAGTGGTAGTGTGCCTAGGGATATGAGTATGTACACGGTCTATATACTGTCTGTGACCTTGGCTGTTGTTGTTGTGTACTCATAGACTGATCTGAAATCAGTTGGATCACATTTCTGAGTGATTTCTGTCACAATTCTAGTGGTTTGTAGCCTATAATGTTCCCTTCAGTTTGTACTGTCGGTACAACACAACTATGGGGAGTCGCACTCTTGTGACTTCCATTGAATAACTAAAAGCACGCCTGACAAGGCCAATGGAATCTGCAACTCACTGCCCCGCCTTCCACGGGTGATAAGCACGGATTCATTCCTTAAATCATTCCGCTCTTCACCTCGATGTGAGCAGGAACGATTCACGCTACTAAAAACAACAATTTTTGGAACACAAGACTGTCTGACTTTGCACAAACTTATCTGTCTTTGCACAAACTTTGCTCGCACCCTGGATGTTGTTATAATCGCATTTGCTCGCGCAAAGAGTAAGACGGCAAAAAATGTGTTTAGACGACGAAGGCTAAACCGGGTCTGGGTTCGCGACCCCCAGTCATGTGGTTATTTTGTTTCTCCCATGCGGTTATTTTGTTTTGGAGTGCGCTCAGTCGGCCCTCGCTTGAACCAGTCCAACTCCTTAGATAGACGTGTAGTATTCTTGAGAAATCTTGGGATTACCAATGGTGACCTTCATCTCCCGGATGACAGTTCCTCCGCCTCTGCCGAGTTGCAGGACACAGGGAGGGATTTGGGGCTGTGGTCGGAGGAGATGGAACTAGCCTGCCAGCAGGGCAACAGTGAGCCGGCTGATTCGGTCTCCCACGGTGATGCACAGGGCCCAGGTTTGGATGAGGACATGGTGTCCCTTGCGGGCTCCGAGCATTTCTCAGTTGATGAGGAGGATGGTAGCCACCTCCTCATGCTACAGGGTAGTGGGAGGAAGCCCTCTTGTCATACGTGTTGTTCACAGAACTGTGCCACATTTTGGAAGTGGAGTGACCGGGACAACAACCTGGTCCAAGCCGCATTCAGCTAAGATGATGCTTCATGGGTATTTGCACTTCATGGATTTGGAGGGGATGGAGAAGGCGGGGCTGGTGCGCACACCTTCTGTGGATGGTAAGCTGGATGGCTATCTAGCTCCGTTGGCTAACACAGGTGTGGCTAATGCTAATTCCACACTCCCAAACAAGCACTGTCGCTTTTGGGCTTCCCAACTGGATAAGTTATATAGTGCAGAGGGGCTGGCTGCCCGATCTGTATCGTCCATCACTATGCTGCTGGTCGCGGCTTTGACAGCTGGGGAGCCCTATACAAAGCTCTTGTTGAATGAGATTCGAATTATGGACGATTTCACTCATTATGGACGACACCATTCTGGCACCTGGGAGCTACTGTGGTGGCACGGTGTCATCTTTGGCTTACACTCTCCCAGGTGCCAAAGAGTGTTAAGGGAAAATGTATCCTCCCTGCTCCAGAAGCAGGTAAAGGGGTGGTTCCTCTGTTGAAGGCCGAGGATTGCTGGTACAGTCGGTATTTCCTGGTTCCTTAAAGGGACGGGGGCTTACGTCCCATTCTAGACCTGGGTGCCCTAAACAAGCATGTCAGGGTTTGCACGTTCAGAATGCTCACAAACCAGTGCTTGTTATGGTTCATGTGTCCCAGCTATTGGCTCACCACCATAAACCTGAAGGATGCATATTTTTATTTGCCCATGTATCCCGGTAACAGGAAAATTTGGAGGTTCCATTATGAGGCGATAGCCTACGAGTTTTTCGTCCTCCTGTTAGGTCTGTCCCTCTTGCCTTGCACCTTTTTTAATGGTAGTGGAGGCGGCTCTGGCACCCATGAGGGGCCAGCCGCTAATAGTGTTGGCCTATCTGGACGATTGGCTGATAGCGGCGGAGTCAAGGGAACAAGTGGTGTTACATTTAGTCTCTAGGTTTTATTGTAAACCACAAAAAGAGCTGTCTGACCCCATCATAGCCCATTCTGTTCCTGGGTCTTGAGTTACACTCGCATGTGATTTGTGCTTTTCTAACCCAGCACAGGGTGTCTGGTTTCTGGCTCTGCTTGGCCCAATTTTGAATGAGACGCGCAGTCCATTTTTGCCAGTTCTGCGCCTACTTGGGATGATAGTCATTCCCCTGGGGTATTTTATTGGTGCAGCCTTTCCGGCGCTGGGTGCTAGCCACTCTCTCCACCTAAACCGGTCGCTTAGGGTGTCCCCGGCATGTCTGTGGGCACTGGCCCAGTGGGAGGACCCCCGGGTACTGTCGCAAGGGGTTCTCATGGGCCAGGTGTTATCCTGGCCCAACCGGGTCTACTCGGTTCGGGGGGGGGGATATGGATGGTGGCACAGAGTGCCCTGCATATCAATTACCTGGAGCTCCTGATGGTGTATTTGGCGCTCAGGTGCCTCCTCCCTTGTTTGTTGGGCGGGCATGTGCTGGTCAGATCCAACTACATGACGACGGTAGCTTACATCTACAGGCAGAGAGGGGGGGATCCTGTCTCACCCCCCCTCACATTGCCGTGCTCCTTGTTGCTGTGGAGTGGTGCGCACTTTCTCTTGCTTCGGGTGATGCATGTTCCCGGCTACCTCAACTCGGTTGTGGATCTGCTGTTCAGGGGAGGCCTTCTCCCTTAGGAGTGGAGGCTACACCCCTGGGTGGTTGCCAATATATGGGAGAGGTTTGTCAGGGCCGACGGAGATCTTTACTAATCGTGAGAAAACACACAGCGGCGTCTGTTTTTCTTGGTGAGAGACCCGAGTGATCCTTTGGGAACGGCCGCTCTGGTGTACCAGTGACCTCAAGACCCTCCTTTACGCAGTCCCCTCTGTGGAACAGATTCAGCCCACGGTGGAGAGGGTGCGCCGGGAGGGCTTATCACTGATTCTTGTGGCTCCCCGTTGGCCTAGGCAGCCTTAGGTCACAGATATAATTTGCCTGTTGGGTGGGGTCCCACTACAACTAAAGATGTGACAATTTTTCCTAATGTATAAATGGCAATAAAATGATAAGAAAAGTTCATAAAATTCCACGTGAATTCACAATACAGCTGCTGCCAGCAACGGTTTGGGTCTCCCAGTGCGTCCCTTTCAGATGGTTACACATTGTCCCTGTACTACTAATACTGTACCTCAATTCCACCTCGCAAAGAGTTTGCTTTTCCTTCTCATTTAACTTCTCAAAGCATTGCCATACAGGACTTCACTGCTGCCGTTTGCCTTTCTCTGCCATTTTTCCAACTGTTAACAACGATGACTCCCAGTGTCGACTCACATTTCTGAGTGTCAAGATTTGATTCTGCTAGGAATCGACTCCTAAGATTGAGTATTTTCGGAATGTACTCCCGAGAACACAAACACTTGCATCTTTCATAGTGAGCTAGTGAAGGACGGAGAGAGAGGGGCACGGTATAGGCAGGTCGGCAAACAGGCAGACCGAGTCAGAACCGTAAACTAGTTGCAACACTTTGCTCTCACACAGTAACACACAGTATCTGCTCATGTGTGCGGGGTCGCTTCACGCTTTTCACAGGGTGGTAGCCAGGACACCAAAACATCAGAGACGTTTCTGCATCTAAGTCACTGAACTACCTTTAAACACACTTTTCACCAGGTGTTTATAGCCTATCGTCTAGTTAAGCAATAACACAGACAATTATATGTTTTGTGATAACTGCACTGTGACTCCAATTTCGTTTAAATGTTTCAACGTTCACACCCCCTAGTTGCAACTCCCTTTGACAGGAAGCTGTTGTTCCAGGCACACGGGCAGGTTTGCCACACAAAGTCTGAGATTTGGTTGCTATGGCCCTGGCCCCTGATTTTGCCAATCTGATAGCTATAGGTTTACCTCTGAACATTATTGATACTTTCCAATCTGCAAGGGCGCCCTCCACAAGAGGGTTGTATGCATATACAGTGGGGAGAATAAGTATTTGATACACTGCCGATTTTGCAGGGTTTCCTACTTACAAAGCATGTAGAGGTCTGTAATTTTTATCATAGGTACACTTCAACTGTGAGAGACGGAATCTAAAACAAAAATCCAGAAAATCACATTGTATGATTTTTAAATAATTAATTTGCATTTCATTGCATGACATAAGTATTTGATCACCTACCAACCAGTAAGAATTCTGGCTCTCACAGACCTGTTAGTTTTTCTTTAAGAAGCCCTCCTGTTCTCCACTCATTACCTGTATTAACTGCACCTGTTTGAACTCATTACCTGTATAAAAGACACCTGTCCACACACTCAATCAAACAGACTCCAACCTCTCCACAATGGCCAAGACCAGAGAGCTGTGTAAGGACATCAGGGATAAAATTGTAGACCTGCACAAGGCTGGGATGGGCTACAGGACAATAGGCAAGCAGCTTGGTGAGAAGGCAACAACTGTTGGCACAATTATTAGAAAATGGAAGAAGTTCAAGATGATGGTCAATCTCCCTCGGTCTGGGGCACCATGCAAGATCTCACCTCGTGGGGCATCAATGATCATGAGGAAGGTGAGGGATCAGCCCAGAACTACACAGAAGGGACCTGGTCAATGACCTGAAGAGAGCTGGGACCACAGTCTCCAAGAAAACCATTAGTAACACACTACGCCGTCATGGATTAAAATCCTGCAGCACACGCAAGGTCCCCCTGCTCAAGCCAGCGCATGTCCAGGCCCGTCTGAAGTTTGCCAATGACCATCTGGATGATCCAGAGGAGGAATGGGAGAAGGTCATGTGGTCTGATGAGACAAAAATATAGTTTTTTGGTCTAAACTCCACTCGCCATGTTTGGAGGAAGAAGAAGGATGAGTACAACCCCAAGAACACCATCCCAGCCGTGAAGCATGGAGGTGGAAACATCATTCTTTGGGATGCTTTTCTGCAAAGGGGACAGGACGACTGCACCGTATTGAGGGGAGCATGGATGGGGCCATGTATCGCGAGATCTTGGCCAACAACCTCCTTCCTTCAGTAAGAGCATTGAAGATGGGTCGTGGCTGGGTCTTCCAGCATGACAACGACCCGAAACACAAAGCCATGGCAACTAAGGAGTGGCTCCGTAAGAAGCATCTCAAGGTCCTGGAGTGGCCTAGCCAGTCTCCAGACCTGAACCCAATAGAAAATCTTTGGAGGGAGCTGAAAGTCCGTATTGCCCAGTGATAGCCCCGAAACCTGAAGGATCTGGAGAAGGTCTGTATGGAGGAGTGGGCCAAAATCCCTGCTGCAGTGTGTGCAAACCTGGTCAAGAACTACAGGAAACGTATGATCTCTGTAATTGCAAACAAAGGTTTCTGTACCAAATATTAAGTTCTGCTTTTCTGATGTATCAAATACTTATGTCATGCAATAAAATGCAAATTAATTACTTAAAAATCATACAATGTGATTTTCTGGATTTTTGTTTTAGATTCCGTCACTCACAGTTGAAGAGTACCTATGATAAAAATTGCAGACTTCTACATGCTTTGTAAGTGGGAAAACCTGCAAAATCGGCAGTGTATCAAATACTTGTTCTCCCCACTGTAAGTGGCAGGCGTTTGAGCACTGGGGTCAAGATTAAGGACTTGTTCCTTTTCAGTGCTCTGTGAGGGACGTCCTAGTGTTCCTACATGAGATTTTCGAAGAAGGTTCAGGCATTCTCCACTTTAAAAGTGTACTTTTGGGTGCACGGATAATGCGTGGAGGTCCCAAACATGTTTAGCCGAGGCTAAAAGCCATTATCCATCTATATCAGTGTGTCATGTGGGAATTGACGGAGCCACACAGGCCCACCCCCTGGTTGTGGGATTCTCAGAACGGTCTCTAAACCTATTGAGCAAACATGGAATTTGTTTCTGGTTTTGGAGGCGCTGTGTGCGCCCCTCTTTGAGCCTCTGGAGTCGGTGCACCTGAAGATCCTTTCCTAAAAGACCTCACTGCTAATGGCTTTTAGCCTCGGCTAAACATGTTTGGGACCTCCACGCATTATCCGTGCACCCTGTCTGTACTCAGATAATTGCCGCACCACACTCAGCACCCTACTTCCCGCGGCTACTAAGGCAGGGCTTCCAGCGAGGCTCAGATTTCATTGGCCTTGTCAGGTGTGAATTTAGTTCTTCAATCGAAGTTGCGAGAGTGCAACTCCCCATAGTTGGCTCATTTTTACGAGACTTACATAAAACATTTTTTTTTTAAATCCCAAATGTCCCTCTTGGATCACTAAGATTAGGATCTTTACTTATCAATTTCATAATTATTATTAATGTTAGGTTAATATTGTCAGGATTAGGGTTCGGGCATGCCTCTGGCCATCACTATGTGACAGGCAGGATTTGTGTTTAGAGAGAGCTCTGGGCAATTCTATGTAATTTTGTGAGTGTTCCCCAATTAGAGGCAGCTGCTCTGCGTTGTCTCTAATTGGGGATCCTATTTAGGTTCTTGCCTGCCCACCTGTGTTGTGGGTTATTGTTTGTAGTTGTGCTTAGAGCACACTCCCGTTATGGTTGCTGTATCGGTTATTGTTTTGGTTCACTATTAATAAATATGTCGAACTACTTTTGCTCTGCGTCTTGGGTCCTGCCTGATAGCGACCGTGACATTTTTAGATCAGATATTATGCATTTTACCACAATTTCCACAAAATTCTCATTACTGTAACAGCCATAAAAAATTATATTTTTTCGCATTGCTCCCGTAATGAAAAGACCTGAGTTAAACACAACACTGAAAATACAAATATTTTAAATGAAAGTATACAAATATAATAACATTTTATTGGACTTTTTCCCAATTTTAGCTTTTTAGCCATTTATGTAATAATAAGGCCAAGTAAGGTAAAGGGGGTGTTTGAGAATAAGAACCTCATATAGAAGGGATATAAGAGAATAAATTAACCTAACTTCTACTCCTCTAGATGATGCACCATGGGTAAATAAAACTTTACAGGAACTTGAAAAAAGTGTTACGGTAATGAGACACATGTCCACAGATACTGTGTTTGTACGTAATACATATTATAGTTTAATGTAAACTTCAACTAGTTTACAATTTTTATAATTCATACACAAACTACAGAAATATTTTTTTTAGCCATTTAATCCGGTGATTCAGTGATGAGAATTTGCCTAAAATGTATTTAAAATAAGACACTGACAAAATCTAGACATCTTAGTCCTCAGAATGATAGCTGATATTTGCAGATGCATCGTGGTTTCAGGAGAATCACCCAGAATGATAGCTGATATTTGCAGATGCATCGTGGTTTCAGGAGAATCACCCAGAATGATAGCTGATATTTGCAGATGCATCGTGGTTTCAGGAGAATCACCCAGTTGTGTTGTATCTCATTTATCTCTTTCAGGGAACAGTAGTTATAATCATAACATTACCTTATGTGGGCTACATAATAGATGTTTTTATAACTCAAACATAATCTCTTTGGTATATGTATAAGATTTCTGTAATGATGTTAGTGGTTTGTAGTCTATAATGTTAATTGGGCTACAGTTTAGGCTTACATAGGCCTAAGGCTAAAGTAAGCTAACATTTCCTTTAATGATTTTAAACACTCTTGAAACTCGTGTCTATACTTGCAATAGCCTAAATGCCTATATACTGTAACAGCAACTCTGTAACCTATCCTCTTTGTAGATGATCATTCAGGAACTTTCAAAAACAACACACAACAAACTATATAACAAAACCAAAGTGGATGTATAATATCAAGCTTGTCAAAGACAATGTAGGAGGATTAGTCTGGTGTCATTATATCAATCCTTCCTTCTTTCTTGCCCATGTGAGTTTCGGGGTCTTTACATATAATTATCTTCACACCTCTGCTCCTGTCTCTCTGTCTCTTTGTCGCTCTCTCTCTCTCTCTCTGTCTCTCTCTCTCTCTCTTTCTCTCTCTGTCTGTCTCTCTCTCTCTCATTTCAATTCGATTCAATTTAAGGGGATTTTATTGGCATGGGAAACATATGTTTACATTGCCAAACCAAGTGAAATAGATAATAAACAAAAGTGAAATAAACAATAAAAAATGTACAGTAAACATTACACTCACAAAAGTTCCAAAAGAATAAAGACATTTCAAATGTCATAGTATTTCTATATACAGTGTTGTAATGATGTGCAAATAGTTAAAGTACAAAAGTGAAAATAAATAAACATAAATATAGGTTGTATTTATAATGGTGTTTGTTCTTCACTGGTTGCCCTTTTCTTGTGGCAACAGGTCACACATCTTGCTGCTGTGATGCACACTGTGGTATTTCACCCAGTAGATATGGGAGTTTATCAAAATTGAATTTGTTTTTGAATTCTTTGTGGATCTGTGTGATATGAGGGAAATATGTGTCTCTAATATGGTCATACTTTTGGCAGGAAATTAGGAAGTGTAGCTCAGTTTCCACCTCATTTTGTGGCCAGTGTGCACATAGCCTGTCTTCTCTTGAGAGCCAGGTCTGGCTTCGGTGGCTTTTCTCAAAAGCAAGTCTATGCTCACTGAGTCTATACATAGTCAAAGATTTCCTTAATTTTGGGTAAATCACAGAGATCAGGTATTCTGCCACTGTGTACTCTCTGTTTAGGGCCAAATAGCATTCTAGTTTGCTCTGTTTTTTTTGTAAATTCTTTCCAATGTGTCAAGTAATTATCTTTTTGTTTTCTCATGAAAACTCTCTCTCTCTCTCGCCCAGGGCGTGTTGAGACGCATATGCCAGCCTCAAAGCAGGTGTTGATGGGCGATACCTGCCGCTGATATCCGCTGTCGCCTACTGTACTGTGGATGACTCTAGACGGTAGCGGTAGCCTACCGCACTGCTGTACGCTCCACGACTACTGTTTGCCGCGTATGCATTGGTGACAAATTAGCAGCACATTTATACATGACAATGCGCAGCGCGACAGGAGGCTAACGGCGAATAGAATAAAGAACGCGTTTAGCCAGTGAGTGTCGAATCTGAGAGGTTTTCGCACCTCGGATAATGCGCGAGGAAGGCGATCAGGGGGAATTCGGCGATTTGTTGAGGATTAAAATAAATAAATATGGCTTTACCACACTGCGATAATAGGCTGATAATCACGTGTCAACAGCCCAGAAATCTTTTATTTTATTTTTTATCTTGGATATGAGAACTTTTATTAAAAGACTTTATTAAAAGTGAGTCATTCTCACAAGTCTTTTGGGATATACAGTGCCTTCAGAAAGTATTCACATCCCTTGGCTTTTCCCCCAACTATTGTATTACAGCCTGAATTTAAAACGGTTACAATTGACATTTTGTGTCACTGGCCTACACACAATAACCAATAAATGGAATTATGTTTTTCGAAATATTTTACAATTTAATCAAAAATGAAAATCTGAAATGAAATTGAGTCAATAAGTATTCAACCCCTTTGTTATGGCAAACTTAAATAAGTTCATTAGTCAAAATGTGCTTAACAAGTCACATAATAAATTGCATGGACTCACTCTGTGTGCAATAATAGTGTTTAACATGATTTTGAATAACTACCTCAACTCTGTACCCCACACATACAATTATCTTTAAGGGTCCCTCAGTCAAGCAGTGAATTTCAAAAACAGATTAAATCACAAAGACCAGGAAGGTTTTTCAATGCTTCAGAAATAAGGGCACCTATTGGTAGATGGGTAAAAAAGCAGACATTGAATATCCCTTTGAGCATGGTGAAGTTATTACTTACACTTTGGATGGTGTATCAATACACCCAGCCACTACAAAAAAACAGGCGTCCTTCCTAACTCAGTTGCCGGAGAGGAAGGAAACCGCTCAGGGATTTCACCATGAGGGCAATTAAAACAGTTACAGAGTTTAATGGCTGTGATAGGAGAAAACTGGGGTTGGATCAACAACATTGTAGTTACTCCACAATATTAACCTAAATGACATAGTGAAAAGAAATAAGCCTGTACATTATTATATATTTATTTAACCTTTACTTAACTAGGCAAGTCAGTTAACGAATTCTTATTTATAATGACAGCCTACCTACAGGGTCAGCCTCTGGAGCAAATTGGGGTTAAGTGCCTTGCTCAAAGACACATCAACAGGTTTTTTTTTTTTTTTTCTCACCTTTTCGGCTCAGTTATTTGAACCAGCGACCTTTTGGTTACTGCCCCAATGCTCTAACCGCTAGGCTACCCATTTGTACATAATATAAATATTCCAAAACATGCATCCTGTTTGCTCAAAGGCACTAAAGTAAAACTGTGGCAAATAAATTAATTTTAAAGTCCTGAATACAAAGCGTTATGTTTGAGGCAAATCCAACATACCACATCACTGAGTACTACTCTTGATATTGTCAAGCATGGTGGTGGCTGCATCATGTTATGGGTATACTTGTCATCGGCAAGGACTAGGGAGTTTTTTAGGATAAAAATAAACGGAATAGAGCTAAGCACGGAATAGAGCTAACCACATTGTCCTGCTGAAAGGTGAATTTGTCTCCCAGTGTCTGGTGGAAAGCAGACTGAACCTCTAGGAAAACCTGGTTCAGTCTGCTTTCCACCAGACACTGGCAGACAAATTCACCTTTCAGCAGGACAATAACCTAAAACACAAGGCCAAATGTACACTGGAGTTGCTTTTCAAGACGACATTGGTTGTTCCTGAGTGGCCTAGTTACAGTTTGACTTATATTGGCTTGAAAATCTATGACAAAACTTGAAAATTGCTGTCTAGCAATGATCAACAACCAACTTGAAAGAGCTTGAAGAATTTTCAAAAGAACAATGGTCAAATATTGTACAATTCAGGTGTGCAAAGCTCTTAGAGATGTACTCAGAAAGACTCGCTGCTGTAATCACAGCCAAATGTGAATCTAACACATATTGATTTAGGGGTGTGAATACTTATGTAAATGAGATATTTCTGTATTTTCTATAAATTAGCAAACATTTCTAAAAACATGTTTTCACTTGGTCATTATGGGGTATTGTGTGACAATTGAATCCATTTTGAATTCAGGCTGTAACACAACAAAATGTGTAATAAGTCAAGGGGTGTGAATACTTTCTGAAGGCACTGTATGTCATTCTTGAAAGTTACATTTCTCTTTATGATTAATTTAAATTAACTCACTAGAGTCTAAGCCAATATCTACATGGCAATATCTACTTACATATGAAATTGTTTTTAAAATTATCATACCATGCATGGACCATCTCATTCTTGAAAGTCACATTTCTCTTTAGGATTGATTCATTTATATCAACATAGTATCTATTTGTATTCATAAAATATCATTTTTTATCTGACACCCGTTACCAAAGTGGATGTCAGTCACTCACTCAATGTGCATTTAAGAAGCTTAGCAATGGCATCATAGCTATTGAGTCCCACTCAGGGCAGGGTATATCTAAACCCTATCCGAGGCATTATTATCAAATTAATTTGCACCAGACCAAATAATGAGGATCAAATGCTATGGAAATCACACCAAATAACACTGGGTTTGATGGAAAGGAGGGGAAATGAGAACGAACAGAAATTAAGTGGAATGAAATCAACTAAGAAATGGGGTTAAAAAAGAAAGAAAGAAAGATTAGAGGGGCAGAGAAAGAAAACACGACAGAAAGAAAGAAAGGAGAAAATAAGAATGGAGGGAGAGAGTTGAAGGATTGAAGGAGGAAAATGAGAAAGAAAGGACGGAGGAGAGAGGGAGCTGGCTAAAGAAAAGAAAAGGTGGTGGGTTTTTGGTGCTGCTGGAGAAGGACATAGAGGGAGGGAAGGAGAGATGGAAAGGAGGATGGTTGTTCCTCAGTCATCTCTGACAGGCCCATTGAATGGCCCTCTATTCTCTCTCTCCCTCCTCTCTTCTCATGCTAATATTGCCTTCAGTCTCCCAGCCATCCGTCACAGCCCAGAAAGACCTTGGCAGGCCCTTTACGAGCCTCCCAGTCGCATAATCCTCTGCCCCACAATCGAGCAGGGGGGAGAGGGAGATGGCAGTTGGGGGTTACAGACAGATAGACCCAGAGTAGTGAAAGTGGTTCGGGTTGGACATTGGGCCACCTACACTGTGACTGAGTGAACACGTACAATAACATACAGAAACATAACATGTTGTGATGAGGTGTCAGCCAAATGTAAATGCATAGGGGAGTTGTGGAGTGGAGCACTCAGACCTGTTTGGGAAGGGGAAAGAGAGGTCTATGTTGGAGTTAGTAAATGGGGAGTGCTGGGAAGTTGGGGGAGAATGCATTGGGGGACAGATGGAGGGAAATGGTGTGTGTGTCCTGGTGTGTTGATGAATCTTGAATAAAGATGCCTTGGCTTGAATAGCTGCTGCTATAATCTAGGTTATATAGGGACGTTGAGTCATTCCCTCTCACAGACACAGCAGCAGATACATATGGGATATTGGGGCTTATTGGGGTAGCTTGAGGTAGGCTAAACATTTGCTGAAGTGGACTATCAGAAAACGACATCTTGTGGTCATCAAGCAAAACTACACCTCTAAACTCAGACTTCATACATAGGACAGCTTTCCCAGTATTACAACTTTCCTTGGCTGTGAACAAACGACTGAGTCAGCAGCCAACATCGATTGAAATAATGTTTGTCACATACACCAGATAGCTGCAGTGAAACATTTTGTACCGGGTCAGCCATAGTAGTACAGCACCCCTGGAGCAAATTATCTACCGAAATATCTCAATGAATAATTTAATCTGATAAAACCATCTTTCTCTTTGAAGGTTTGATTTCCTACACTACGAACTGGCCAACTGTGACAGGAAATGTTATAAGTAGCCTAGACAAAGTTAACGACGCCTAATATTGTCAATCTGTTCCAATGTATTTTCACCAGCCACACTTGCAACAAATCAACCGAACTATGACAATGCCATGCATGTATAACAGGGAAATGACTTAGATGTCTGTTACTGCAACTGTTTACACAGGGAGGACAACTGCTTCAAGATAATAGGTCTAGTAGCACCAAGGAACCATGGTTCAGCAGCATGCAGGTGTCACAGAATTGTAGCAATAGGGAATGCTTTGTTTACATTTGTTAATGTCTGATCACTAGACTAGAGCCACTTGAAAAATATCTACTTCCTTGAAGGTACCATTCTGTAGTCAGCCTTGTTTGACCTTCCTGATAGTGGATCAGAATAGTAGTACCACAGCAAAGTTGCTGTGCCCTATTCACAAGACACGGGTGATACAACAGGACATAGTAGTTTAAAAGTTGAGTAACCTGACCATGTTTATACTTGTTTCCCCCTGGTGGAGATTTTAAATACTACCAGTTCATGTAATCCACAAGAAAATGGTATTCCATGAGCAAGGAACTTAATAAAGCCCCTATAAAACGCTCATTCCACACCAGCCTCAAACCTAATGTGTGTTCATACATCAGGGGGCTTGGAGAAAAACCGTTAAGACAAAAAAAAAAACCAAACAGGCTGATGGTGTTACAGTAAAACCCAGGGCCAGGAGGCCAAGAAAAACGTCAATCACTGTAAAGGTTGACAATAAAGCCCTTGAGGGGAAAAAACCCCCCTCATTGACTAATACCATCTTCACCATCAGGACTTACTGGCAGAATGATTTATAGATAACTGCCCCAATGTGAAAGCAGATATGTAAGCACTTGAACCACCATATTAACTTGGTGGCAAATGTCCAACTGACCAGTTCTAACCCACGTTCACTCTTCAAAATGCCATTAATAAAAGATGTATTAAAGGGATAAGTTGAGGTTCGGCTATGAGGCCCTTGATAGACTTCCCCAGTCAGATTAACTAGTGGATTGCATTTATTTCCAGTATGAAGAAAGTCGTAGTTGAGCGCAGCACTGGCACTGAACTGCCTCCAACTTCCATCATACTGGGCACAAGGGTATCAACTAGTTAATTTGACTCTTGGAAAGTTGATCAAGGGCCTATCCCCAAATCCCATAGTATCCATTTAAGTCAAATACTAAACTCACCCAAATGGTGTGAAAGTAGACATGAATGCACATTGTAACCCACCATCACCACTCTTCAGGAGTTCTACATGATTACCCCTTAATACTAAGCTATTTGGTGCATGACTTCTGGACCTCAGTGTGAAAGTGGATGATATGAATGCAACTTGAACCATGGTTAACTTGTTAAAAAGGAGAAATACCTTCATTTTATTTAAGACCATTAAAATAAATACTATACAGAACCCAATGTAGAAAAGTTTATACACGGCCTCTGTTTCAAAAAAGGTTAACAATGTCATAATCACATTTTAAAAATAGCACTGACCAATAATTCCCACATGCCTTTCAACCCACCCCTCCCACCCAAAGACAGTCCATTATTTTTACTGTGAAAAAAATAATACATTGTTATAATAGTAATCTCTATCTTTATACGCAATAATGTGTAGTTTGGTCCTTTGTTTAAAGACTCCAACAGTTTGGTGAGGTAGGTTACAAAAGTGACACCACCCTTTCAAAATCAGATAGTTCTGGGAAGAACAAAGACCGAGCCTTTGAAATCACCACAGCAGGGTTCTTGTGACAGTTCCAAACAGAGTACGGATTGTAAACTCCCTCCATATACTACTCTGTCATGAGCTGTCAGTTTCCCTGCACACCACCAATAACTGGCAGGTCTCAAACTAAAATAAATGCTACCTCACAACTTGGACAATACAGGATAAAGCAGAAATATAAACAAGAGAATCGCACAGAGAGCTCAGACATCAAGATCAATGGGAAAACATTTCATACTCATTCATGATTGCCTTCTTTTTCTATACAATTTTTTTTATTTTGTTGAAACTTTAACCCATTAATACCCACTGAGAGAATAGGGCTTGATACCAATTTCAGTTGATACATTGTGGTCTTTTTAGAAGCACTATTCTGGCAAATGGTAATGTAACACCACATCTCCAAGCCCATAAGGTCCATAGTATAGTTACTGTTGCACACTTAATGAAAAACTAGCAACACCCACTGACTGTAGATCAATGACAAACGTCACAATATTAAGGAGGGTGCATCCAAAATGACACCCTGTTGCCTTGAGCGCACTATATAGGGTATATGGTGCAGAATCAGACAGCCTGAGTCAGCAGAAAATCATGTCCCCCCCCACCCACATGACAGCACTATACTGCATAATTTGGGATAGAGCGGATGTCATAACTTGGATAGTCAGGGTAGGCCATAGAGTTGAATAGAGGGGGCACAGAAGCCATTATGGTAAAGATTAATGGATGTGGCCTCTGGACAACTATTTGGGTTAGTCTTTAATAACAACCTGTATCAGTTCTAAACTTAAATCTGAGTAGTGTGCTCGGCCAATCATGTCAGGGAGCAGAGTAAAAAATTAACCCAAAACAGAATACATTTTTGACTTCGGAAAGAAAAGGGGAGGTGTGGGTGGGGTTAGGTAGGACTCAAACAAGCTTATCCGCAGACTAAAGTAATGGGGCAATGACAAGACCCCCACAGTTAAGAGTAAAATTATTTGTACTGGGTTAGTCTACCCCTAGGTCACAGATTCATGGTGAAACAGGATCAGATAACAGGTAAAGAGGGGAAGGGATCTAATTGGATCCCAGGTAAAGGTGGCAGGGCCCAAGGATCTGAGTGATTCTCATTTGAAGGGATATTTGAAAGGGGTTTTGTTGAAGCAGAGTGTTGGGGGGGAAGGTAAGGGACGGAGATGGAGGGGGAACTGGGGCAGAACTGAATCCTCTAGAATGTAAAAACTAGATTAGGTCAGCCACATTCATGGGCATCTCCTCGACGGTGGTGTTGTAGAACGTCTCGATGTCCCGCAGCGTACGCTTGTCCTCCTCAGTCACCATGTTGATGGCAACGCCCTTACGACCGAAACGACCCCCTCGACCAATCCTGACAGAGGAAAAAGTGGTCAGGTTGAATATTTATTTATTTCTCCTTAGGGTGACATGTAGTTGAAATGTGACCGTTGCAGGTAGACATGGACCTTATATTACATGTTAAGTGCTTTCAGTTACTAGAAAAGAGCTATACATTCATACCATTGCGTAACAATTGACTGGTTCAGTATTTAAATCTTTTGCGCACACTGAATTAACCTTACAGGACACTGAAAGATTTGCAATTTATACCAAAATGTATTCAAACTATATGCTGCTGTATTCAGCCAGTGTGGAATCTGATCACGAGTTCCAGAGCCCTGAGGTTTAGAACACGCCAGCCAACAGAACGCAGACTGGTGGAACTAGAACACTCAGGGGGTTCCGGAGTCAGTTGACACGCATGGATTTCATCATTATACAGCAATAGTTGAGCTTGTCATACACACGACCTGGCATCAGACAGATTACCACATGTTGGACAATAAAAAAAAGGCTAATCCTTAGTCTCACCTGTGGATATAGTTCTCCCGGTTGGTAGGAAGGTCATAGTTGATGACCAGGGACACCTGCTGGACATCAATACCTCTGGCCTAGGGGACAGAGAGACAAAGGTTTAAAGGTGAACAGATATCTAAGCCAAAGGCTGATGGCATTACAGTAAAACCCAGGGCCAGGAGGCCAATGAGAGAACAGTGAGTCATTGTACAACGGTATAAAGGTTGACAGGCTAGCCCTTTAGAGGAATGTACTTTAGACATTGGCGGAAGCCAGACTGTTCTACGGCCATTGAGCAATACCATCTAGACTGGAGGGAGTGGTAGCAGTGGAACCATTTATTGCGCAATACTCAGGTATTAAGCATCAGTCAACAGCAAGGAAAGAAGTTCACGAAAGGTTGTAAACTGCTAATAAGTTGTGAGAAGGGACTGAGCCCAGTCACTGTGGAGAGCAGATTGTAGATCCTCTACCAAAGACAGTCATTCCTGACACAGCACAAGCTGGGGTGGAACTTTCTCTGGCCACAAACAGGGAGAGGGTGGGGGAACCATTATAGTGAGACACCATTGCAGGACGTGACTTACCAGCAGGTCAGTGGTGATAAGAACTCTACTGGAGCCTGAACGGAACTCCCGCATGATCAGGTCTCTCTCCTTCTGGTCCATGTCTCCATGCTGGAAGAGAAAAGTCATGAGCTACAGATAGAATTCTTGTTGGCCACATACACATTAAGCAGTCAAACCAATCTAGAACTCTGCTAATTAGAGATTAGACCCTGGGTCCAGTTTGGATATTTAACCAAACTACCGTATGTACGTACAGGAGTTTGAATTGAGATTTTGTATACATCTGTGACCATAGCATGAACCAGCCTATTCCTCACTGAACAGAGTTGACTGGGATGAATATGGACTCATTCACTCTTCCCCTGGCAGATATAAGACTCAGTGCCATTAAAAGACACTGCCTTGCCCAGTTGACAGGGGAGATGAGGGCAGATCATAGAAATGAGATATTTCATTTGAATGAGAGCCTCACATTGACATAACTGTTAATGAAATCAGAGCAGAGTCAAGGTCTGTATTCTTAGAATTGTGATCTGAACAATGCAATCAAAACCCTAGGGAGTCTGAAATGACTGAACACAGACCTTCATTAAACCTCAACTCAATTTGCCACCAGGTGTAGTAACAGAGACTAGTTAAATTCAAGACTAACTTGAGTTTACATGGGCTCCTAAGTTGACTTCAACAGAAGTGATTATGTATGCAATGACCCCCATATATTTTTTTTCAACAATACAACCTTGATAGCCTCTTAGCTAGAGCAGTTTAACCTACAGACAAAGCTTGAGAATGTAACTTTAAATACAGGGTTATCATCTCTTACCAGGGCAGAGACTGTGAAGTCCCTGGCGTGCATCTTCTCAGTGAGCCAGTCCACCTTCCTCCTGGTGTTGATGAAGATCACAGCCTGGGTAATGGTCAGGGTCTCATAAAGATCACACAGGGTGTCCAGCTTCCACTCCTAACAGGTGAGATTAAGAAACAGGTCAGGGGATGACATCGCAGATGCACCAGTTCAGCAAACACTCAATCTTGCACAATATTGATCAAGGTACACTTGTGCAGGGCCATCATTAGTGAATGACAAGTGAATTCTCACTTGTGATTTAAATTTCTCATGTTTCCTCAGCCCTAGTCCTGCAAGCAAACAATTTAACTTATAATTTATTAAAAGTCTCATGAGAAGTTGGTCAAAACTAACAATCGCAAATAACCACTGTAGGGCGTTTGTCCAAGAGGGGTACGTTTTCAGCGCGACAGTCAGATCATGCCCCCCCAGAAACAACTGGCTTACAAGACACCAACACAGGAAGCCCCAGGGGTTTTCATAAAAGCACCATGCCCTTACTGGCAACCAAAAACTGAATGGTCTAAACATTTACACAATTCCAATAGTTGTAATAAGATATGTCATGTTTGTACTTAGTGTGGAATGTAAAGTACCCATCTATCTAACTGTACCCTTGGTTAAGTAAAGACATATCAAGTTTGTCTTTCAATTACGTTGACCCAACTGTTGACATACCAGAGGGTGGCTCTGTAACTACCCATCTTTAAAATGAGAACCAATAGTGACTGTAGGTACAATCATTGGCCTATCTAAAAGGGCTAACTCTACATACAACTGATCCTAGATCTGTGCCAAAGAGCAACCCTTACCTCTTTCTCAACGTTGATGTAGAACTGACGGATACCCTCCAGGGTGAGCTCCTCCTTCTTGACCAGGATGCGGATGGGATCACGCATGAACTTCTTGGTGACCTCCAGCACATCCTGGGGCATGGTGGCAGACAGCAGCACCACCTGGAGGGGTCAGAGGTTAAAGGCCATTTGTTATGATTAATTATAGATATTCAATTTCTTAAGTCCAAACAAGCTACTACTTGGTTGCACCAAATTCCCCATGTAGTGCACTCATTTTAGTCACTAGAAGAAATAGGGTGCCTATTCAGACAGCCATGTTAAACATGGAGGTTGTTAGGCATATTAATATCAAGTTTGCCCTGAACAGTCTACAACAGTTTAACCTCAGGGAAGAGGCAAGACAAACCTCTCGCACATGAGGGACAGGTGTGGGTGCGTGTGATGACGTGTTGTAAACTGACAGAGCGGCAGGTGACTAAGTTTGTAAACTGCTGATAAGTCGTGAGGAGGGACTGTGAGCCCAGTCACTGTGGAGAGCAGATTCTAGATCCTCTACCAAAGACCTTCATTCCTGACACAGCACACAAGCTGGGAGGAGAGTTATCTCTGGCCCCTTACTATAGGGAGTGAGGGGAACAGTTTCAGGGTAACACCCCTGCATCAAGTTCATACAATGAACCATGACAAATGTTTCTAGTGAATGGCAACCACCATCAGCTACTCACCTGTCAAATTTGTATAGCTAAAGTTGGTAACATTCTGATTATCGTACCTGTGTGCTGGTGGGGAGTTTCTGGAAGATCTCGTAGATCTGGTCCTTGAACCCTCGACTCAACATCTCATCTGCCTCATCCAGAACAAACATCTTGATGTTCTTAGAGGCTGTAACGAGGGAAGGTGTAGTGATACAGAACCAATTAAACACGTTTACAAACATTAGTTTAATGCCATCTTTACTGGCAAAAACACCACTAGGCATGTTAAGAGGGATGAAATGGGAATCACTTTACACATTTGCCCTACTTTGACAAAAAAAGTGCTGGGTCATTGAATGATGTATTCAGCCAGTGTGGAATCTGATCACGAGTTCCAGAGCCCTGGGGTTTAGAACACACCAGCCAACAGAACGCTGACCGGTGGAACTAGAACACTCAGGGGGTTCCAGAGTCAGTTGACACGCATGGATTTCATCATTATACAGCGCTATAACCCAACACTACAAGTTACGTATAAACATCCATTTAAAAGAAAAAAAATGTAAACGCCACATCTGATAGTTGGAGCACATGCAAAAGATGAAACCGCACCAAGCGGAACTTCAACCGTTGACTATGAATTAAACGATGGTCAAACAATAGTCCAGCACTTACCTAGGTATTTGCGGTTCAACATGTCAAACACACGGCCAGGGGTCCCCACCACTATGTGAGGAGCCTCAGCCTGGAGTTTGGTGACCTCGTTACGGACGTTGGTCCCTCCTATACAGGCATGGCAGGAGGCTCCCATGTAGTCACCCAGGGCCAGGATCACCTTCTGGATCTATTGAGGGGAAGGGAGAGAAACGTGTATTAGATAAAGGGGTATTGTTTAGAGACCAGTGTGAATCATGTGTAGACCATTACAGGAAAAATCTTTGGCCCGGTTGACGCAAACATTTCAGGTTTGGCCACTATTTTCGGTGGTTGTATAGCTCTGTGCCCATAGCATGAACCAGCCTATTCCTCACTGAACAGAGTTGACTGGGATGAATATGGACTCCTTCACTCTTCCCCTGGCAGATATAAGACTCAGTGTCATTAGAAGACACTGCCTTGCCCAGTTGACAGGGGAGATGAGGTTGACAAACACAAGGCTTCAAGTTTAGAAATGTGTGATAGTGTATTCTAGATAGTTTTTCACTTAGTTGACAGAAACCTATGTGCCCATAACCCACCCTGTACCTACCTGCTGAGCCAGCTCTCTGGTGGGGGCTAGGACAAGGGCTTGGGTGCCCTTCAGCTCCATGTCAATCTGCTGCAGGATGGAAATGGCAAAGGTGGCAGTCTTACCAGTACCAGACTGAGCCTGTGCAATCACATCATAACCTGTGGGAAGTCAGGATGAGAGACAGTCAATAACGGCTCTTTATAAAAAAATAACACCCCAACAGTTACTATATTGTCAGTAAGCACAAACTATTTTCGGCGTGCTTGAACTAGTGCTTTTTACATGAGTGTTAGTTACAAGCATACTAAAATATATGCATTCTCCATCCACTACTTTCTTTTCAGAGTTGCATTTCAATTCAAGTAAAAGCACACTAAATTGACTGGTTAGTTTAATCTGTGCCCATAGCATGAACCAGCCTATTCCTCACTGAACAGAGTTGACTGGGATGAATATGGACTCATTCACTCTTCCCCTGGCAGATATAAGACTCAGTGCCATTAAAAGACACTGCCTTGCCCAGTTGACAGGGGGATTGAAGTCAAGTAGAAGTTGACTTTAGTTCCCTTGGACTAAGTGAATGTTGGTAGTCTTTTCAAGGTGACACAGCAACAGGGTTTACTTTAGTCACTTGTGATCACGCTGTACTGTCACTGCTCATGCTGTCTTAAGAGTTTGTTGAACAAATTCATAAGGTTTATAAGTCAAACAATTTGACAATTAAGCCCAACCATCTGAATAGTGGGTGTGGTTTAGTACTCACCCTTGATACAAGGGAGGATGGCTCTCTGCTGGATAGCTGAGGGTTTTTCAAAACCATAAGCATAGATTCCCCTGAGCAGCTTCTCGCCCAGGTTCATCTCATCAAAACTGTCCACGATCTCATTCCAGTTGCTCTGTAGAGTAGAAGATAAGCATTTACATTGGAGTAATTAAGCAGACACTTAACCCGTGTGACTTAATACTTGACTATCTCGTCTTTTGCATCCAATTAAGCAGATGTAACACCCTAGCATTACTCACCTCAATGATCCCATCTGGCTCCATGCCCTCAGGGCCATTGTCTCTGGGAGGTCTGAAAAATCAAACATGACATAAGCCATCATTACCAATTCTTTGAGGGACAACAGAACATCCATAATACAGCTGTACATTTTACAAAGTCAAACTGTGTTTAAGCTTGAAAGGATGATAAATATCGTCAGTTACAGGCACCACTGGACAGGCGGGTCTGTTCAATTGAGAAAGTAATTTCTAATAGAAAAGGATTAAAATAAATCGCCTAGCAGTTTGGTAACTAAGTTGTTTACGTACTTCTAAACCGTGGAATTGCACAATGGAGATCGTATCGTGTAGAAGACGTCGACTGAACGGCCGACATTTTCCGTAAAAACGCCCCATGGACGAATGGCGGCCATTTCTTTTTCAGACATTTCAAGATGGTTGATTCCTACGGCTCGAATACCAGTGTTAGCTAGCATCATGCGTAAACGACGATTGAGAATGAAAAATATGTCTAAGTCAGAAATAAATTACTTAGCTAGATGTTTAAAGACTGACCGCTCTATTCCAATTTAAAGTGGCCTATTAAAATAACTTTAGCTGGTTTACAATCTACGTGTCAAGCATTAGTTTGCTAGACAACGTTAGCCAACCAGGCCCAATGTCGAGCCCTCTTTCGAGTGAATTGGCAACTTACTCAATATTTAAACACATCGACCTTCAAAAAAATAATAATATATGTATACACACTATCTATCCGCTTCGGACGTGATAAAGAAAGTCAAACAAAACGGACAACAGTAAAATAATAATCAGGCCAGCCACTCCTCCGGTTACTGCGGCCATGTGCTTGACATCGCCCCCACCCAGCCATACCTAGTCAGACTAACGATACCGTGCTGACCTGACAAATCTTTCGATTAATATATCGACGCATTTAAAAATAAAAAAATAAAAATGAGACTTATCAAAATCAGATTACAACACAGAACCACAGCAGGTACGCGGGTTCCCAGAGGCCTAGACGAAGCGCCAAAGTTCGTCCCTCACGTGCTTGCCGAGAAGCCGGTACCGCAACACCTCGCGCTGTAAATTGGGCTAATATTCTAGCAACGGTTTTCTAAACTACTACAACTGAACTCTTACGCTTTGACAACGGAATATACAATTCGATCGATGTTAGTTACAGATATATATACTTCGAGTAAGTAGTTATCTAAAAAGGTCAAGGGACCTTTAAATTGACTAAGTTAACGTTACCTAGCTACAGCTAATGTTAGCATATGGGCTAACCAGCTATGTAATCATTCAAACACGTTAAACATCATCGCGTCAAACGTCGCATATATATATACATACACATATAGTATGCTTTACGATAAACATTTGTCTATTGAAAATTACAATATTACGCAATACATTTTCAACAATGTGCATTCCTTACTGTACCTGTCTTCATATTCAGCCGACATTATCACAAAGGAAGAGAATGTGGCAGGAACCTTATATATACGTCAACGGATGGGTAAACTAGCGATTTCATTGCAGCAGCGCCCTATCAATCAACTCTGACTCCACCCATCAGGACATGTCATTGGCTAACGGATGCGTCATTAAGAACGTGATTGACAGCGTAATCGCGTCATTTGCACTCGAGTAGGCGGGATATAATACATAACCCTCCTATCGCATGTAACGATTGGGCCTAAGCAGGCTAGGAGTCCGTTTTCATTGGGTATTTCCTTTGCAAAGTTGAGAGCGCTCGAACACTGATCTTAGATCAGCGTTTCCGATCCTGGGTGCGTTCGCAAATTCACCCTGGAGTGCCAGAGAGCGTTCAGAGTGCGCCGAGGAGTAGGGTTTATCCGGGCGTTCTGACCTCACAACAGCAGTCAAGCACCCAAGCTAACTGGCTAAAGTTAGCTAGTTAGCTTGCTACTCCCAGACAAAAATGAGAGCACACCTCACCATTTTACCTAGCAGAGCTGGTTAGGCAGTTTTCATGTTAACTAGAGCGTTGGTGACTAACCGTGCTGCTGGCAGCAATTGAATTACGTTTTTTGGTCGATGTTTGTTGACACCGGCCATATTCAACGCGTGTTGAGCGTTTGTCAACTCATCAGTTATTCTGCGCTCTGGCACACTCAGACGAGAGTGCTCTGAAATCGGAGTACATCGCCAGAGTGAATTTACGAACGTACTCTCTTAACTTCACCATTCTAGAATCATCATTCTAAAACAGATCCAGGAACAGTTCATGTAACACCACATATGACCAGAGCCATCCCCTGCCCAAGTCTTACGTCACTACATCGTCATGTCGCAAAACTTACAGTAATAATTAGATGAGATGTCTACTACTACCCTCTACTTCTTGTTATGGAGATGAAACATATATGATGACTAACATTGCCTGTTTTGTAAGTTTCGCCATAAAAACAACTCTTCCTTACCCTCTACTATGGGTTCAAAAAGCACACTTACCACACTGTAATCATAATTAGAATTACCGTAACTATGGAAGTCAGTGTGAGCGTTCTACCTTCCACATTCATGGTTAACTACGACACAGTATAAACTAGCACTTGGCCACTAGCAACAGTAAGCAAACTTTTGCTACTATTACATTGGTCCAGCAAAATCTTGAAATATATAGTGATATTTAGGTATGCATGAATAGCTTTGTTTTTTCTTAATACTGCCTATTCATGAAGATAGGATCACCCAGACAGACAAATAAGCCTGCACACAATACAGAACATCTAGATGCCACACTACAGTACTACAAGAGAGAGAACTAATCCCCTTCCTCGATTCATACTAGCTAATAAATACATACACTACCATTCAAAAGTTTGGGGTCACTTAGAAATGTCCTTGTTTTTTAAAGAAGTGAACCTTTCTTCGTCCATTAAAGTAACATCAAATTGATCAGAAATAGTGTAGACGTTGTTCATGTTGTAAATGACTATTGTAGCTGGAAACGGCTGATTTTTAATGGAATATCTACATAGGCGAACAGAGGCCCATTATCAGCAACCATCACTCCTGTGTTCCAATGGCACGTTGTGTTAGCTAATTCAAATGTATCATTTTAAAATCATTAGAAAACCCTTTTGCAATTATGTTAGCACAGCTGAAAATTATTGTGCTGATAAAGGAGCAATAAAACTGGCCTTCTTTAGAATAGTTGAGTATCTGGAGCATCAGCATTTGTGGGTTCGATTACAGGCTCAAAATGACCAGACACAAAGAACTTTCTTCTGAAACTCGTCAGTCTATTCTTGTTCTGAGACATGAAGGCTATTCCATGCGAGAAATTGACAAGAAACTGAAGATCTCGTACAACGCAAACTGGTTCTAACCAGAATAGAAAGAGGAGTGGGTGTACAAGAGGACAAGTACATTAGTGTCTAATTTGAGAAAGATGCCTCACAAGTCCTCAACTGGCAGCTTCATTAAATAGTACCAGCAAAACACCAGTCTCAAAGTCAACAGCGAAGAGGCGACTCCGGGATGCTGGCGTTCTAGGCAGTTGCAAAAAAGTGTATATTATATAAAGCATGAAATAAATTCAACTTTCATTTATCTGTTCCTTGCCATGTACTTGTTTATTCATAAATGCTTTTTAAAAAAGGTATAAAAACAATCAATTATGTTCCATAAAACTTCTGCTCAAAACAACAATATAAAAACAAAAACATACCTATCAACAATGTCACTTTTAGTTACAAATAGAGGGAAAAATGTTATACCACAAATGCATCCCAAATGGCACCCCTTTCCCGATATAGTGCACTGCTTATGACCAGAGCCTTACAGTCAAAGCAGTGTACTATAAAGGGCATAGATTGCCCTTTGGGAACCAAGTTTGTTTGTAGCTGACATGGTCCAACCAATTTGACACCAACACGACTTAGTAAGATATTGTTTTTATTTTAAACCCCCCCCCCCCAAAAAAAAAAATCACTGCCCTCCAAAAAACACCATGAACAATAAGCATAGCAACATGTTTTTTTTTTTTACTGACAAAGAGAGAAAAAAACTGAACATAATTCAAAATAGAAAACCCCCCCCCTTTTTTTTTTTTTTTTTTTCACTCCACGTTTGTCTGTTTGGGGGGCTCCTGCATTGATAAGGTCATAAGTCCGTTGGGAGAAAGAGAAAAGTCTAAATAAAGTGTATTTTTATTCAAATACACCATTTCACCATCAGAGTATTAGACTTGGTTTGCATCCGAAATAAAACCCTATTACCTATATAGTGTACTGTATTTGTCCAGATCCCATGATCAAAAGTAGTGCACTACATATGGAAATAGTGTACCATTTGGGATAAAGTCATAGGGACACAACCATAAAAATGAAATAAAAACTAGGGTCATGGGAGAGAGGAGAAAAACAGAGAAAGAGAGGGCAGAAAACGGGTCGAGAAGATAAAATGCCCTCTTGTAGTAGAAGTAAAGTCTCTGGATATCAACGTCATGAAGGGGGAAAAATGTTCCTTTTAAAAGTTCCTGTTTCCTTTCTTTCAGTCACTAGCTCGTTTAGAATAGCTCATTAGAACCATCCCTCGCTAGAATCCCTCGCTTCTCGGTTAAGAATCCTCTAAGGGCGTGGCGTCACAGCGAGAGCTTGCAGTGACAGAGTTCTTTGTACATGAGCCTCCTCAGTTTGGGCATGTCCTGCTGGCCGAAGCTGAATGGCTGACCCAGGGCTAGAGTCTTGCAGTACTGGAAAGAGCACAGACAGAGCCGGGTTAGAAAATCACGCTTCCTCCTAGTGTAGGACACAAAGGCCCCCAAAGCAACATCCAGGCCCTTAAGCAGCAAATTGTTTTACCTTGCCATACAATATTAAAGCTAGCAAATCCTAAAATCTAAACAAGTGTCTAGGTCTTGGAGTAAGGACAAGACTTGATCTGGAATTCAGCACACAAGTCTGTAGTAAAAGGATAGCTATGGACCACTCTCTAGATAGAAGTATGACCATCTAGGATTATAATGATTCGGGCCTACCTGAAGAACGAACGCCCCGCAGTCACTGTCATTGTTCTGGCGGCCCACATTCTGAAACACACAAAACAGGAAATACGCTCGGAATATACCCCCACCAACGTCAAACCAACAAAATCAGTTGTTCATTCATGTAAAGCAATTGTTGTTACACTATGAATCAGAACTGAAGTCAAACCGACTCACCATTTTGAAATAGCCTTTCCACCCTTTAAGGAAACCTCTCTGGTCTTTCTTGACAGCTTCCGCCTGCAGATACTTTGCAATATGCTGAGGAAGTGGTAGAAAAAAGTGAATTTAGGTTCATTTCAAAGACGACCAAAAACACCCAAACAGATCTTTCTGAATGAGGTGAAACAAACAGGTGCTGTTAAATAGAAATCAAGTTTCTCTCCGCGAGCCATGGTCAGGTCTCACTTGGGAAAGAGGTCTTCTGACCTCATGGTGAAATATGAAACATTTGAAACATGGCCGTCTCACCTTTGGGCAGCGTCGGTTGAGTGTGCGTTGGGAGTCGAAGTAGGTGATGGCCCTACGGGGGATGTCCACGCTTACCAGGGACCAGTGGACTTCCAGGTGGATGGGGATCAGGAGGAGATCCTTTTTGAAGATGTCCACCTGGAGGGAAGAGGTAGGAACGTGTTGAGGCGTTGGTGGGTTAAGGCCCGGGTCTCTGCCGTTTTTAACAACAGTATGTGTAACAGATTGCCCCCCCCCCCATTGTATTCGTGATAGGTGCACACATTTCAATTGGTTCACAATTTGTTGCATATTTGGTTAGAATGCAATATACGGACATTTGATTGAGAAAATATACTTGCTTTGCATTATCCTGAGGACAACGTAAGAAAAAAAACAGATAACGAATATCTTTATGGTTTCATACATTCTTTGTCCATCGTTTGACTCCATCGTAGCCTTTCGTCCTCAACTTGTCGTAGAAGAAACTGTTGAAGAAGTGAACCTGGTAGAGAAGGAGAGATGCTACAGATATTCTCCTTCGCTGAATATACTATTATATAATATTCAGGGGAAATATTATGGATTTTGTTGAAGTAGTATATTGTGGAAGTTTGTTGTATTATACATTTTAAATTGTTCCTACCTTGTCGGGCACATAATCCATCACAAGGTCACCATACATGTTCATGACCTAAAAAAAAAAAGAGACATTGTATAAAACACAACGCCTTGCTTTTAACATGTTCCAAAAGTAACAGATCTTCGCATACATGCCCCAATCCTAAATTTACATAAACGAAAATACAATTTAGCATAAGTCATGAAATGATTTCAATGCATAGTATGCCAAATGTTTGCAGAAATTCAGGTTACATGAGCAAATATCAAGTTAGAATCCGGCCCGTAGTGTTTAGCACAGGATCCCACCTTGGGGCATACAGTTATGCATCATTACTTGTTATAAGCATGTATGTGGCCTTAAAACGCTTTATAGTGTTAGAACAATTTATTAAAAATGTCACTCCACGATAACTGACTATACAAAATACAGATTATAAAAGTCAAACATTGTACTACAGTATTTCCTTTGGCGTCATCTGTAATACATTACAGCCTCTATACACAAAAAAACAAAGTACAATAGATAAAAGGACATTTAGGCACTTCTAAAGAAACACCTTCATTGAAGGATGAATATTGGACAATCTAGGTGGCAGGCTTTGGCAGAGGAATTTTACAGTGCCTTCAGAAAGTATCACACCTTGACTGTTTCCACAGGTTTTTGTTATAAAGTAGGATTAAAATGGATGTAATTGTAATCTACACAAAATACTCCAATGTCAAAGTGATTTTTTGTTGAAAATCAGTATTAAACCCCCTGAGTTAATCAATACATGTTAGTCACCCTTGGCAGCGATTACAGCTGTGAGTCTTTCTGGGTAAGTCTAAGAGACTTGTACACCTAGTTTGTCCAATATTTTCCCATTATTCTTTTTTTTTTTTTAAATTCTTCAACCTCAAGTTGGTTGTTGATCATTGATAGACAGCCATTTAAGGTCTTGCCATAGATTTTCTAGACGAAGTCAAAACTAACCTCGGCCACTCAATGTCATCTTGGTAAGCAACTCCAGTGTATATTTAGCCATGCGTTTCAGGCAATTGTCCTGCTGAAAGAGGAATGCGTCTCCCAGTGTCTGTTGGAAAAGACTGAACTAGGTTTTCCTCTAGGATTTTGCCTGTGCTTAGCGCTATTCAATTTATTTTTAGTCTGGTCTTTGCGGTTGAATCTGTGTTTGAAATTCACTGTTCAACCGAGGGACCCTTACAGATAATTGTATGTGTGGGGTACAGAGAAAAGGTAGCCATTCAAAAATCATGTTAAAAACTTATTTCACAGAGTCCATGTGATTATTTTTTACTCCTGAACTTATTTAGGCTTGCCATAACAAAGAGGTTGAATACTTATTGACAAGACATTTTAGTTTTAGCTTTGAATTTTTGCTTAATTTGTAATAAAAAAAATAAAAATTATAATAATAAACATAATTCCACTGACATTATGGGGTTTTGTGTGTAAAATAGTGACAAAAAAAAAGAATCTACATTTAATCCATTTTAAATCCAGGCTGTAACAAAATATGGAAAAAGTCAAGGGGTGTGAATAATAATTATAATTTTAGCTGGACAGCTGACAAACTATAATCCTTAATGACGTTGTATAACCCACAGTAAAGCAAGGTATAGGCTTCTGTTTCAATGGATCCATCAGTACAGACACATTTATCTAAGGGAGTGTATTGATCAGTCTCAATAGTGCACGGGGCCACTATAAATCAACATTTTGCAAAAGAGCTTCGATATTGCTTGGATAAAAAAACTGTACATACGTTTCGGTCCAGAAAGTGCATTTAAAAAGACACTGGTTTTTTAAACTTTCTGGTTTGTTTATCAGCTGGTACCACTTTAGTACATTGCTCTCGAAAGTGCTGATTGAAAATCCTTCTGGTAATTTCTAGAATACACTCCGCCTGTAAGAGTGAGGTGAGTCATATGAATGGAGTTAAAAAAGGCTGACATGATATATAAAAATGTACAGTTGGGGCGGCAGGTAGCCCAGCGGTTAGAGTGTTGGGCCAGTAACCGAAAGGTCCCTGGTTCAAATACTCGAGCCCACGAGGTCAAAAACCTGTTGATGTGTCCTTGAGCAAGGCACTTAACCCTAATTTGCTCCAGGGGCGCCGTACTGCTATGGCTGACCCTGTAGGTCATTGTAAATAAGAATTTGTTCTTAACGGACTTGCCTAATAAAGGTTCAATCAAATAAAAAAAACATAACAAGCCCATAAAAAATACACGTTGACATAGACGTTCATTTGGCATGCTACAAAAGTATTTAGTACAGGGTCCCACCCACCTGGTCATTGAGCCAGTTCTGCCCATACAACGTGCTTAGGTCATCCATGGTGAGGACATGACGCTTGTAGTTGACTCGGAACCCTCGCACCATGGCCGTGCCGGACGACCTCTGGTAGGACTGGATTAGGTGTTGAACCACTACTTTCCTGTTGGACATGGAAACATGAGATGAGCAATACGAAACTTTAACCTACGTTTTTCTACATTATTCTGGCCGCCTTGTCTTTTTTGGAAATATGAGATGGAACTGTATCAGCGAAGGATTACTTGAAACCATAAACATTTGTTTCTCGTTAAAAGTTTACACTGGGTATCAGCTGGGTCTTATTCATTATTGCACACCATAGCGAAAACACCATCTCTCTCTCACAACTTCCTGGAAAGTCCAACTTGTCCCTACCAGTTTCATTTAGTTCTCTTCCGTTTGGTTCCCAAGCCCTGGTGATGAACAAGGGTTGCATCACAGATGGTTTCAATCACAATCTTCAATTTGTAACATTTGTGCCTTGCCAAAACACGAAGAGTCATTTCCATCAACATACTCAGAACTTGGGTGAAACTAATAACATGTGGGTGGTTTCATCATGTGGGTGGTTTCATCACGTGGGTGGTTTCCTTTCCCTTTGTTCCAATTCACTCCAGCAGATTGTGTTGGAAGTGTTCAGAATAACTCATTTGGAGGTCTAAAAATCATTACATTTGAATCATTCCAATTCTATGTCTGAAATTAAAAGTGCTGCATAGAAGCTGGAAGGATTGCGTGACTACTCTCCAGGACAGATGGACTTGGTTTACATTCCAATTGGCCTTGGCAAAGAGCACCAGGCTTTTTATGGCCAACATTTAAAAGGCACTTAGGCAGACATCAGGGATATCAGATTGTATAAATATTAGAGCGTGTTGTACTTCTCTTTTTGTTGTTCGTGTCGCTCTCTCTGTATGCGTCTATGCACAGTACAAGACATTATGTTTCATCTGTGTTTGTACGTGTACTGTATGTCTGGGCAATGTGTGCGAATGGCCACCTGCGCAGGTATTGCTTTGCGTGTTTGCATATCTGCCTGTGTGTGTACACGTGTATAACACATGGGGGGTGTGTGTGTGTGTGTGTGTGTGTACAGGTCTCAGACCTGTGAGGCTGTGAGAAGTTGTCGTTGAAGATGTCTTTAAGTTTCTCCACCACGTCGTCAGCGTGGATGGGGATCAGACTGCCATACTTCTGGAGGGACTCATCCAGGATCCCTGAGACAATGGGAAAACTATGCATAATGTTGTGAGAGTAATATGGAATCCCACAGATTGTAGAGGATTCTGTGACCTTGAGCAGCCAAGGTCAGTCCTGTATTCATATCCTGTTGGTAGCAGATGTGTAAAGCTAAACCATACCAACATGTACATATTACCTCGACTACCTCGTACCCCAGCACATTGATTTGAGAAAAGAACAACCTGTTTCCCAAAAGCATCTTAAGACTAAGTTCATTATTAGAACCACTGAGGTCAATTCTACACAAAGTAACAGTTTTAAAGCAAATTCCCTGCGAATCTTTTCTCCTCTCATGGAATGTAGCAGTTTTATAGCCAAAATACTGCAGTTCTATGCATTTTGCCATGGCTAATGCTGTGTTTTAGTAACATAGTAAGAAAATCTATACAGCTAAATACATTTTCAATTCTCCCCGTCTAGCTTTTATTTTAGTGATTGTTAGTTCTCAAAGATTATATATTTTTTAAAGTAGTTTAAATTTAGTGTTTGTTTCGACTTAGGCGACCTGAAAATACGCTTAAGCAGCCCGCCCAATTATTTAAATTATATATATTTTTGCATTTTACCCCCATTTTCATTCTTGTCTTATTGTTGCAACTCCCCAATGGGCTCAGGAGGCGAAGGTCTAGCCATCCATTCTTAACACCCGCCACTTAACCCGGAAGCAAGCCGCACCAATATGTTGGAGGAAACACTGTTTCGACCAATGCCAGCCACACCATCCCCTAACCTGGACGACGCTAGGCTAATTGTGCGCAGCCCTATGGAACTCCCGATCACGGCCGGTTGCGATCGAACCCGGGTCTGTAGTGACGCCTCTAGCACTGCCTTAGACCGCTGTGCCAATCGGAAGGCCCCCGCCCAATTATTTCAATGGCAGAAAACCCCTAATGTACTCCATTACATAACATCATTTAGACTAGAAAAGGTCATTTTCCCTAAGAAAAATGTTATGTTCTAGTTTACCATGCACACAGCTCATGTGTTCCTCAGTGAGAGCGACCTCCACAGGTTTCTCTCTGACGATGGAGTACGATGAGTCCTCTGCTTCCCTCCTCCCTCTCTCCCCCAGACCTCCCATCTGACTGGACTGGACGTCTCCTGAGTAACCAGTCAACCGGTTGTCTGCAGGGACGACAAGGGTTTAGTAAGTGAATATTATGAGATAATTATAGTATAGTTTATATAATGGTGATACCTGTTGAGATGCATACAGTCAAATTCATTGAAACATATCAGTCAAGTGCCAACACAAGCGTTCCAATTTTGCCAACAGTGGGTATTAGAGAATTATGTTACTCCAAAAAAATAAAAGAGACTTCAGTGTACCCTCAATTGTTCTGATCATATTAACAGCCCTTTCGAACACAGTGTTCAGTTTTTCAGATACACCTTTCACCATCCATGGGATCATCTCACCTCTCTCAGAACCACTGAGCCTCTCGTCATCCGACAGTGGGCTGCTCAGGCCCGGGTCCACTCCCCTCCTCTGCTGGTTGGAATACAAACTATACCGACGCCACCTCCTCGCCCTCCTGTGCCCCAGGGTTCCCACCCACTGTGCCCGCTGACGCCAGGTCTTCCAATGCTGGGTGAGACGGAGCCGTAGGCCTTCATGGGAGTGGAGCTTCCTCCAGTGCCTAATCCTGCGACCGTTAAGCCTGGACTGGAAAGGGACGCTGGGAAAGTTATCGGCCTGGTTGTTGTCATGGTCATCGTTGCCCAGTTGTGTTTGCAGCTGGTGGTGGTGATGATGATTCTGCTCTTGTACGGATGTAGTGGGGACCTCCCATACGACCTCAGCCTCCTCTACTTCTTCTTCCTCCTCCTCCTCATCCTCCTCCTCATCCTCATCCTCCTCCTCCTCCTCCCAGCCCTCACGTTCAAAACCGTCATAGATTTCCCCTTCGTCCTCCAAGTACTCAGCCTCCCAGGCCGCCGTTTCCTTCTGGCCCAGCTTTAAGTGCATGGGGCTGGGCATCTGGTGGGTGGAGGTGGGGTCCATCTCCAGGTGACCCCCGGAGATCTCTACACCACCACCTCCATCCCCACTGTCCTCCTGGCCCACAGCTAGGCCCAGCTGCCCTTGCCAGCGGTTCTGTGCTAGGCTGCTACCACTGTCCCTCATGGTCCACGGGCACCCCACGACCTGCGCCAGCTCGTCGCCTGGGGAACGAGTAAGGGGAGAGATGAGACAAATGTCACGATGCACTTCCAATGTTTTTCAGTAGGTTAGGCCACTACCACAATAAGCAAATATACCACATGGAAAGCAAGTGTATAGCATTCTGAAAGAATGATCTGTAACCACATATTTCTGCAACTCTTAGGCCATCATATATATATATATTTTTTTATTTTTATTTTATTTAACCTTTTATTTAACTAGGCAAGTCAGTTAAGAACAAATTCTTATTTACTGTGATACAGTCTGGATTCGAACCAGGTTGTCTGTAGTGACGCCTCTAGCACTGAGATGCTGTGTCTTAGACCATGTGGGCTCCCAAGTGGCGACAATTAATCTAATTGTTGTTAGCAACTCAATGCTTCTAAGTTTCAAAATACCGTGCATTGATCCATTTACATACTGGGCTTTGCGAAGGCGACGTATTTTGGCAGTCATTAAATTGTAACATTCAGTTGGCGAGCTAGCAGGCTGCACCTTATATAATCAACCCGTGAACTGGAAACAAACGTGCAATTATTGCGCTAGTTATCCAGATAATGTTTGAACTATTGAAGATGCAGAAAAGTAAAAAAAAAGTTTTTAAAAAAAGCTGTCAATGTTCGATTCAATGTTCCTCATTTGATAGAACAAACGCTGGCAAGGTGGCTAGCTAACTATGCAGCCGACATCTCTGTCGTTAGGTAGTGATCAGCTGCTTAGTTAGCTGACGTTTTAATGCGATGGCGATTAAACATGTGTAATTTGCTTCGAAACGAACCCGAGTTAACAATCAAAACTATTTTACAGCCTAGTATGTTGGTTTGTATACATGTTGTATATTGTTGATAACCAATTAAGCGAAAACGTAGCGAGGCTTTAGTTAGCTACCACGCAAGCTAACGTTAGATGGGAAGAAACAACAAAAACTGGCGGTTTTCGTCTCAAGTAAAATGCAAACCCGCACTCACCGTTAAACTGCAGTTTTGTGTGCAAATGTGTTTCTTGTATACAATTACGCGTTTGCGCAGTGTTTTGAATAATGTTTAGCACCAAAACCTCATTCAATGAATCACACACTGGCGGAGCGATCGTCGCCCTCAACGAACTTCCGGTTTCAAGAAAAATAACATCCCTTTTAACAGCGAGGAATCGCCGTTCTACGACACGGCGAGCAATACAATAATATATATTTAAATAACATGTTGTAATAAGGCGTGCATAATTAGTAACAGGGTAGCAAGGGGAATTTATGCTGACTACACGCTCGGCTGAAAACCCACAAAATCCGTCGCACTGCATTCGCGTCATATATGACCTCGCTTACGGTGCAGGGCAGAGTACAGGTAAGAGTAGCACGTTTTCGGTGTTTTTCTACGATTTTGACATCTATAAAGTTATAATGCATGTGTTATTTTGAACGTATAGACGCTATTTATGCGCTGCATAATAGAAAATAGACATTATACGTGGTGGAAGCGGTGAAATGATGACCGGCGGTGAGCGCTCGTGCGTTGAGATATGTTCTGTGTTTGTAAAGTTTTTGTTTATTTGCCTGTCGGTGTCAACAAAATGGCACATTGATCTAGTCTGGGTGATTTGTGACAATCAATGTTACGAGGGTGACAACTGGTAGCGCAAATCGTTTCCGAAAGTCTACGTGATGTTATGCATGGTTTTCACAGATATTGAAACGTGACCCTTGCTCTATAAAGTTGATTGTCTGGAAGGGACTTTTGAACTGCACAAATCCTGGCTGCCATTTCTCTCTCTCTCTCTCTGCAGGTTCTTAAGAATGTTATCTGGCTAGCTAAGCATCCTATTCTTTTGAGTAGCTAGTAGGATACTTCAAGATATTTTAGCCACTATTCGTACCACTCTTTCTTCCACCGTTACATAATGAGTGTCCCCAGCTACACCAAGGCTAAGTACGACCAGAGTGACAAGATGGAGCTGAGTCTGCCTGACTTCCCTAGAGGACCTCTAGACGTATACAGGAAGAAAGCATCCTTCAACTGGAAAGAGATGGTCATGTTCCTTGAGGGAGAGGACGTGCTAGCGTTCAAGGTAGGCTTTGTAATGATTATTATTTTCAGATATAAGGCTCTGGGCTATGTAAAGAAACACTGACAACGGAAACTGACTGTTAGACATATTCTTAGTGGAATATCTTACACAAGTCACTTTATAATATTTTCTCCCGCAATTCCACAGCAACACGTGTTCCTGATGTTGGAGAACGACCCTATCTTCACCCGGCAGCCTGGCGAGGACATGTCAACGGAGATGATGCGCGAGGTCACGTTCAGACGGTGTAAACAGCTGTTCCGGTATGACTTCTTGACACGCGATGACATCATGGCGAACCCGTTGAAGACTGTAGTGCTCAACGATTGTCTGGGCATGTACGACTGGTCACTGTCCGCCAAGTACTTCCTCAACAAAGGGGTGAGTTTAGATGGATGGAGGGAGGGAGGGCGATTAGATGGTGTACAACTGGCCACTGGGGGCTATGTTCTTCCTCGAAAAAGGGTAGTTACAGTAGTTACAACCCTAAGTTTACCCACTCACTTTGATCTCCCAACTCTATCTATTGCCTCTAAGCCTTGACCTTTAGTCATATGCGTGTTCTAGAACCTCCATACAGTATGACATTCTGTATTGATCTTCTCAAGCGTAATGAGATGAGAGATTACATTAGAACCATATTCGTGCTCTGTTTCAGATGTTTGGTGCGACAGTGGCCAACTCCGGATCCCAGAGACACAGCCAGTTTGTGCAGGATACAGAGGACATGATGGTAAACCAATCATCAGCATACACATGACTTGATATTTACTGTCTCCCTTTCAAATGTATGAGTGGAACGAATATCTATGTAAATGCATCTTAAAAGCGTTTTTTAATAATTATTTATAATGGCAGGTAATTGCCGTTCAGTGTGTTATGCAAATACGCCCTTTGATCTGTATGCTGCTAGCTATGCACAGACTCTCACTAGAATGCTGTAACTAACAGACAACTTGTTACAACACTCTACCACAAATGGTTATTTAATTGCATTTGCATTAAATTCTACCACAGACCGTTTTATTTCTCTATTTCAAAAAACATGTATCGCAGTGACGCGTAGCTGTTGAAATACAATGGCACGACAGTTCAATACAATGTAACTGTTCTGGTGTCCCACTTGCCTAAGCTGCACCTGTTGTTGTTTGTCTCTCTATCCACAGACGTTTGGATGCTTTGCATTGACAGAGCTGAGCCACGGCAGCAATACCAGAGCTATGAGGACCACAGCCAAGTATGATCCCAGCACACAGGTGGGTGGGACACAGTTCACCGCAACGCCTCTGACTCCATTAGAATAGTATTGAATTCTATATTGAATTATTTGATCTGTAGATTTTGAATGCGTCAGTCTCCTTTGAATTTTTTTCCTTTTATTTTTTATTGCAATGCAGCTTTTAGCTGCGTATGTATACAGGATCAAATAAACCTTGTGTATATGTTATGATCGTTAGTCTGTACTAAGAATACACTGTACTCAAGTGAACTCTCCCTTTCAGGAGTTTGCGATCAATTCCCCTGATTTTGAGGCTGCCAAGTTCTGGGTGGGGAACCTGGGGAAGACGGCTACACACGCTGTGGTGTTCGCCCAGCTCTACACCCCCGACGGAGCCTGTCAAGGCCTGCACTCCTTCATAGTTCAGGTACAGTGAGCTTATTTAAATAAACCTTTTTGTATACATCTGCTACTTTGTGTCCTCGGAGTTAGCAATCCTTTATGATTTCCAAAAAGCAATCACAAAAATGATTCTTTCATTGTAAAACTGAAACATGCTTCTACTATATTTGCTGGTGAAACTGTGATATTGTAACCTAAATGAATGTGTTTGACAGGTCCGAGATCCCAAGACTCTGCTGGCGATGCCAGGAGTAATTGTTGGAGATATGGGCAAGAAGCTCGGACAGAATGGACTGGACAACGGGTAAGTTCAATACCATATGTTTTATAGCAAATAAAACTGTCTTTCTCACCCTCACACCACGGCATTATATTGCATTCAGTCAAAATGAGCACCATTTAATATTACTAAAGAGATTGTAATATTCATTCTGACCACCAGAGGGCAGTTGAATCATACTTTTATATTACTATAGAACTTCAACTATATCCTGTGGAATATGAGGATAGATAGATAGATAGGTAGGTACTTTATATTCTGTTTAATGAATGTTCTAAATTGTCTCCCATGGTGTGCAGGATTTCTACAGTACCAATGCTTAGACCTAGGAGTACTGTATACATCACCACACTAACTATTATTTGAAATGTATTCCTAATATAGGCTCTGACTTTTGCACGTTTTTTTGTTTCCCGTACCAGGTTTGCGGTGTTTCACAACGTCCGAATCCCTCGGGAGAATATGCTGAATAAGACAGGTGATGTCACCCCTGAAGGACTCTACGTTACACCTTTTAAGGTGAGGAAACACACACACACACACACACACACACACACAAACACCTTTTGTATCCACCTTTCCTCTCTGAAAAAAAAAGATGAGGCAGTAAGTAACTAACTACAAGTACGACTTTGATCAAATATCTACTCTCTGTTCTTCTTTTGCTCAGAGCATATTAGTTTGCCGTTGTAAAGTTCTAGCCGAGACTCCAACCTTCTAAAGAACTTGGCTAGGCTCTACTCCGTCGTGACAGTGGGATGTCAAATTAAAACTTAATAGCAAACATTCTCGTTCGTAGTCTTCAGACCGCCACGCCTGATCTCACAGTAAGACGCCTGATCTTTCCTCTGTTTTTGTTCCAAACAAATATGGATGGGTTTGACCCCCCCCCCCCCCCCCCCCCCCCACACACACACACACGGATAGATTAGACAAACATGTACAAGAAAATACCAGGACTCTCAGGGTTCTCTTGAATGATGGGAACTTGGCCTGAGGAGGCTTCTGAGAAAACAAATAATGACTTGGGGAGGAGGCAGGCCTTAATTGTTGTACGGTTAGTTTAAAGATGTATTAGCCGTACGTACGGGATATGCGTGGTATACATTATCCAGCGACGTGCTTACTTCCTTCTCAACAATGCAACAACGATAAGAGAATATGAACATAAAGTAAACGGCTCAAAAGAATAAATATTTTAGTAGAAGTAATATAATAAAGGAGTTAGGATTGGATCCGCAGCAGGGCCTTGCATGCTGCTTAAAATTGGTACCTTTCTTTTTTACTGCTGGTTTTAATTGGTAACTAGGAGCCTAGAGGAAGAAGGGTTGAGGGGGAAAGGTTGGGAAATGCTTCTGTACCCATGAGACATGTAAGGGAGTGGGTCTTAAAAGAAGTACTCTAAACATCCTGAAACTGTTCATGATCGTGGAAGTCGGCAGCACATAAGGACTTGGAGAACTTCACTCTCGACTTTGTTAATCAGTTTATTTAGTCTTTTTAAGGGGATTTCCCTCTTGAACCAAATTGAATAGTGACTTGACAAGAGTTTTACACTCTTGCGTAAGCCCTATTTTTATTTTATTTTTCAAAGTTTATTTAAGGGGCCCCATAAATAAGCTAGGAAAACTATTGAAAAATGGAACATATTCAACATTAATCCCTCCCCCTCTCTCTGCCCCCCCCAGGACCCTAACAAGCGTTTCGGGGCGTCCCTGGGTGCCCTGTCAGGAGGCAGAGTCTCCATCTCCAGAATGGCTGTGGTCAACCTGAAGCTAGCCATGACTGTAGCTATCCGTTTCTCTGCCACCCGACGCCAGTTTGGACCCAAAGACGTCCAGGAGATTCCTGTCATAGAGTACCAGCTCCAGGTAATGAACAGTTCGTTACCTTTTCAGTTGGTTCATGGTTATGTTGGTGGACACAGGTATAAGCCAGGAGTTTTTCCAGAGACATTCCTTGGTATATGCGTCCCTAATAATCATTCCATTGAAGGTTAAATACGTCTTCTGTGGACCCCGATGGAGTATACTACAAAACAGGAGTTGCATAAATATCCTGAAATACTTTTCAGAAAGATAAGCTTGGAATGGGCATGGCCTAATTTACTCAACAATTTAAAAAAAGCATACGTTTAGCTTTCTCAATAAACTAGAAATTCAACAGTTATTTTTTTTAAGTTATCCGGTTGTAGGCAGGTAGTCCAGTGGTTAAGAGCGTTGGACTAGTAATGGAAAGGTCTCTGGTTCGAATCCCCGAGCCGGCAAGGTGGAAAAATCTGCCATTCTTGAGCAAAGCAGTTAACCCCCAACAACAACAACTGCTGTCGATTTTAAGGCAGTCGCACCGCTCTGATTCAGAGGGGTTGGGTTAAATGATTAAGGCAGCCTCCCCGCACCGCTCTGATTCAGAGGGGTTGGGTTAAATGATTAAGGCAGCCTCCCCGCACCGCTCTGATTCAGAGGGGTTGGGTTAAATGCGGAAGGCACATTTCGGTTGAATACATCAGATGTGCAACTGACTAGGTTTTCCCCTTGTCTGTTTGAAGCAATGGCGTCTGATCCCATACCTGGCGGCCGTGTACGCTCTGGACTACTTCTCTAAATCCATCTTCATGAACTTTGTGGAGTTCCAGATTGGTATGATGATGAAGGACAAGAGCGACAGACAGGTAAGGGAAGGATGGATGGAGATGGGGGGGGGGGGGGGGGAGAGACAGGAAGAAATGGGGAGAGAGAGCGAGCGAGGGAGGGGAGAGAGACACCATACACCCATATTTAGTTCTGTGCGGTATGTGTTTTGACTAGGCGGAGCTGGGCAGAGAGATCCACGCCATCTCCTGCTCCAGTAAGCCTCTGGGGTCCTGGACGGCTCAGAGAGGGATCCAAGAGTGCCGCGAGGCCTGCGGAGGACACGGATACTTGGCCAGTAAGTAACATGCATAATAATAAAACCCTAACCCTAGCTTCATGTCCACATCCTGGTTCAACCCTAACCCCAGCCTCAACCCTAACCCTAGCTTCATATCCTGGTTCAACCCTAACCCCAGCCTCAACCCTAACCCTAGCTTCATATCCACATCCTGGTTCAACCATAACCCCAGCCTCAACCCTAACCCTAGCTTCATATCCACATCCTGGTTCAACCATAACCCCAGCCTCAACCTTAGCCTCATGTCCACATCCGATTTAAACCCTTGCCTCAACCCGCATCAAATCTATCTCCTAATAATGATGCTGGATATTGACTCCCTTGTAGTGAATCGTCTGGGAAGCATCAGGGATGACAACGACCCTAACTGTACATACGAGGGAGACAACAACGTGCTCCTGCAGCAGACTAGCAACTACCTCCTCAGCCTACTACACGCCAAACAACACGGTTAGTAGTTTCATAGTCCGCTTATAAAGGCTTTATAAACCATTATGGAAGTGCTTTATAAGTAATTCCATATCATTTTTAGAGACACTGATTGCAGCTCATCATTTGTATGATATTGAATATATTGATTGTGATGTTATCCGTTTGTTGCACTGTTTTGTGTTGGTTTCTGTAGATGGAGTGAGGATTGTGTTGCCACAACAAGCTTAAAAACCGCTTTATAAATGTCTTGTAAACTTGTATTTGTTCGTTATAGATGGAGTGAGGATTGAATCTCCACTAGAGTCTGTCAACTTCTTGGAAGACCTTGACCGCATTCTGGAGACCAGGTTCACTGCAACGTCGGTGGAGGAGTGCATGGACTCTGCAGGTAACGAGACAGACACACTGCTCTCTCTAGTCACTACTCCGCTCCGTGCAGAGATTGCCTATGGCCAGTCAGTTATATAAGATGCCCAATGTTATTGTACTACTGGAAAGCTATTTGTCATGATGCCAGAGGTAACACCCAGTCTCCAGCTGTCACACCTGGTAGAAGGCAAGCAAAGCCATACTGACCCTCTAAAAGACCCCATTCCCCTGGAAGTGCCTGTTTAAAGCCCTCACTAAAAATAAACCTTGTGTATAATAATAAATAAACCTCACTAAATCTCCATATTTTCTATTGTAATAAAGCTCAATAAAGCAACCTAAACAGACGCAAATGGAATGTGTTGAATCAGACACACATAGCCTTCTCTCCCCCATCTGCATAACATCTGGTCCGTTTATTGACAACATACCACAAAGGGTGACTCAGCCTGCCGGTTGACGAGTGACCCAGGTCTGCTCTGAATTGGAACGAGAAAGGGAAAAAATAAAGGCGGCCATTTTGTGTTCGGTCACCATCGTACTGTTTGTTGCCACAGTGGAGGCCAAGCACATCATAAGAAGTAGGTGGAGTAGCTTAAATACTGGCGCCGGAGAAGATAGCTGCCGTTTTACGGGCGCCTAACCAATTGTGCTATTATGTGTGTTATTTGTAACTTATTTTGTACATGAATGTTTCTGCCACCGTCTCTTACAACCAAAAATATATTCTGGATATCAGGACAGCTATTACTCACCTCAGACTGGACAAAGATTTTTTTTCTTCAACGAGTAGGACGGGAAGGATGTACTTCAAACACCCGACAAGGCCGAAATCCCCGTCACTCGCAGGAGAAAGAGACAGAGTTATCGGGGACGTAGGTCGGTGTGTAATCTGCCTTTACCTTCGGTATTACTAGCCAACGTACAATCATTGGACAATAAGTTAGACAAGGTACGATCACGAATATCCTCCAAGTTTTAGGACACTTACTTATTCAAGGGTTTTCCTTATTTTTTACATTGTAGAATAATAGTGAAGACCTCAAAACTATGAAATAACACATATGGAATAATCAAAAATCAATTTTAGATTTGAGATTCTTCAAAATAGCCACCCTTTGCCTGGATGACAGCATTGCACACTCTTGGCATTCTCTAAACCAGCTTCACCTGGAATGCTTTTCCACATATGCTGAGCACTTGTTGGCTGCTTTTCCTTCACTCTGCGGTACAATTCATCCCAAACAAACTCAATTTGGTTGAGGTCGGGGGATTGTGGAGGCCAGGTCATCTGATGCAGCACTCCATCACTCTGCTTCTTTGTCAAATAGCCCTTACACAGCCTGGAGGTAAAGAAAAACCCTTGAATGAGTAGGTGTTGTAAAACCTTTGACCGGTAGTGTACATACATGGCGGCATGTCTACTGTATCTTAGTCCATGGCGGCATGGACTAAGATACAGTATATACATATGAGATGAGTAATGCAAGATATGTAAACATTATTAAAGTGACTAGTGTTCCATTATTTAATGTGGCCAGTGATTTCTAGTCTGTCTATAGGCAACAGCCTCTGTGCTAGTGATGGCTGTTTAACTGTCTGATGACCTGAGATAGCTGTTTTTCAGTCTCTCGGTCCCAGCTTTGATGCACCTGTACTGACCTCTCCTTCTGGATGATAGCGGGGTGAACAGGCAGCGGCTCAGGTGGTTGATGTCCTTGATTGATCTTTTTGGCCTTCCTGTGACATCGGGTGCTGTAGGTGTCCTGGAGGGCGGGAAGTTTGCCCCCGGTGATGCGGTGCCTTTGCCGTACCAGGCGGTGATGCAGCCCGACAGGATGCTCTCAATTGTGCATCTGTAAAAGTTTGAGGGTTTTAGGTGCCAAGCCACATTTCTTCAGCTTCCTGAGGTTGAAGAGACTCTGTTGCGCCTTCTTCTTCACTACACTGTCTGTGCAGGTGGTCCATTTCAGTTTGTCAGTGATGTGCATGCCAAGGAACTTGGAAGCTTTCCACCTTCTCCATTGCGGTCCCATCGATGTGGATAGGGGGGGTGCACCCTCTTCTGTTTCCTGAAGTCCACGATCATCTCCTTTGTTTTGTTGACGTTGAGTGAGAGGTTATTTTCCTGGCACCACACTCCCAGAGCCCTCACCTCGTCCCTGTAGGCTGCGCCAAGTCTAGGTCCAAAAGGCTCCTTAACAGCTTCTACCCCCCAAAGCCATAAGACTGCTGAACAATTAATCAAATGGCCACCCGGACTATTTACATTGAACCCTGCTGCTACTCTCTGTTTATTATCTATGCATAGTCACTTTACCCCTACCTACATGTACATATTACTTCGACTAACCTGTACTCCCGTCCATTGACTCGGAACCGGTACCCTGTATATAGCCTCGTTATTGTTATTGTTACTTTTATGAATTATTTAATTAATATTTTCTTAACTCGATTTATTGAACTGGATTGTTGGTTAAGGGCTTGTAAGTAAACGATAAGGTCTACACCCGTTGTATTCGGCGCATTTGACAAATTTGATTCAGTCAGAAAAAGTCTCTAATATAAATGATATATGATAGAAAGAGTATGTGGCCTTTTCTGTAGCCTATGACAACGTAATGAGACGAACACTTTTTCCAATCGTGCCGGTTTCTCCGATCATGTAGCCTAACCGTAAATGACGCTCAATCAAATGAAAAATGATCTGTCACGTTAACAAAGCAACATATCCTAAAAACAGGACCGGTCAAAGTAAAATGGACAATATGGAACGGACAATCACAATTGTTTTCCAGCACAGCACCATCAAATCAATTGCTGGTCGGACTCCCTCTAGTCATTTGTGTGTCTTAATTATTTAATCAAACTGTGAGCTTAAAGCCTCAGACAAGCTCAGTGAATATAGTTGACTTGATTAAAACACATAGGATGTGTCAATATATGGAAAAATACACGTTTTAATCGATTGGTCGAAGGAACAGATGGCTCTTGGTCGACCAAGATACAATTTTAGTCGGCAATATTCTCCTGTTTATAATTCTTTCCTTATCTGACTACAAGGTTCACAATGTCTCTGCTTAGTGTGTGTGTTTGTGTCTCCAATCCTTACAAGCGTAAAGCTTCTCATATCCTCCTAATAATGATTCCAGGATCAGATGTTTTTGTCGTTATTACACACCCTGGCCCTAGAAGCTGTGAAAACAACCGTCGCACAGACTTGCACTCGCTCAACCCCCACTCCTAATAAAACCTAGTGTTATCATGGTCAGAAGGATTTAACCTCCTTCTGTGTGATCTGACATTTTGATTTCTAACAGACTAGGACAAGCTTGTCCAAGAGATGTTCCATGACTTGCTAGAAGATTATGATAGAGAACAAAAAAAGTTGATTTGATACTGTATTAATTGGGAACCTTCCTTTATACTTTTCCATGAGTTAATATGTGAAATATAATCCTCATGAAATCTCTGAAGTCAAACTAATTTCCCTTTTCAATATGCTCATATTGTAAATATTACCTGACGAAATCTGTTTTTTTTAACACTAGAAAGCTTACTCATGTCCTCCATTATTTAATATTGTATATAAAATAACTGAAGAAATAATATTAGCGGTTGACATCTGTTTTTTTAATGATCTGAAGCCTAACATATTGGTCTCTCTTCCCACCTCAGTGCCTTTGGCAGCGTATAAATGGCTGGTGTGTTTCCTACTGAGAGAGAGCGAGAGGAGACTGGCTCAGGAGAAGGCTTCTGGCAAGGCTGACTTTGAGGCCCGCAACAACAGCCAGGTAAATAGTACACATATACAGTTGAAGTCGGAAGTTTACATACACATTAGCCAAATACATTTAAACTCAGTTTTTCACAATTCCTGACATTTAATCCTAGTAAAAATTCTGTGACTTAGGTCAGTTAGGATCACCACTTTATTTGAATAATGTGAAATGTCAGAATAATAGTTTACATACACTCAATTAGAATTTGGTAGCATTGCCTTTTAATTAGTTTAACTTGGGTCAAACGTTTCGGGTGGCCTCCCTACAAGTTTCCCACAATAAGTTGGGTAAATTTTGGCCCATTCCTCCTGACAGAACTGGTGTAACGGAGTCAGGTTTGAAGGCCTCCTTGCTCGCACAAGCTTTTTCAGTTCTGCCCACAAATGTTCTATAGGATTGAGGTCAGGGCTTTGTAATGGCCACTCCAATACCTTGACTTTGTTGTCCTTAAGCCATTTTGACACAACTTTGGAAGTATGCTTGGGGTTATTGTCCATTTGGAAGACCCAATTGCGACCAAGCTTTAACTTCCTGTCTTGAGATGTTGCTTCAATATATCCACATAATTTTCCTTTCTCATGATGCCATCTATTTTGTGAAGTGCACCAGTCCCTCCTGCAGCAAAGCACCCCCACAACATGATGCTGCCACCCCCGTGCTTCACGGTTGGGATGGTGTTCTTCGGCTTGCAAGCCTCCCCCTTTTTCCTCCAAACAAAACGATGGTCATTATGGCCAAACAGTTATATTTTTGTTTCATCAGACCAGAGGACATTTCTCCAAAAAGTACGATCTTTGTCCCTGTGTGCATATAGGACTCTTTTTACTGTGGATATAGATACTTTTGTACCTGTTTCCGTCAGCATCTTCACAAGGTCCTTTGTTGTTCTGGGATTGATTTGCACTAAAGTATGTTAATCTCTAGGAGACAGAACGCGTCTCCTTCCTGAGCGGTATGACGGTTGCATGGTCCCATGATGATTATACTTGCGTACTATTGTTTGTACAGATGAACGTGGCACTGCATCTCAGTGCTAGAGGCGTCACTACAGACAACCTGGTTCGAATCCAGACTGTATCACAACCGGCTGTGATTGGGAGCCCCATAGGGCTGCGCACATTTGGACCAGCGTCGTGTCGTCTGAGTTTGGCCGGTGTAGGCCGTCATTGTAAATAAGAATTTGTTCTTAACTGACTTGTCTAGTTAAATTAAAAATAAAAACACAGTTCAGCAGCTGAAAGGGACTGTAGGTCTGGTGTATCTGCTTCTAGAACAGTCATTAGGAAGGTTTCCATCCAATTGGCGACAGATTTTAATGTAAATATTCTAAAACAATATGCGCATTTTTCCACCAGAGATGTGTTTCCATCAAATTGACTTTTTGTGGATGAAAGGCTGTGCGTCATGACGTAGTGCACATAAAAATTCCTTTTGCGGTTAAATTCCCATGTAACGAATTTAAAAAATAAAAGTTAAATGGGTTTCCATCGCATTTTCAACTCTACCGATTCTGTTTTGTCCCAAAACATGCGCTCTAGCCCAGGGGTTTTCAAACTGGCGTCCATCATGTCACCAGAATAAGACCCTCGATATTTATTGGAAAGGAGCATCAAGCTTATCACTGTGCAATTTCACCACCCTTTAAAGTTCATAATATCTTATTTAATCTATAGCCTTATAAACTACATGCTTTCTCGAACACAAAAAGATCCCACCTTGTCTAGCGTGTCTTGTTGACATTTGGAAAGTTTACTTAAGTTTACTGTTTCCATCAGCCTGTCATGAAATGGACTCTACTCGCATAAAAATGTTGTCTGGGAACCTGGTTATTGACATTATACATTATACAACTATTATAAGGCTTAGTCCAATGATCTCTCCTGATCGTTTGGGTACTTTTTCTAGTGCTATAATATGATAGATAGATAGATATTTAACGGCATGGTGAAAATATTTTGCCTCCGTTAACTCTCTCCTCCCCACATTGTCCATGAAGGCAAGGCTCCCTCATTCCAGCAGATACTGTTGCAGTCACAATATACAACGTAATAGAACATGACCCCACACACACACACACCATCACAACATGACCCCACAGCACTGCACTCTGAATTATGTAATGGTTCTATGATATATAATAACACAAAAACAGATGCTTTAAAGCAATGTTAAGGCTGTAAAGACACAGCTAAGGTAGTGTGTAAGAATGTGTCATTACGTGTAGAGGGTATTTTGGGTGTGCATGTGCTTGTTTCGTACACTAGGTCAATGTTGAGCTGTATTCGGTCTCATGTTATAGGTCCAAAATCCTAACTTGGGATTCAAACACACAATTTTACATAAATCAGAGCTGTTGTCAATGGGTATGTCTTTTGCTTAAATCAGACTCCTGTTTTCAATCACGCACTCACGTCAATAGGACATCTGCGCGGAAATTGGGCTTATGCACACAGGTTTTCAATTAGAAAATCATCCCAAAAAGAAGACTGAGTGCAGTTCTTTTTATCCTCTGGAAAGTCTTTGATGCTCCAGGTGTGACTGCAATAAAGGAAGTTTACAGTAGATGAGATTGATGGAACAGAGCACTGGTGAGACTGCAGGAATTTCTTATGGAACCAACATTAGGAATGTGCTGAAGTCAGGAAGACATCGGTTACCACTGACACTCCGAGAGAGAGTACATTCCCTAATAAACTGTGCCAGCTAGGCTGTGAATCTCTTCCTTTTCTCATCTCTTCTCTGCCTCATCTCTTCATCGACACTTCTAATGAACACTTAGCTGATTTTGTTAATCACTATAAATAGTCTATAGTGCCCTAAAGTGAAGTTTGAAATTAAATAAGCTTGCTAATATGGGTGACTGTTATTGTTATAGCAAAAATATAGAAGTAGTTTTTAAGGTAATACAACAAACATAACTGTGGTGCACATTAATGGTTCAATTTATTGTTATCGTGATAATTCAGTAAATTTATCGTGATATGGATTTTTGTGTGTGAAGAGTGAGCGTTTTGCTTTGACAGCCTTCCTAGGCCAGTTGGCTCAGCGTGTATGGCTGTGATGTTGTCCTAACCCGCACCCTGTATCCGGTTGGCATAGAAACAAGGATCAGTTAAAGACTGCTGTAGTGTCAACTCACACTCACCTAATAACAAACTGCGAAATCATGTCAAAACACATTCTGATTGATCCATCTCCTATGTTGCTGGCTGGCTCCAGTTATTGCATGGTTAATGTCTGATAAGTCTACTTCATACCAATACAGAAGGCTTTCGTGATTGCCTGCAATGAGAACCCCTCATAGGAACCGAACCCACTGCTGCTAGCAAGAGGGTTCTTTTGAAACCATTCAGACAGCGAAGAACCCTCTCCAAGAAAAGGGTCTTTTGAGTAGATATAGTATGACGCAGAACCATTGCTCAATTCAAATAAATTCTCAAGAACCGTTTTAGAGTGAATAACCAAAACAAGTTTGAACTCTACTATGGTGCCACACTATGACCAAAGCAAGTTTGTTTTCATATTCGGTCTGTTAAGTCTGTTTTTTTTTTTGTCGTTGTCCATTACTGATGATTTCACCCATTGTTCTAGAGGGATAGATGGACTGACTGACCTAATAGAAGGGAGGATGAAAGGCCACAGAGGAGGTACAGCCAGAGAGCGATCTCACACCCATACCTGGGTTCAAATAGTTGAGCCTGGCTTGAGTGCCAGATGGGTAGGAGTTTGCACTTTTGGGACCATACGTTCCTTTTGTTTCCGCAGCGCAGGCAAGCTCAGCTAAAAGTATTGGAGGTCGAACACATACTATTTGAACCCAGGTCTGGTGTGAAAGAACATGCAGAGAGGAGGCAGATCCAGAGTTATCTTGTACCCAGACCAAGGGGACTAGGTGAGGAACAATGCACCTTGACAGAGGGGTTCAGAGGCGTGGGAGAGGATCTGTGCTCTCTCTGTCAACATGGAACAGGAAGGATGGGCATCGCCCAATCAAGGCCAGACAGGGGGAGAGGCACGGACACACAATTGAATACCAGTCACTTTTTATTATGTAATTCCTGCAGTGTTTTGGAAATGTAAAAAGTTACCTGTACTAACGTTGTGTGTGTGTGTGTGTGTCTGTACCTATCCAGGTGTACTATTGCCGTTCCTTGTCCATCGTGTACATAGAGCACACCGTGGTACAGAGGTTCCACGACCAGACCCATGATGAGGACACACCGGCTGGTCTCAGACCAATTCTTAAACGGCTCTGTGCCCTCTACAGCCTGTGGACCCTCAGCAACCACATGGCCACGCTGTACCAGGGTCAGGTTCATTAGAGTGCTGCCTGTCTTTCTCATTCAAGTTTGACTTCCCCTGGGCCCATATTCATATAGAGTCTTTAGAGAAGGAGTGCTGATCTAGGATCAGGTTTGCCTTTTACATAATAATGAATAAGATAACATGGACCAGGTAGGCCTGATCCTAGATCGTCACTTCACTCCCGTCACTTCTATCTCCCAAAGACCGTATCCTTGTGAGAGTTGAGCACGCTTGATTTATTTATTATATTCTGTGTGTGTGTTTTCCTCCAGGTGGTTATTTCTTTGGTTGGGAGCCAGCTGATTGGATCCAGCAGGCCATCCTCACCCTCTGCTCTCAGGTCAGTTCTCATATTAACTAATACATGCAATAGGGATTTAATTTAACTTATTTAAGTCATTTAAGATTAAAGAGTTGGGCGGTATTACCGTTTCTGTACCATCCCGGGGTATACGGCACAAACACATTTTTTGGGGGGTGGGGTGGGGGGGGACACCCATTTAACTTGTATTTTTTAAATTCGTTACATGGGAATTTAACCGCAAAAGGAATGTTTATGTGCACTACGTCATGACGCACAGCCTTTCATCCATAAAAAGTCAATTTGATGGAAACACATCTCTGGTGGAAAAATGCGCATATTGTTTTAGAATATTTAAATAAAATGCACAGCTTGAGCCCTGAGCTGCATCTTATTTATTTGACACGTCTTAGATTTCGTATAGTTATACTTAACTTATAGTTAGTTATAAGCTGGGGCTTATTAAAAATCATACCGTCGGTATTTAGAAATATCCCGGTGTATACGGTATAAACAGTATATTGCCCAAGTCTAACACACATGAGATTGGTCTAAATAACCCATTAAATGTCATGTAGTCTTGAGTTGAAGTGATGATTTATTCATGTTTTTGGGGACTGAGGGGGGATGACCTCAAATGTGTTTGGCTTGTAGGTTGTTCTCTTCAGAGTGCAATCACTGTGTTTGGCTGTTTATTTTCTCTCTCTCCAATCTCTCTCTCTCTCTCTCCAATCTCCCTCTAACAGCTGAAGGATGAGGCCATAGCTTTGGTGGACGCCGTCGCCCCTCCTGACTTCATCCTCAACTCCCCCATTGGCAAGGCGGACGGAGAGGTAAGACCAGTCAGACGTGTGAAATGTGTCAGCGCCTGAGTCATATATGTGTCTATGGTTCTTAGCTGTCATCTCTCATCTAACCCTAATCCAGTGCATTTTAGATGCCGTCACCACTCCCTTTTAAAAAATGGAAATGTGAAAGGTTAAAATAGAAACAGAGGAGCGTATGAGTTGGGGGACCTAACACACACACCTTACTCATTTACCCTACGTTTAAATTGTTAAGATGCCAACTCCGAAACTCTATATGTATGCATCATCCTTTTACTTGTCTATTAAAACACACACTCCTTTCAGTGCTCTTCTGTTTGGATAGTGAATAACACCAGGCTTAATACTGATCCGTTGATTTAAACCATGTCTGTTTGAGTAATGGTAGCTCTTGTGTTTTGAAGGGTCTGTGGCGACTAACAACAATGTTTGAGACACTGAGGTTCCACATAGACCATCACAATGGTCCGAACAGCAAAAGGGTTCTGCTGTTAACCTACTTTTAAAGGATGGGTGGGGACACTTTTATTTCTTTACTGGAACAGAGAGAGCGAGAGAGAGAGAGAGAGAGAGAGAGGATAGTTCCAGAGGTTGCTGTCATTTTCCAGTAAACACACTGACCCAAGCCTATAAACATACAGGCCCAAGTGTGTCAGCCAGGAGTGAGGTTGGGAAAAGGATGGTGTGTGTGTGTGTGTGTGTGTGTGTGTGTGTGTGTGTCAGCCGGGATAATGCATTAAGGAGGGGACTGTGTAGGAGTGTGTGTGTATGGCATTTAACTGCGTGTGTCATCTGTTTTGATAGGAGTCTGGCTTTTAAATGATCCCCTTGTCTTTCTGGCTCAGAAAAGGGACACTTGTTTTCACTCTGTGAAGACTAACAGCTGCTTTAGTTGGCAGACAGTACTGACACACACACACACACACACACACACATACTTGGAGATCTATGTTAATAATACTGGACCGAAACTGGGATCAACATGCCTTCCTAGCTGTGATGAGAAGTAGAAAACATCTGTAACATTGTAAGCAAATCTAAGTTGATCATTAATGAATCAATATCTTTATCACATTAGTATTTAATAGTGACACTGAACAACCGGTAGTAGCACTGGTAGCACTGGTAGTAGCAATAAAAGTGTTTGTCTTAACTGCTTTTGCTAGCAGTTGAGGCTGCGTGTTCGCAGGTGCAAGTTTCAGAGCAGACGTTTAACTACATTAGGGTTGTTTTATGGTGTTGTTGAAGCAGTGCTGTGAGTCTGACCCTCTCTGCTCCCTGGCTGTGTGTAAGAAACATTTAGCTTTTTGACATTTTACCTTTAGTGTGTGTTAGACATACACTATATACAAAAGTATGTGGACACCCCTTCAGATTAGTGGATTCTGCTATTTCAGCCACACCCACTGCTGACAAGTGTATAAAATCGAACACAACGCCATGCAATCTCCATAGACAAACATTGGCAGTAGAATGGCCTTACTGAAGAGCTCAGTGACTTTACAACGTGGCACCGTCAAATTTCTGCCCTGCTAGAGCTGCCCTGGTCAACTGTACGTGTTGTTATTTTGAAGTGGAAATGTCTAGGAGCAACATCGGCTCAGCCACGAAATGGTAGTCCACACAAAGTCACAGAACTGGACCGCTGAAGCACATAGTGCGTAAAAATTGTCTGTCCTCGGTTGCAACGCTCAGTACCGAGTTCCAAACTGCCTCTGGAAGCAACGTTAGCACAATAACTTTTCGTTTGGAGCTTCATGAAATGGGTTTCCATGGCCGAGCAGCCGCGCACAAACCTAAGATCACCATGCGCAATAGCTAGCGTTGGCTGGAGTTGTGTAAAGCTCAACGCCATTGGACTCTGGAGCAGTGGAAACGCATTCTCTGGAGTGCTGAATCACGCTTCATCATCTGGCAATCCGACAGTAGAATCTGGGTTTGGCAGATGCCAAGAGAACGTTACCTGCCCCAATGCATAGTGCCAACAGTAAAGTTTGGTGGGTGAGGAATGGCTGTTTTTTCATGGTTCGGGCTAGGCCCCTTAGTTCAAGTGAAGGGAAATCTTAATGCTACAGCATACAATGACATTCTACACAATTCTGTGCTTCCAGCTTTGTGGCAACAGTTTGGGGAAGGCCCTTTTCTTTTTTCAGCACAAAGTGAGGTCTGTACAGAAATGGTTTGTCGAGATCGATGTGGAGGAATTTGACTGGCCTGCACAGAACACCTTTGGGATGAATTGGAATGCCAGCTGTGAGCCAGGTCTAATCTCCCAACATCAGTGCCCGACCTCAGTCATGCTCTTGTGGCTGAGTGGAAGCAAGTCCCTGCAGCAATATTCCAACATCTAGTGGAAAGCCTTCCCAGAATAATGGCGGCTGTTCTAAGTCCTGGAATTCCCCTGTTCTTCTGGGCTCAGTCTCCAGCACTGTGTTGCCTAGGCAACACCTCAGGCAGGGTGTTGATTGGACAATGCATGGCTTATGTTATTGTAATGGTCCAGTCACTCACACCATGTCTGCGTCCCACATGGCACCTATTCCCTTTATAGTGCACTATATAGGGAATTTGGGACGCAGACACTATATCACTGACCTCACCGGTATAGCATTGGTTAGTACTGCTTGGCCCACACTTGATATGGGTTTGGGTAAGTGTTGTCGTGGTGATCTACATCGCTCGACATGAGTCTCTGGATCGCGTTAAGCTAAATGTCTATGTAATTAAAAAAGAATGTGTTTCTACCTAATATACAGACAACGAAATCCACTACATCCACAAAAGTATGTGGACATCTGCTCATTCGAAAATCATGGGCATTAATATGAAGTTGATCCCCCCCCTTTGGACTTCCTAGAAGTTCTTATATAATGGGGTTGGAAGCATTGTGGGGAATGTACAATAATATACAGTACTATATGTATATATCTATAGCTAGAACATGGGGGTCAAATGTACTCAACAAATGGACCATAATGATTTGTGATAATAACAATACCCCTGAGCACATACAATATTAGTGTCTGGATACTTGACTTGCCATAAAGGCCTTATAAACATATCATAACACATTGTAATCATTAGTGTGTCTCTGACTCCCTGTTGAGCTCAGTAAATCATAGAGGTCAGATAAAATACTTAATGCTTCTTCTCACTTCTGTGTTGTATACACTGAACAAAAATATAAACTCAACATGTAAAGTGTTGGTTTCATGAGCTGAAATAGAAGATCCCCGAAATGTTCCATACGCACAAAAAGCTTATTTCTCTCTATTTGTGTGTACAATTAAATAATAATAACGTGTGCACAATTACATCCCTGTTGGTGAGCATTTCTCCTTTGGCAATATAATCCATTCACCTGACAGGTGTGGCATACCATGAAGCTGATTAAACGGCATGATCATTACATAGGTGCACCTTGTACTAGCGACTATAAAAGGCCACTCTAAAATGTGCAGTGTTGTCACACAACACAATGTCACAGATGTCTTAAGTTTTGAGGGAGCGTGCAATTGGCATGCTGACTGCAGGAATGTCCACCAGAGCTGTTGCCAGAGAATTTAATGTTCATTTCTCTACCATAAGCCGCCTCCAACTTCGTTTTTAGAGAATTTGGCAGTACAGACAACAAATGCAATTGCATTTTATCGATGGCAATTTGAATGCACAGAGATAAAGTGATGAGATCCTGAGGCCCATTGTTGTGCCATTTATCTGCAGCCATCACCTAATGTTTCAGCATGATAATGCACAGTCCCATGTCGCAAGGATCTGTAGACAATTCCTTGAAGCTGAAAATATCCCAGTTCTTCCATGGCCTGCAAACTCACCAGACATGTCACCCATTGAGCATGTTTGGGTTTCTCTGGATCAACGTGTACTACGGCGTGTTCCAGTTTCCGCCAATATCCAGCAACTTCACACAGCTATTGAAGAGGACTGTGAAAACAACATTCCAAAGACTACAATCAACAGCCTGATCAACTTTTTATGCGAAGGAGATATGTCGCGCTGCATGAGGCAAATGGTGGTCACACCTAGGGCTGTTGTGGTGACTGACTGTCTCGTGTAGCTCAGTTGGTAGAGCGTGGCGCTTGCAACGGCAGGGTTGTGGGTTCGAAAGTTCTTTGTTTCTGACAATTTTGAGCCTGTAATCGAACCCACAAATGCTGATGCTCCAGATACTCAACTAGTCTAAAGGAGGCCAGTTTTATTGCTTCTTTAATCAGCACAGCGGGTTTACAGCTGTGCTAACATAATTGCAAAACGGTTTTCTAATGATCAATGATAAACTTGGATTAGCTAACACAACGTGCCATTGGATTACAGGAGTGATGGTTGCTGATAATGAGCCTCTGTGTTCTGATCTGTTGTGTGTACTACAGCGTTTTTTTTTTTTTTTTTTTTTTTATGCTAGTGGTTGTATTCATTTGGTATTTATCGTATCCCACAACTGTCCCAGACTATGTTTGGAATATTTATTTTTCACACAATAGAAAAAGGTCAACTTTTGTACTATGGGGGATAGTAGATTGACATAGGCTAGTGATTTTGCTGTTCCTTAGGCCTACTCATCTTGTTGGCTGACGAAAAGTAAATGTGGAAAGTTCTTCCAATATCTTCAATAAGGATGCGCGCAGTTACGGCCCCGATGTGTCTGTCTTCACTTGTAACCTGTGAGAAAGACCTGATCACGTGAGTGAGAGGTGCTTCGGAGCACTCAGGGAGAAGGAAACAACTGCCACTAGCTGCAAAAGGCACTTTTTTTTTTTGTCAAATTGTGAACGAGAGACTGAAGTGTGTACAGCCTGCGCAAAAACAAAGCAGAGCTCATGCCTTTCAAGCGACTTGAATGTGTTAAAAATCAAAACGTATAGCCAATGTTTGTATCACAACTAAAGTTACATTAATAACTCTAAATTAAGCATATAGGAATACCTACTTCTTTGTTAAGCGCTCAACACAGAATAGCCACGTGCTCACTCTCTCAAATCGTTTGGAGAAAATATCCTTTCTTTTTAAATAAGCTTTGTTCAATTATATTCATCATAATAAAAAATAATGCCACGGAATTCTAACCAAATCTTGTCTGCTAAATTAACTAGTGTAGCCCACAGCCATACGGCATAGCCGTAGATGTTCCAAAGGTCTGCATCGGTGGCTTGTAGGCTGTGTGTGGAAGCCAGAAGATGCTAAATGTGTTTGTTAATTAACGGTACATTTTCTGATCTACGACCATACCTTTTCTGTTAATGTATCTGTGACCAACATGTGCATATCTGTATTTCCAGTCATGTGAAATCTATAGATTTAGGGCCTTATTTATTTAAATTTACTGATTTTCTTGAATTGAAATTGTTGCATTTTATATTTTTGTCCGCTATAATATAACTCCTATGTTGCGACCCAAATGTTACCCTATCCTCTTTACAGTGCACCACATTTGACCAGGGGAGCCCCCCAGTGTAGGGAATAGGGTGTCATTTGGGATGCGGACATACTAGCCCAGCTGTGACTGTCTTATCGAAATATATACAGTCAACTATGTCAAATCACCATTAGTTTCCATTGGAAACTTGTGTGTGTGTGTGTGTGCAAGCAACATCTCAATCATAAACCTCAGTGTTTTTATAAATATTGTCTCTAGGTAGCGTTACTCAACCAGCTCTTCTCAGAAACACCTCAGTTCATAACATAACAAACCCGGTTTAAAACCGCTATAAACATAATGCTTTGTACTGTTTCTGTATGTGCAAGGTGTTTTTTGTGGTTGTGAAATTATTAAGTATTTCTGGTTTGTTAGTGATCAATATTGGATAGACTCGAGGGGATTAGCAGTAGGTTATGGCAAAAGTCTAAAATACTATTAAGACCTTTTATAATTTTGTTCTTAATGCCAACAGTTCTTCAAGTTACTTGCCCCAATTATGCATAGCAAACCGCCACTAGGATTCCAGCATGTTACTCAAAGTAACAAATCATCAATCCAAACAGTTTTGAACCGTTGCCATAGTCACACAATACACTTTTATACTATCAATTTGTGATGGTTTTGTTCTCCTGTGTTCTAGCTCTATAAGAACCTGTGGTCCACGGTGATGCAGGGGAACAAGGTTCTAGAGCGCCCGTCCTGGTGGGCTGAGTTCACCTCAGACAAGCCTGTGGTGGGTTCCCTCCGACCCAAGCTGTAGGGTTCTAGAGTCCCCGGTTCCACCACCCAGGTTCATCAGCCCAGAAGACAACAAGAAGAAGCCTTCAGATTTAGATGGGTCTCCTTCTCCTCACTTTGAAATATGAACTTTGTATTATCAGATATTTCTTTTGTCTATGAAATGAATGACCTATTGAGCCTTTTAAGAGTGTGGAGGCAATGCAATTATAAACCACGGTCTTCCACTGAACATGGAAGTAATGATGATAAACCATGTTTGTGGTAATTGTTGGGATCAGTGCCTATGACGTGAAGCACTCTAAAGAGAAGAGATTATATTCAAGTACATTGGTTAACACCTTTCAATAGATTTGATGCGAGCTTATTGATATGATTATGTATCTAACACTAAGGTTAATTGTCAGGTTTTTTTTTGTATATTAATTTGTGTAAATTCATATAATGTGAAATAGAGCTTATTTTGATTGCCAAATTATTTGTTATTTTGTATATTAATTTGTGTAACTATAAATTCATATAATGTGAGATATTCGTGAAATAGAGCTTATTTTGATTGCCAAATGATGCCATGGTTGTCTGTAATGTGCGTGTATCTACTTACCACACGTATAATACTGTGGTAATATATAAACGTAATCAATTCTGGACATTTTTGTAAAATACTGACTGAATAAAGGGTTTGTAAAAATGATCAACAAAATAAAAATATTTCTACTAATATAAATGCTTGGTGTGAAACACATGCTCTATTAATTTGATGTTGTCAGCTCAAGTAACCTTGTTAAGTAGGAGCCTTGCCTGACGACTTGTTAGCTCCCAAAGCCTTTTAGCTCAGCTGGCTTACACTCTCGTGTTTCATTAGAGACTGGGATTTGAACTAGAGCTCTGCTACCCAACCTGAGCCCGATGGGGCCCGACATTATACATCGGGTTAGACAGAGGAGAGATTTATTCACCAAAAATCATAATGCTCCTTGAGTTGTCTGAGTTTAAAGTGACAAAGTAGATAGCTAACTGCTCTCTCATGTCTCATCATTAAGCAGCAGAGCTGTTGCTATGGATACTCACAGGCCCAGACCCGCCATGAGCAGAGCGCATGCAGAGTGAGCAGCGTGCAGGAGCGAGTGACGGAGACGATCAGCTAATGGATTTTACTAATGGAGGAAGTTATTTCTGTTTTCGGGCAGGGCCAGGCTGGGCCTTAAATTTGTCCGAAGCAATCAGGCCTGAGTAGGGTAGGGCCTGAAGGTAGCGGGCATTGGCAGGGCTCGGGCTAAAAATGAATGCCTGAGCAGGGCTCTAGTGGGTCACATTAGTAGTTTTTACGATCACATAACATTTAATAATGTTAGTGCTTTTATATACTCTAATTTTCTCATTCCTATCAGTTGAGCTCCACATTGGGCATTCAACAATCACTCCAATCAAAATCAGATTATGTCCTTATAAACTCACTAACCTCCCAAAATGTCCACATATTGTTTTCTTTAAGCAGGAGTTTTGGTCATATAAATAGACATGGTTTTAAAAGTAGCATCGGGGCACCGCTGGCTTCTAACATTAGCTATGTATACTTAATAAGGGAGGGACCGGTCGAGGTTCATCCATCTATGGGTCTGAACAAAGTTTGAAAAACCCCAAAGATCCATTCTTATCAACACACCGTCTGAGCTAAAATGACTATTGTTTTCTTATGCAGTCATAAATAGTTATGGGGTCACAGAATTCTAAATTTACCGATGTCCTCTTAAGAAGGGCAACCAATGAAGGGCGATGCATGCACGTCTGGAAAGGAAATGTTAATTATTCCACACTACAACCGTTGTCCTCCTACCTCTGGCCCTTCAAATTAAGCTTACATAAGGATGTGGAGGACATATTTTGTCCTAGATTTGACAGTGTGTGTGTGTGTGTGTGTGTGTCACTGTCTTGTAACATTCACTTAATCTCAGAAGTTACCGTTTCTCTGTGTATTTCAAACTTTCAAATCAGATAAGGGGTGTTTTAAGAAAGTCAAAGTGTGTTTAGGAGATTGCTGTGTAAACTTTCAAATAGGCATATTCTTCTTTTATCTTCTCCTCTACAACTCTTCCTCCAGGTCCTTAGTGTACAAGAGAAATTAGGGCACTATGTTTTCTGTCAAAATACCTGGTAAAATAATGGTTAATAAACAACTCTAAAGGGGCCATAATTTATGTTTTCTCAGTTTTATTTTAGTTGATTTTAGATTTTTTATTTATTTATTTATTCCCCTTTAACTGCTCATCCAGCGAGTGAGGAATGTGTCGTTTAATGAGCCGGTCTAGCGATGGTTCTGTAGGCCTACTACTGCTGCTCATTTCATCGCAAAGAACAAATAATAGATACAAATGATATACTTGCTCATGATTTACTTCTGCCAGGTAAGCCTACTTTGCAGATATAATTTAATTGAGAAGGTTCTGGGGAAATGATTTATGTCAACCCACAAGACGGTTATCACATCAACTGGCTGGCTGCACACGGTGTGATAGACAAACGCGCCCCACACAGACAAACGGGCATTATTGCTGAAAATGAAATGCCAAGTACTGTGTTATTATTATTTTTTTTTTTGCCAACAGTGGCTAAGCAGGGGTGGGATCAGGGCCAATTGGCTGCAGCCCTCCGGGCGCCTCTGATTGGCTACTACACCGCCGGCGGCCCCCCAGTCACCAGCTGCCAGCTCATAGCGTTGCTGCAGTTCCCGTCTCCACCCGCTTCTCTCAACGTGTCAATGTTGCTTTGATTAGATAGTGGTTGGTTGCTTGCGGTGTCTGACATCTGTTTATGACAGTTTGAGGTGGAACACTTGAAAATTGCATGTACTTTCAGAATTGTTTGGCGAGCTTCTCATAGGTGGCCTGGTAGCTACCAGTAGCTCGCAATCGACCTGTTGGAGATCCCTGGTCTAAACACTTGATTTTTTCCTTACAAAATAGTTCAATGCTAATCCAGTGAGATTTGTCCCAAATATGTCAAGGATCAGATCCTTGTTTAATGTCAGTGGCCTTGGCCCAGATTCACAAAACACTTCTTACACAAAACGTAAGAAGGTTTTGTGAATCCGGTCCCTGGTGGTTAGAGTGTCTGAGATTGGAAGGATGGGAATTTGATCCCTGGGATGAGTCATACCAAAGTCAAAAAATGGGACCAGACGCATCTGCTTGGCACTCAGCATTAAGGAGATCGATTTGGGGTAAGGCCTTGCCATAGACTAGCATCCTGTCCAGGGGGTGTACTTGTTTCATCAAGCTGCTTTAAAGAAACAGGAGATAGGCTTCTGCTCCTATGAGCCATTCCGGCTCAAGGCAACTTACTTACTTAGGGTGTGGTGTGTTAGTAAATTCACTCTAGAGTGCCAGAGTGCGCTCTGGGCGTTCGAAAATTTAGATAGTTGTCAGATGTGCCGGTCAGATGCTCGGGGCGTTCAGAGCGCACACTGGACGCTCTGGCCGAGGAGTTGGGTTGATCCGAGCATTCTGACCTCACAATGGCAGTCAAGAACCCAAGCTAACTGGCTAAAATTGCAACTTCCAGACACTCACTCTGACCATTTTACTCGCCCCAGCAGAGCTGGTTAGGCTGTTTTCATGTTATCTAGAGCGTTGGTGATTGTAACTGTGCTGCTGGCAACAATTTAATTACGTTTTTTTGCCAACATTTACTGACACTGGTCATATTCAGGGGCGCAGCCATGGATGGGCCTGGGAGGGCATAGGCCCACCCATTGGGGAACCATGCCCAGCCTGAGCTCGCAGGTGAAGAAGCTGGATGTGGTGTGGTTACACGTAGTCTGTGGATGTGAGGGCGGTTGGACGTAACTGCTAAATTCTTTAAAAACGACGTTGCAGACGGCTTATGGTAGAGAAATTATAATTCAGTTCTCTGGGAACAGCTCTGGTGGACATTCCTGCAAAACTGAAGACATCTGTGGCATTGTGTTGTGTGACAAAACTGCACATTTTAGAGTGGCCTTTTATTGTCCCCAGCACAAGGTGCACCTGTGTAATGATCATGCTGTTTGATCAGCTTCTTGATATGCCACACCTGTCAAGTGGATTATCTTGGCAAAGGAGAAATGGTCACTAACAGGGATGTTAACTAATTTCTGCACAACATTTGAGAGAAATAAGCTTTTGGTGCGTATGAAACATTTCTTCCGCTAATGAAACTTTACATGTTGCGTTTTGTTCCGTATTAATTAATCAGTTATTCTGAGCTCTGTCACACTCAGATGAGAGTGCTCTGAAATCAGTGGATAGCCAGAGTGAATTTACAAACGCACCCTAAAATTTTATCCAGTGTGTCAGATTGCCCGTTTGTAAATTCAGAGCGTTGTCAGATGGTCCGTTCGTGCGTTGTCAGTATATGCTCGTCGAGCATTTCATTCCAAAATCATGGGCATTAATATGGAGTTGGTCCCCCCTTTGCTGCTATAACAGCCTCCACTCTTCTGGGAAGGCTTTCCACAAGATGTTGGAACATTGCTGCGGGGACTTGCTTCCATTCAGCCACAAGAGCGTTAGTGAGGTCGGTCAGAAAGGCCATTCTACTGCCAATGTTTGTCTATGGAGATTGCCTGGCTGTGTTCTCGATTCTATACAGCTGTCAGCAACGGGTGTGGCTGAAATAGCAGAATCCACTAATCTGAAGGGATACCCACATACTTTCACATGTAGTGTATGTGTGTTTGGATGGGTTCTTGTTGCTACAATTCTCCAGGCTTGACCACTGCATTAGATCTCCAGCGATACATGTGGTTGGGTTGTCTAGGACAGACATGTTTTCTGTCCTGTCCCCCTCCTTTCTGTCTGTATATTCACTCATTCTTTCCTTTCCTCTCTTCGTCTCTCCCTCCCTCCCTCCCTCCCTCCCTTAAATGTCTGTCTGTTCTGCCTTTCTTTTTCTCTCCTTTCTTCTTTATCTCTTTTCCTCCCTCATTTTCTATATCTGTACCATCTCTCTTTTTCTCTCCTACCCTCTCTCTCCCTTTCCTTCAATGTCTGCTCTTCCATCACTCCATCTTTCTATCCTTCCCCCTGTCTGTCTCACCCTTTCTCTAGGTTCACTGACAGCGGCATTACATTCCAGACGTTCATTCTAGAACCCCAGGAGATTCTAGGAGGCCAAATTCTAAATGTTTGTTCTCAGGAAGGACAAGTTATTTACAATTAATTAAGAACAGAAGACTATAACTTAATCCAAACTGCCAGGTCGTAAAAAGTCTTGCTCTGTCTATTATTGTATTGTCAGCAATATTTAAAGCTTCAACTCAACTTAGAGCATACAGAGCAATACGTCAGCCTAGATATAAATGTCTTCTTTTATAGCTAACATTATGGCCTGTTTCACAGGGTTTAAAGGTCATAGCTGTGAAAGATAAAGAGACAAATTGTAGTCAGAATAAAGGGGTGTTCTGATCAGAGGGGAGTTTTGAGGTATGGGTATATATTGATGTGAGACTGTACCAGTGGTTTGGGTTTGGGCCCCTCCTTTAAAACACATGTGTTCTGAAATAGAGATGGAATGGAGGCACCAGCTGTGTCTAGAGAGAGGTAGAAAGAGAGAGAGACTTAAAAAGAGGAAGGATATAATAACCTCTTCAGTTGAGGTTACTCAATGCATGGGATCCGCACAAGACTCTCAACCTACTTCGGAGAACTAGACGTTACCCATAATAGGCATATTTGTATGCCCTAAGAGATCTTACATTACTTGATCATACATCCGCTTGCGTTACATTACTTAGAGCATCTTGCATTGCCAAAATCCATAATCCCACATTCACTCTGAAGGGAAAGGCTGGATTGAGGCTACTTGGGCTACGTTTAGACGGACAGGCCAATTCAGATCTTTTTTTTCACTAATGAGTCTTTTGACCAATCAGATCAGCTCTGAAAAAGATCTGATGTGCAAAGATCTAATGTGATTGGTCAAAAAAACAATTAGTGGGAAAAAATGTATTGTGCTGCCTGTCTAAACGCAGCCATAGAACTAAAGAAAGTCTTAGATATGAACTTGGGAATTATGGCCACCTCTGTCTGTGTGTATACTACTCATATTGACTACAGAGCTGTATTGGCATGCAAGCAGAAAATGTTTGACTCCTTCCCTATTCATCTATCTGGTATACAACCACACATAAACAACCATCTCCCATCCTCAGAAGATCTCCTATCATCTTCTGGCCTCGTGGTCACATACTTCCACGTTTGCCGCGTTCACAATAACTGGGAACTCAGAAATCACAGACTTCCGACTTCAGTGCATTCTGATATCATGATAACTGGGGAACGAGCTCTGACTGGGGAAAAAGTGTTCGGAATTCCAAGTCGGTTCCGAGTTGTCTTGAAAGCATCATGAATTGAAACTCTTCCAGCATCACAGAAGTTGTACTTCCGCTCATTCCTGCCGACAATTTCCTGTTCCTGTTTAACTATCTTGTCTTGACTTGAAATAAAGACATGTCTGTTGCACATATTCATCACATACAGTGCATTCTGAAAGTATTCAGACACCTTGACTTTTTCCACATTTTGTTACGTTACAGCCTTATATTATTTTTGCACGTCTGGAAAGGACAAATTGAAATATCACATATACATACGTAAGTATTCAGACCCTTTACTCAGTACTTTGTTGAAGCACCTTTGGCAGCGATTACAGCCTCAAGTCTTCTTGGGTATGAAGCTACAAGCTTGTAACAACTGTATTTGGGGAGTTTCTCCCATTCTCTGCAGATCCTCTCAAGCTTTGTCAGGTTGGCTGGGGATCGTCGCTGCACAGCTATTTTCAGGTCTCTAATGACTCCAATGAAGTTGTAGAAACATCTCAAGGATTATCAATGGAAACAGGATGCACCCGAGATCAATTTGGAGTCTCATAGCAAAGGGTCTGAATACTTAAAGTATTTCTGTGTTTTATTTTTAATACATTTGCAAACATTTCTCAAAACCTGTTTTTGCTTTGTCATTATGGGGTATTATGTGTAGATGAGGAAAACATTTAATAAGTTATAGAGAAAAGGCTGTAACGTAACAAAATATGGAAAAGGTCAAAAGGGTCTGAATACTTTCCGAATGCACTGTATGCAGGAGAGGTGAGGGTTTGATATCGGTTAGTTTCACCGCTTGCATGTTGGTTTCTCAACTCACACTTTCATAGGTCAGTTTACGGAGAAATCTCAACATTTGTCTGTATCTCCTTTAGCTCCAGATCCATGTCATTCTGTGAGAGAGGCAGAATATATCAACAATTAATTTTCAAAGCGACACCAGCGAGTTAAGCCAGTATACACTACAGTAAAAGCACTTCACCATTTATAGTATCAGTCTTCTCTGACGTTTATTCCGGAAACACTAAATTGTACGTTGGCTTTAAATTTGAGCTGACAGAGATGAGACACACACACACACACGCACGCAAGCATACACACACACACCCAAACACACACTTAGCATTACGAGAGAGAGAGCCAAGACCAATTGCACAGGAGATGCAAGACTTCTTATGTGGGAAGGAGCTTTGGCCTCAACTCTCCTCTCCCAAATACATTCTCTATGATCCCATTTGGACATTTTCCACTGACCTGACTGACTTTTCCACCCCATGTTAGCTAGCTTGCATTTTAACGTAACGTCTAAATGAAGTTTTCTGCCAATTTTCCCTTTGAGTCATAAAAGATGACAGTTTAGAATGCAGAGGATTATAATTCATTGGGCGGATTGTGAAATGAGAAGTGAAGTGATACATGTATTAGATATATCTGTGGTTTGGTGAGCCCAAAGTCAACAATATGGTTGTTATCTGATTATATAATGTTTCAGATATAGTATTTCAACATCATGGAGATTCTCAGGATGGGGTTTAAACATGCTTTATAAACAATATACCTCCTATTATGGTAGTGATCCAGATTAGGTTCTGGTAGATTAAGTATAAATTATCTAAGTTCGTAGATACAGTATATTTAATCATTGATGCTGTAAAGTTAAAACACCATCCTCCTTATCTTGGCATTACGCATAAATTATACTAAGTTCAAGTTCATTAAAGGTACACCCATGCGAGACTCAAACCTACAATGTCGATGTTGCAAAAGCCATGATCCAACCATTTGAAAACGATCTTTCCTTTATTTTTATTTTTTTATTTTTTCACCTTTATTTAACCAGGTAGGTCAGTTGAGAACAAGTTCTCATTTGCAACTGCGACCTGGCCAAGACAAAGCAAAGCAGTGCGACAAAAACAACACAGAGTTATACAGTAAACAAACATGGTAAAAACACAATAGAAAAATCTAAATACAGAGTGCAGAATGTAGTGCAAAATGCAGTAAGGTTAGGAGGTAGGACAATAAATAGACCATAGTGGTGAGATAAATTACAGATTATCATCATTAACACAGGAATGAAGGATGTGCAAATTATGATGTGCAAATAGAGATACTGGAGTGCAAGATTTGTGAAATAACAAAAATAAATATGGGGATGAGGTAGTAGTGTGGGCTATTTACAGAAGGGCTATATACAGGTGCAGTGATCGATAAGCAGCTTTGACAGCTGACGCTTAAAGTTAGTGAGGGAGATAGGAACCTCTAGCTTCAGTGATTTTTGCAATTCGTTCCAGTCATTGGCAGCAGCGAACTGGAAGGAATGGCGGCCAAAGGAGGTGTTGGCTTTGGGGGTGACCAGTGAGATATACCTGCTGGAGCGCATGCTACGGGTGGGTGTTGCTATAGTGACCAGTGAGCTGAGATAGGGCGGGGATTTACCTAACAAAGACTTGTAGATGACCTGGAGCCAGTGGGTTTGGCGACGAATATATAATGAAGGCCAGCCAACGAGAGCATACAGGTCGCAGTGGTGGGTAGTGTATGGGGCTTTGGTAACAAAACGGATGGCACTGTGATAGACTACATCCAATTTGCTAAGTAGAGTGTTGGAGGCTAGTTTGTAAATGACATCGCCGAAATCAAGGATCGGTAGGATAGTCAGTTTTACAAGGGCATGTTTGGCAGCATGAGTGAAGGAGGCTTTGTTGCGAAATAGGAAGCCAATTCTGGATTTAATTTTGGATTGGAGATGGTTGATGTGAGTCTGGAAGTTGAGTTTACAGTCTAACCAGATGCCTAGGTATTTGTTGTTTTGACACAGTCTGGGAATCTAATATCTGGGGTTTAGGAATGCTTCTGTAATACTTTATTATATATCCATGACGGGGCGGTACACTAAATCACATGCCTCCAACGGCCATGTTGGATTCATCAGTTATCCACACAGACTGGGGTTTGAGGTTGGGGCTGGGAAACTGGAGTCCGGCGGACTCGCTCTGTGCCAAGACCTACAGGAACTGTTCTGAAAGGATTGCAGAGTAGCAACTCAAGTCGTGTAAACTTGAGCACAGTACAGTACAGTAGGGTACAGTACAGTAGGGTACAGTACAGTAGAGAACAGTAGAGTACAGTACAGTACAGTAGAGAACAGTAGAGTACAGTACAGTACAGTACAGTAGAGAACAGTAGAGTACAGTACAGTACAGTAGAGTAGAGAACAGTACAGTAGAGAACAGTAGAGTACAGTACAGTACAGTACAGTAGAGTAGAGAACAGTACAGTACAGTAGAGAACAGTACAGTAGAGTACAGTAGAGCACAGTACTGTACAGTACAGTACAGTAGAGAACAGTAGAGAACAGTACAGTACAGTAGAGAACAGTACAGTACAGTAGAGAACAGTAGAGTACAGTACAGTACAGTAGAGCACAGTACAGTAGAGTACAGTACAGTACAGTAGAGAACAGTAGAGTACAGTAGAGTAGAGAACAGTACAGTACAGTACAGTAGAGTAGAGAACAGTACAGTAGAGTAGAGAACAGTACAGTAGAGTAGTGAACAGTACAGTAGAGTAGAGAACAGTACAGTACAGTACAGTAGAGAACAGTACAGTAGAGAACAGTAGAGTACAGTACAGTACAGTACAGTAGAGTAGAGAACAGTACAGTAGAGAACAGTACAGTACAGTACAGTAGAGTAGAGAACAGTACAGTACAGTAGAGAACAGTACAGTAGAGTACAGTAGAGCACAGTACAGTACAGTAGAGTAGAGAACAGTACAGTACAGTAGAGAACAGTACAGTACAGTAGAGAACAGTACAGTAGAGTAGAGAACAGTACAGTACAGTACAGTACAGTAGAGTACAGTACATTACAATACTGTACCATACCGTACAGTACAGTATAGAACATTATAGACGTCTATGTTTTGGCCAAATAGATATTTGGGCTCTTGGAAGGTTGGAGCCACCCTGGTGGCTATGTATCTTACTAAATACTCAACACTTTCTCTGGAAGTGTGCACTTGTCCACTAATCACACGGTGGTCCTCTGTAGCTCAGTTAGTAGAGCATGGAGCATGCAACTTTAAAATGGAGATGCTATACTTGCACCGACGCCATAATGGCACAGATACAAAGAGGAGACCTCTATATATCTCTACTGTGTCAATTGTTTCGGTTGTGACCATTACGGTTTGTACAATTTTGACTTATTTTGGACTTTAAAGAATCTCCATAGCTAACATATGGCTGGCTATCTTTAATTTGGACAGATGTACATCCCAGCAAAGATACATTTTAGTCCTAAAACCATAATTGACATATTTCTTGATATATTTTCTTCAAAACGTTTGCAGACAGACTGAAATCCCATCACCGGGTGATATTTGCAGGGTTGTAGCTTAAGGCACATTAATTCTACAGTCTTTTAAAGTGTGTGTTTCGGTAGTGACATCAAAAGATGCAACAGCATTTTTAAGAGAAAGATATTTAAAAAATAAACCAAAACTACTTATTAGATCAGTATCTTTCAATGTAATAATAGAACATCTCAAGATGTTAAAACACGTCCAAAAACATGAATTGCTTTATTTTCAGGAGTCAAGTTTTGGGAGAGTTTCACAATTATTCATTTAACAATATGTTTATTATTATCTTGGATTGAATTAGAACATATCATGACGTTAATAAATGTCTTAAGGAGACATCGGAGACAGAACTGGGTTTATTTTAATTGGATTTTTTGGGTGGGACTGCACGACTTGTTTAGAATCACCCATATCTCATGTCATTGCCTTAACCACTAACAAATCTCCTGTATGTCTGAGTAAATCTTCCAATGTGCAAAACTGAAATGTGCATGTTCATAAGGCTGAAACGTTAGAGTGTTACAGATAGAAATGTAATTTATAGAGCAGACATGATAGATTATGCTCTGTGACAAAGAATAATATCTGTTCAACATGATGTATTTCAATCTGGACTTTCTTCAATGTTTCAACCTTTGGAAAAATGACCTGTATTGAGAAAAGCATCTCAGAGTAGGAGGGCATTTTAGGTCATAATACATTAGATTATTTGTACAGGAGGGACCTGATCCTAGACGCTTGATACATGTGGACCCAAGTTCCTCTTCTTTGTTTGAGCGACTCAAACAGGATGGAGAGTAGATTGAGTTTCTTTTTAATACCTTTTACCTAGAAATCGTTTCTGGAATCACAAAGCCAAACCTGCTGTAAGGTTCCTTCCTCCTTGGGGGGATATGTTCCAAGTAGTTCCAAGTGGTGATTGGTTACTCATTGACTTAAGAGGGAAGTTGAGGGGTAACACCCTGTTGTGATGATGATGATGATATTCATAAAGGGTTTCAAGAGGGTTGTGCTTGAGCAAGCTGGATAAACCATGACCTAAGTCGTATAGTCAATATTGATGGGTGAAAACTAAACCCAGACGAAAATAATTGTATTGTTTTATGAGATTAAAGAGACATTTCACAATGAGAAGACTATTAGTCGAGCAACACACAAGAAGGTTGTTATAGTTCATAAACAATGAATCTGCAGTTACATGTGTAGAACGTGCTCAACTCATCCCAATCCCATCGGAAATGGAGAAAAAAGGATCCAGCACATGCATAGATATACGTTTCAATTAAAGCTTTGTTTGAATTTTCTTTCTGTCATAGCAACATGTCAAGTTTGTATACAGAGCTAACTTAGCAGTAGCTGCATTAAGGATATTATCGAACAATGCTAATATCTGTCTGGAGGACTAAAATATGGGTCAAGGCTACCACGGCAGTACATCGTGTATGAAACTCTCCAAGTTTCCTTCCAGACATCCTCCTAGGACATTAGACATACGTTTATGACCTGTGACAAGACAAGTAAAACCGTATGACTATTTTTTTAGGACCCTTAACTTAACATACATATGTCTTAACCTCACCTCATGACTGATTGTGCTGGTGGTGGATGGGAAGGTATGCCCCCTTCAGTGTGTGTGTGTGTGTGTGTGTGTGTGTCCTAATTGTACTTTAAACAAGACAGCCTGCGGCAGTAAACATTCCTAGCTTCCTCGTCAGCCATGTCCAAGTACAGCAGGACGATGTCAAGGGAATCTCACACACACGTCTCACTGGATCAATGCAAGAACGCCCTATACAGCAATTTATTTTATTTTATACACTTTGACAAAGTAGCAAAAACTACAAAAATCACTCCCATTGACATAGCCTGTTGGCAAGGAAACCAGATATGTAAACATTCAATCTGTTCTTAAGTCACGATGATTAAGATATAAGTAACTGACTGTAGTGAGTATATTTATTCATGCTATAAGCACAAGTCAGTATTGTAAACTGTTTATAAACTGCTTATAACATCTTTACAAACCCTTTAGAAACCCTTAGGGACATTAATGTAAAGTGTTACCAACGGGTTTGTTATAGTAAAAGACACCAAGAATCCAGTAACAGTGAGATGTCAATCAGACATTTGCGCACATTTTACCAGGTGAATAAAAATGTGGTCTTTCTTTCAACTTATAATGGAACATTTCTGACCAAATGTGGTCTTTCCTTCAACTTATAACGGACCAAAAAAAACAACATTCACAGTTGATTATGGAATGGTTTCAAACTGAAAGCATTGGACACATAGCTACTCGCATGTACAGAAATAACGTCTATTCAACGGATAAAAGGTTATAAAAGCAGTGTGACAATGGACAAATCTTTGAATTAACTATATGCTAAACGTCTTACCAAATACCACTTGTAAGTGAGTCTCAAAAAACAGCTAGTATGCTTTGACAAAAACAGTTAGATGATACAAAACACAAATGCAAACAACAATAAAAATAGAGTGTTTCATTTCGCTGGGCGTTCCAACGTTCAGTCCTAAATGCATCCAGACTCCAGGGAGTTTTCTGGTGGGATTTCCCAAGCAAGGGTCAGTCAGTCTCTATTGTTTTCCGATTTAAGGTTCCAACAAACACAGTTTTCTGTTTCTTGAATTGTTTGTTGATCCCCTTGGCTCTGAGTAGTTCAAAGTCACCCTTTAGGCTCTGATCTAGGATCAGCTTTATACTCCCAAAACAAACACAAATTGACCCTAGATCGGTGACTATAGGGACAACTTTATCAGTGTATCGGGCTCTCCAACCAGAGTTTTTATTTATTTTATTTTGTTTGGCCATTATAGTTTTTCAGTCTCCCGGGTTCCACACCACGGTTGCTGTGGTTACTGCATGAAGACATCGTCTGGCTCGATGTCGAGCAGCTTGGAGCCTCTTCATGAGGGACGGTGTAACGTTTACAGAATGTTCCGATAGAAATGTATCTTGAATACAGTACTCCTGGTCATCGTTGTCATGGTTACCGAGTTACTGCATTATGACATCAGGCTGGATGTTGAAGAGCAGGTCGTCGTTGCCCCTCCTGACCTCCAGCAGCAGAGCTGTCTCTGTGAGCGCCCCCTGTAGGTCAGCTGTGGTCAGCAGAGGACGGCCGTTCAGCTTCACGATGATGTCACCGTCTCTGATACCACCTCTGTGTGGAGAAAGGGGATGAGGAGGAAAAAACTATTATTTTGAGATGGGAAAGGCTATAGTGCAAAGAGAAACACTGGCGTAAACATATAAAAAGTATGATAAATTACACCTTTAAGAAATCCCTTCTCAGGGAAACTATTCTATTTGCACAGTGTATGGTAGATTTGACCGAGGCCCCGTACTTCTGTGCAGAAGAGTGAGGCACCACTTCATAGACGTAGATCCCACTAGTGACATCAGGGAAGTCTGGGTTCTGCTGCTTCAGCTCCTCAACCAGCCTACACAAGACAAGTTAGACATTTCTGTGTTTAGTTTAACACAGTATTATTGGTAACTGTAATATCGCACAGTGTCACTCTTGTATAAGACTTACGCTGGGGTGATGGTGCGTATCCTTATCCCAATTAACGGTTTCTTCAATGATCTCACTTCTTTAAATGAGAAAAACAATAATTTGCCTTTAACATACATAATAATACATCATTTGCCTTTGTTGAACTATAATGTGATCATAATAGTAGCTAATAGCTGTCTGTCTTTCTCAGACAGACTTGCTCTGCTTGTCCATTGATTCATTGAGGAAGAGTGTTATCCTATCAGAGCGGAGGGGCGGGCCTACCTTTACTCTGCTTGTCCATTGATTCGTTGAGAAAGAGTGTTATCCTATCAGAGCGGAGGGGCGGGCCTACCTTTACTCTGCTTGTCCATTGATTCGTTGAGGAAGCGTGTGATCCTATCAGAAGGGATGGCGAAGGAGATCCCAGCAGCCACTTTCAGAGTGTTGATACCGATCACCTCCCCGTCCTGGTGGTAGACAATTCAAGGTGACAGGTTATTAGGGGTTTAGAACAGGGATGGCTCCATTGAATGAAATAGAACACTAGAATGGACATTGACATCCTGGTAACATGACCAAAAAGATGGCCATCTTGGTCAGGGATACTTTCCTACTAGTGTATTAAAAAGCTCTATGGCTGTCATACTACTGCTTCTACTCAATATTATCACAGTGAAGATTGTGAAAACGTTTTGGGGGCTGACGTAACACTTACCAAGTTAACAAGAGGTCCGCCTGAATTTCCATACTGAGAAAATATCAAAACAATGAATCAATCACTTATTCAGTCAATCAATGGGATGTGTATGTATTTGTCTGTGTATTTGATCTCCAATGTCCTCTTCTAAAATGTCAAAACAGACAGCCTTATGATTTGGTTATAAGTGGAGTCTGCTATAATCTCCCTTTAAAGAAGGTTCAGCTAAATTGTAATTAATTGATTGTCTCACGTTGATGATGGCGTCCGTCTGTATATAGTCCATGTCAGAGTCTCTGATGCCCAGCTCCTTCCCGTCTCTCTGTGCAGTGCTCACAATCCCCGTGGTAACCGTGTTCTGGAGCGCGAAGGGGCTGCCAATGGCAACCACAAACTCACCAGGTCTAAGGTCGGCCGAGTGGCCTAGCAACAGCACCGGGAGATTTTTCTGAGAAGGAGGAAGCGGATAGAGAGAGAGAGAGAAGGGAGAGATGGAGGGGGAGATGGAGAAAGAGGGGGGAGAGAGATCGAGCAAGTAAAGAGAGAGTGAGAGGGGTGGAGAGGCGGAAGGGAGGAGAGAGGGTCGGAGAGAGGGTCGGAGAGAGGGTCGGAGAGAGGGTCGGAGAGAGGGTCGGAGAGAAGAGTTAGAGGGGCTGAATTATGCTTGGCCACTAAGAAATGCAACGGCCATGACTGAAGCCAAAGTTGTCTGGGGTGTGGTTTAATGTGGGTGTCTCTTGTGTGTGTCCGCACATGGCAAGCATTTGCACATTCAGTACACAGTTCCAGTCAGTCACCCTTCCAAATAACTTGTGTCTTGAAGTCGCCTAGGCTAGCTAACTTCTTTCGCCAATTAGATTCAGCTGGCTGGTGTGCAACCTTGGAAAAGTTGGTTTGACATTGGACAAATATCTCTGGGGCTAGTTAGGGACCGTCAATAAATTACACAACGTAATTGGGACAATATTTAGTTGTCTCATTAAATGCTTTAAATATTTGTATATTAATTTCTACAATTTATTGTTGGTTTGAGGTTTTTAAGTCATTGAAATTTGGAGCTATTACCATTTTAAAATATCCTCCAATGTACATTGTGTTATTTACTGGTGGTCCTTAACTAGCTCTATAGTGATATGGAATGTCAAACCAAATTTAAAATTTTTCCTATCATCTTACAAATCTCAGTTTTGGACTAGACTGACTTTATGATAAAAAAAAAAAAGATCCTAACTTTGTAGTACATTTTGACACTAGAATAAAAGTTTCTGACCCATATTGATGATGTGAGAGTCATAAACAGAGATGAAGAAAGAGGGACTGTGTAGCAATTCTTTAAGGAGGTCTTTCTTACTTCTCACGCGTTACCCTGTCGTTCTCACTGTAGGCCGATTCATTGTTTTGGGGACTTTTGGGGTTTCGTTGATTGACTGCTTACGTAATATGGTTGACTTGCCCCTCTTAAAATCCGCCTACATATTCCTAAAGTGATAGGGTCCATGTCATAAACTATGCATCTGGGCCTAAACCATTCAGCTACACCCAGGGGGGAATTGAACTTGAACAGTGTTTCACCACGCCTGATTAATCCAATCACAAACAGGATATGACCTCAGACATTCATCAAATAGCTATTCAACTCATTAACGTCCAGGAATTCACTGTTTTCTTATTTTCTTTTATGTTTCTTTGTTCCCTCTGTTTTTAACAGTAAGACCTTCTTATTGTAGAATACAATACAGCTATTATGTGAACCAGAACATAGTATTTGGACTGTTTCATTTGACAAAATACAGTGTCCGTCTTCCTCTAACCACAAACATTGGTGTCTCATATATCCCATAACAATGAACAATGGGAATAGATATTTGACAATAGGCCTATGCATAAAAAAAAGCAACATGTCTTTTGTCTCTTATGCAATTTTTAACCAAATTCCAATTCCAATTTCAGTGTACTTCCTGAATTGACTGGAATTGAAACCGAATTGACCCCATTCCTGATCCACTCCTCTCACCAGTGGGTTTACTTTGATGGTGGCAATGTCTGACTTCTTATCGATGTCCTTGATGGTCGCTTCGTAGATATCACCATTGTGCATTTGGACCTTGAGGTGCTGACGGCCCGACACGTGCGTGGTGCTGGATACTACATGGGCGTTGGTCACTATCAAACCTGTGTCTGACATCACAAAGCCCGACCCGCTGGACAGAGGGACGTTCCGGCCGAACAGAGGGTGCCTGGGGGTCAAAAGGTCAATATAGAGGTAAAAAAAACACCAAGACGAGAGTTTACTGTCAATGTTTTGTATTTATTGAGAGATGACATAAGATCTACACTGTTGTGAAGTTACTACCAGTAAGTTATACGTGATAAAAAAATTATGATTTTGGTTCAACCACCATTAACCTTTTCTTCAACAAGTGTATGGGTATTACACATACCTTACAGACACAACACACACACTGTAGTACGACATCAAAAGTCTGTGTCTGCCTACACAAACACACCGTACCTGAGGAAGAGTTCGATGTGGACCACAGCCGGAGCGATCTTCTCCACCACGTCAGCTATGAAGTTAAACTTGTACCTGGGACTGGTGGGGTGTGAGGTACCTATACTAGCGGGAAGAAATACTCATGTTAGTAATATAACATAGTCACTCCTCTACACAATCCCCACTCTAACAATAGGACTATAGCTTCTTAACATGTTACCTGAAACCTTATGTGCCTGCAACTTAAACCATCCACATATAATGTATAACTTGTTATAAGCATTTATTAGCCTTTATAATGTTGTAAAACACTTTTTTAATTTATTTATTTAACCTTTATTTAACTAGGCAAGTCAGTTAAGAACAAATTCTTATTTACAATGGCGGCCTTCCCCGGCCTTCCCCTCCCCTAACCCGGACGACGCTGGGCCAATTGTGCGCCGCCCTGTGGGACTCCTGATCACGGCCGGTTGTGATACAGCCTGGGATTGAACCCGGGTCTGTAGCGATGCCTCTAGCAAATGCACTGCTTTAAAGTGGTAACAAAGTAACTTGGGCCGGGAGTGTTTTCAGGTTTGATCAAGTGGTCAGGAAAAAACCGTAAATAGCCACAACAACAACAATAACATATTTGTTTAGTCCGACAAGTGGAGGTTCTAAGGTGAACTTCCTTAGCAAAACTTGTTTCTGTACTCCACCTCTTCCTACATGAAACCTCAGTAATTTGGTCTAAAAACAGCCGGGTAGCTTCGGGGCCATGAAAGAGCCTTAGTGGCATGTGCGTGAGTGTGTGTGTGTGTGTGTGGCGTGCAGCAGTAAACTAATGTTAATTACGGTCAGTTATTTCCAGCACATGGCGATCTGCTCTGCTGGCTGGCGTTCGTTCTCCTCAGCTGACTGTGGTTTCCTGTGACCAGATGTCAGGCTCTGGCCATAGAGAAGACTTTTTGCTTCTCTATGTATCCATGGTCAGAGTCTGACAGGTCTATTCTTTCTCTTTCTGGTGGTGGTTTGTGTTGGATCCCTATTTAGAGGCAGCTGCAGCGCATCGTCTCTAATTAGGGATCCTACATAGGTTTGTATGTTTCACACTGGGGTGTGGGTCATTGTCGATTTCAATATATATTTCGCAAGTCACGGTGAAAAGAAGTGTGAGTACGTTTTCGGATTACGTTGCTGGTTTGTTTTTGTAACGCTCATAATTATTTTTGTTTGTATAGTTTGTTCATTGACATTGAATATTACATAGTATAATAAATATGTCGAACTATAATCCCTGCGCTGCGTCTTGGTCGATGCATGCACCAGCTCGTGACACCAGACTGCCTTGGCTATGTGTGTGTGTGTGTGTGTGTGTGTGTATGTATGTGTGTGTGATCGCCTTGGCTTGTATAAACAGTCAGGATACACAGCTGATTTTAGAGTGTAAACAAACAACAAACAATGGCCATTCAGTTACTCCTATTTATCTCATGCAGTGTTAGCAGGGCCAGGAGTTTTTCCCGCACAGATGACCTGCTCAGGAAAAACTTTCCATTACTAGGGTCCAGAGTTTTTCTTAATCAGGTCACATGGTCAGGGAAAAACTCCTGGCTCTACATTTTAGACTCTACGTGGCTTTACATCTGTCTCTACATTTTAGAACTATTCCCAACTCATCCTATCCATTTGCTAATCAAATATTTGGCTATGGTCATCCGCCTAACCAATCTGAAATTGTTGGCTATGGGAGTCTAGAATTAAACATGCAAGCAAAGGGGAATCTCAGAGGAGCATATCTCAGCACTAGGCTACAAATTGTCCCTCTTCGGTTGGCTAACCAAGCATTAGAAACCAAACCAAACCAGTGGATGGCACAATCTTGGCAGTAACCATGGAAAAACCAAACTCAGCCATTATTCTAGCCTGTTCCCAGGTTTGTTTGTGTCGTCTTGCCAGCAGTGACCATATGAGTTGGCAAAACAGTACAAACAAATGTGGGACTGCAGGCTGCTATTATCCTGAGTGGTGGCCAATAAGCTTTGAGATAACTCGGGAAAATGTGGTTTTGGATCGAAGAACAGTTTGAAGATACTAAAAAAAGACCGGCCCATTCTAATGATAACGGCAAGATCATTTTAGGTCTAGTCTGAAGTGGTAGTCGGCCTATCTGAAATAACTTGTGTGCAAATACACATGTAAGTTGAATGGGATGATGATATAATATTAGACTGAATGATAAGCCACACTATTTACCAAGAGAGATACAGATTCTACCTCCAAGCCATAAGACTCCTGAACAGCTAATCAAATGGCTTCCCGGACTATTTGCATTTACGCTGTTGCTACTCTCTGTTTATCATCTATGCATAGTCACTTTAACTCTACCTACATGTACATATTACCTCAATTACCCCGACTAACCTGCACCCCCACACACTGACTCTGTACCGGTACGAACTGTATATAGCCTCCTCACATTGACTCTGTACTGGTACTTCCTGTATATAGCCTCCTCACATTGACTCTGTACTGGTACTTCCTGTATATAGCCTCCTCACATTGACTCTGTACTGGTACTTCCTGTATATAGCCTCCTCACATTGACTCTGTACTGGTACTTCCTGTATATAGCCTCCTCACATTGACTCTGTACTGGTACTTCCTGTATATAGCCTCCTCACATTGACTCTGTACTGGTACTTCCTGTATATAGCCTCCTCACATTGACTCTGTACTGGTACTTCCTGTATATAGCCTCCTCACATTGACTCCGTACTGGTACTTCCTGTATATATCCTCCTCACATTGACTCTGTACTGGTACTTCCTGTATATAGCCTCCTCACATTGACTCTGTACTGGTACTTCCTGTATATATCCTCCTCACATTGACTCTGTACTGGTACTTCCTGTATAAAGCCTCCTCACATTGACTCTGTACTGGTACTTCCTGTATATAGCCTCCCTACATTGACTCTGTACTGGTACTTCCTGTATATAGCCTCCTCACATTGACTCTGTACTGGTACTTCCTGTATATAGCCTCCTCACATTGACTCTGTACTGGTACTTCCTGTATATAGCCTCCTCACATTGACTCTGTACTGGTACTTCCTGTATATAGCCTCCTCACATTGACTCTGTACTGGTACTTCCTGTATATAGCCTCCTCACATTGACTCTGTACTGGTACTTCCTGTATATAGCCTCCTCACATTGACTCTGTACTGGTACTTCCTGTATATAGCCTCCTCACATTGACTCTGTACTGGTACTTCCTGTATATATCCTCCTCACATTGACTCTGTACTGGTACTTCCTGTATAAAGCCTCCTCACATTGACTCTGTACTGGTACTTCCTGTATATAGCCTCCCCACATTGACTCTGTACTGGTACTTCCTGTATATAGCCTCCTCACATTGACTCTGTACTGGTACTTCCTGTATATAGCCTCCTCACATTGACTCTGTACTGGTACTTCCTGTATATAGCCTCCTCACATTGACTCTGTACTGGTACTTCCTGTATATAGCCTCCTCACATTGACTCTGTACTGGTACTTCCTGTATATAGCCTCCTCACATTGACTCTGTACTGGTACTTCCTGTATATAGCCTCCTCACATTGACTCTGTACTGGTACTTCCTGTATATAGCCTCCTCACATTGACTCTGTACTGGTACTTCCTGTATATAGCCTCCTCACATTGACTCTGTACTGGTACTTCCTGTATATAGCCTCCTCACATTGACTCTGTACTGGTACTTCCTGTATATAGCCTCCTCACATTGACTCTGTACTGGTACTTCCTGTATATAGCCTCCTCACATTGACTCTGTACTGGTACTTCCTGTATATAGCCTCCTCACATTGACTCTGTACTGGTACTTCCTGTATATAGCCTTACTGTTATTTTATTGTTGCTCTTTAATTAATAGTTTTCCTATTTTGTATAAACTTTTTTTTTTACTTCAGTTTATTTAGGAAATACTTTCTTTAACACTTATTTTGCTTAAAACTGCATTGTTGGCTTGTAAGTAAGCATTTCACTGTAAGGTCTACACTTTTGAATGAGTAAGCAAAATTCTATCTTTTTCCTCAAAAGATCAATTAGTGGAAAAATATCCGACTTGGCCTGCCTGTGTAAACACAGCCATATAGACTGAGAAGTAGAAACAAAATGTAAACAGTACTCCTCTCCTATGATCAGTTTAGTTAAAAGGAAACAGGAGTAATTGGTCAATTATTGGATAAAATGCCACCAATCACAATCTTTCTGTGTGAGGTCTCTATTTATAGAATCTACAGTATATGGTGGTACATTCTTTATATAGAAAATGTTCTGAATGGAAACCAAGGCAACTGCCACCTTTGGGCAGGAACTGCCTATAACCTCCTGTGACCCAGCAATTTGTTTTTTTGTCCTCTGTAAAGGACATTCGTTTTTTTTGGTCCGTATCTCGAAGGCCATACATGCCACTGTGTTAGGTTCTGTTGTACCTTTGAGAGGATATGCTGTGCTTTTCAGTGATATCACATGTGTGGGGGTGTCATCTTGATAATTTTTTCTTCATAATGGCTACCATCACAATTAGCTAATTTTATGATAAGTGTGTATAAGTGTGTAATAATCATGTTTGTGAGTTTAATATTCAAATTGTTTCTATAGGTCAATACCTCAGGAATAGTTTGGTGAGGTTACAGAGCAGTCGCAGCTAGTTTCTTAGAGCTTGGTGAGAGCGTGGTTGTCCTATCGTTGGCTTTGGAACATTCTCAGCACATTTAAGGAACTTGACAAAATAATGTTATTTTCTTGGTATTTTATTACTTTAACAGAATGTTTCATAAAAGTTAAAAAATGGTTACATGAAATTACATTTTTGGTAATGTTCTATGAACATTTTATTACTCCTTTGACATTGGGAATGTTCTCAAATAGTTCAGAGAACTTTAAGAAACAACGTTCTTCTGTGGGAATGTCAGTACTTAAGCATAACGTTTTCTGCAGGTTTCCTCAATGTTATATTCAAAGTCATGTTCTCAGAACATTAAGACAATGTTACATAAAAAAACATGCAAGAAAACAATAGTAACATTCAAAGAACATTCTAAGAATGTTATTTAAAAACATATACATTCCGTTCTCAGAGCCAACAAAATTCTCTCTATCCTCCTCCTTGTTAAGTGTGTTCAGGTGTGTTGGCCGCACCCACTAAGTGGCCACACGTGATCTTAACGAATGCTTGTTTCCTATGAAATGGGGTCTGTTTAAAAATACTAAAATGGACAGCTTTGTATACAGTGCCTTCGGAAAGTACTCAGACCCCTTGACTTGTTCCACATTTCGTTACGTTACAGCCATAATCTAAAATGTATTTTCAAAAAATACAAAAAAAACTCTGCAATCTACACACAATACCCCATAATGACAAAGCGAAAACAGTTTTTTTGCAAATGTATTGAAAAATAAAAAACAGAAATACCTCATTTACATAAGTATTCAGAACCTTTGCTGTGAGACTCGAAATTGAGCTCAGGTGTATCCTGTTTCCATTGCTCATCCTTGAGATGTTTTTAGTTCACCTGTGGTAAATTCAATTGATTGGACATGATTTGGAAAGGCACAAACCTGTCTATATAAGGACCCACAGTTGACAGTGCATGTCAGAGCAAAAACCAAGTCATGAGGTTGAAGGAAATGTCTGTAGCGCTCTGAGACAGGATTGTGTCGAGGCACAGATCTAGGGAAGGCTACCAGGCACACATTTACATTTGAGTAATTTAGCAGATCTTTTTCGTACTGGTCCCCCGTGGGAATCAAACCCACAACCCTGGTGTTGCAAGCACCATGCTCTACCATCTGAACTACACGGGACTACCTGGGGAAGGGTACCAAAACATGTCTTCAGTATTGAACACAGTGGCCTCCATCATTCTTAAATGGAAGAAGTTTGGAACCACCAAGACTTACTAGAGCTGGCCGCAATCAGGGGAGAAGGGCCTTGGTCAGGGAGGTGACCAATAACCTGATGGTCCCTCTCTGACAGAGCTCTAGAAGAAAACCTCCCAGGAAAACTTTAAGGGACGCATAGTAAAAATGAACATTGCTAGAACACGATAGATTTTCACTTCCGTTATCAGAACGTTACCAGTCAGGAAACGTATGGCTTTGTTCCCAGAACCAATGGGAAACCAAAAACGTACGTTGCCACCACATCTAAGGAACCAAATGTGCTAGCTGTAATTTTTTCACATTAAATAAGATCTTGTAATAAATGTCTTCCGTAGTGGACATCAGGATGTGCAAACTATAATTTTTGTCTACTGTCACCCGGGTATCGGGAGGGAAAAATGGACAGGAAATGCAAATAAAACTAGACAGGAAAACAACAAACATTAAATTCTGACAAGTGGCTTGTCATTAGTTTTATCATGTGAGACTAATTCTTATGCACAGATCTAAGATCAGCTTTCGTTCCCCCAATCATAAACTTAACCAATTGGAGGAGAACCAAAAAACTGGCCTCTGGTCAGTGTTTAGGGGAAAAGTGTTTCCTATTCCAATGGAAACCATAAGGGACTTGTAGGGGTTAACTTTAATGACCCAGACAGTCGGCTGGCTTCCCCCTTTGACAAAGGAGGGGTTTAAGGGTTGTTAATTATATCCCTCTGGCATAGACTATGTTTATGTCTCAAATGGCACCCTATTCCCTATATAGTGCACTACTTTTGATCAGAGCCCATGGGCACTAGCCAAAAATCCAGCATTGAGTCCCTAAAAAAGTAGTGCACTGAAGGGCAGAGTGCACTATATGTAAACATCACTTCTTACCAACTGTGTAAGCAGCCTATTAATTTATGCTATTACTGATGTTGAACTACAGTTTGCCTATATGTTGCAACTGTTTTGTTGCTGTTATTGTTGTGGTTGTCGTTTTAGACACAAATGACTTACCTTTGTTATAGTTAATTTCGCATGGTCCCTTCTTGACCGAGTTGATGGTGGGCAGCCCCTGTTGCAGAGCCTTCCTACTCTGCACCTTCAGCTGACACACGTTCCCATAGGTATTACCATCACTGCCGCAGACTTTGTGACCCAATTTGCACTGACAAAACCCCTTGGACAGCCGCTTTCCGGCCGGGTGCTTGCATTCGAGTCCATCACCGCAGGGTAGGTCATCTCTGCGCCCACATGGGTCGCTTTCTCCCTGGGCGCAAACCAGGCAGCAGTTGCATCGGTCTGGAACGTACCCCGTCGCGCAGCTCGGGCTGGGGCAAGTGCTTACGTCGCACCGCTCTGGGCATTTTGGTTTGGGCTCAGCCCCGACGAAGTTCACGATATAGTAAAGAACGGTAGCAAACAGTAGAACATGCATCGTTTGCGATCAAGTGTAGTGGAGATATGAGAATAAGATCTAAAAATATATAACAAATAATGTTAGGCTAAGTATTTACACGGTCATGTTCGTCGTAAAACGGTCGCCAGTAATTTGGGAAGATTGACTGACGCGTACGCGTCACTTTCACGGGACTGTTGAGTCAAAGTTACGCTTGCACGGCATACATTCGGGGTTTTCTTACGACCGAAAAGTTCTCAACTAATATGCAGTCCTTTCTTGATTCAGATTAAATGGGTTACTTTATCCCAACGGAGTAGAAACATCCCAATGCTAGCGCTATATTTGCAATGACCACCAATGAGTCTCAGTACAGCAGTGCGGTGCCTTTTATTTTTTCAGGCTGTTGAAGATCCCATATCATTCGCTTACGTCTGGTCTGGCTCTGCCCTTCCACAGCGCATGTGATCTTGCGTAACCATCTTGTCACAAGATGACAACAATTGAAATAAATCCCTGACTTTATTGTGTGTTATCTTTGATGACTTTTTCAAGTTTTATGTGTGCTTGTTGGAATGAATAAACTAAACTAAAGTAGATCCTCAAAGGAGGAGGTCTTTGACATTAAAAACGCGACCCCAGGAAGTAGAGAGTTGGACCCTCTTGACCCCGCATTTCTCTTTTTATCATATCTAGCATGAAAGTTGTCATCATACCTTGACATGCATGACTTGGAAATTAACTTTGTTGTCAGTAGCAACACTTACTGGACAATATTATACTAGGGGCCAAAAAAGTGTTGAAATGTTGATGTAAATAATTGGGTTTCTGTCAAACAACATGGGCATCAATGCAGCTAGTGACTGATCTGACACATTTATATTTTTTTCCTTTTCAAAACAATAAGTAATCCATTCTTCAGGGCTGGATGTGAATGAGTGCATGGTTGCATCCCAAATGGAACCCTATTTCCCTATATAGCAGGCAACGTTTAGCAGACAATGGGCCCTATGTGCTATTTGGGAAACATATAGTACCATATTTTTATAAGCACCCCTTTTAAGGACAATTTAAGATTACCAGTCAGTACCGACATAACGGCAGATGTGGTTCTGTTTTTAGCACATACTTCTCTCTCTCTCTCTCTGTCTCTCTCTCTCTCTCTCTCTCTCTCTGTCTCTCTCTCTCTCTCTCTCTCTCTCTGTCTCTCTCTCTCTCTCTCTCTCTCTCTCTCTCTCTCTCTCCTCTCTCTCTCTCTCTCTCTCTCTGTCTCTCTCTCTCTCTGTCTCTCTCTCTCTCTCTCTCTCTCTCTCTCTCTCTCTCTCTATCCCTCTCTCTCTCTCTCTCTCTCTCTCTCTGTCTCTCTCTCTCTCTGTCTCTCTCTCTCTCTCTCTCTCTCTCTCTCTCTGTCTCTCTCTCTCTCTCTCTGTCTCTCTCTCTCTCTCTCTCTACTTGCCAAGGGGAATGGTTATAACATGGTTAGAACTAATACATGTTTGCTATGGTAGAGAAGTGAGGGTCCACCGTCATATGGTGTGCGTCCCAAATGGCACCTAATCCCTATATAGTGCCCTGGTCAAAAGTAGTGCACTATATAGGGAATAGGGTGCCATTTGGGACGCATGCATATTTCACCAACAGTGGGTATGTTTATTTGAAAACTCAATGTCAATCACTCCTAGCACTTCTCGGAAACACTGGACCCCTTGTTGCAGTCACATGTATCCACTGTGCTGGCAGTTAATGGGGTAAGCAGTACTTGGTGATAACTTGGTGATATTTTTTATGATTCCTAAGCATACTTTAGATGTGTTATTCTTAAGATTAAAATATGGAATTGTTGCTGAAGTTGTGGTATTGCTGTACTGAATATGCCACTCATTACAGAAAAGAAGACTCAGCATTACTTTCTCTCTTTGTCTGTAACCACATTTTCAATGGTCATGCTTTCGAGACATATTTTGTTTACATAGTTCCAATGCAGCATCTTGTTCATTTCGAAAGTCTTTGAAGTGTGCCATGCATATGTGAGTACACTGACAGATTTCTCTATCTCTCCCTCCCTCTCTCTTTCTCTCCCCTCCTGTGTCTCCATCTCTTTCTCTCTTCCTCTCCATCTCTTTCTCTCTCTCTCTCTTCTTTCCTACACCATCTGGAGAAGACAGACGAGCATTCTGTCTGGCATGATTTTACCCAAGCATCCCTCACCACTGCTCAAAGACTTAGGACTATTATAAGTTAGGGCCCAGAGTTTTTCCTTGTCAGGTGGTCATAGGTCAGGAAAAACTCCTGGCCCCAGTTATGACAGACGTTTTGAAGATGCTTCACAATGGGAACCCACATAGAAAGAGTTCGCAGAATTTATTTTAGCATGTAAAAACTGCAGCACAGTGATTGTTTATTGCAAGAAACAGATAATAATACAAAAAAACACATTGGTGGCTCATCAGTTATGATTACAGGGGGCTGAGATTGTTATTGACTAGAGATCGGATCGGGAAAAACTCAAGGCGCTTGATATGGCTCTACACTTCTCTTTAATGACATGGATATGATGAGAGGTCAGGGCAGTTATCCACCAAATATCTGATCTAGGATCAGTGTAGTCTTTTAGATAATACTGAATAAGGTCATATGGACAGATCCTAGATCAGGACTCATTTGTGGAAAGCAATTCACAACACTATAAACTGCAACAACTGGACCTTCACACTCCCATCATCTTCTCTTATATTGGTTTTATTAGAGATATGTCTTTCATGACATGTCTTTCATCATCAACTGAAGACAATTGTAGATATTCAGTCATTGCTGTAATGATTCTATAAGGGAAATTGCTCAGTACGGCACAGAACCCTAATTGGAAAAATCATATCAACACATCACAACAGTTTAAAAATCTCGAAATTACATATGTACACTTCTTTAAACCGAACTTCCACTTGGTACAATTTCCTTTGATTCCCTTAAACTCTCCCTTCTCCTCACTAACTTCAAACCAAGATGGCAGTTTGGTGCTTACTTTGTTGTTGGTTGCTGAATGCTAATCCTATTCGACTTGTACTGCGTCATACTACTGAAGTTCTGGTCCGGCGAGAGGTTGATGCGGCGTATGTTGAGGTCTGAGGCGAACGCTCGCGCTTTCTGGTAGAAGAAGAGCGAGAGCTCCCGGTCGACCAGAAAGTTGTGGTAAATCGTAGCCAATCGCGTGCAGAGCTGGAGCTGGGACTTCTTGTTGCCGAGGTCCATGGCTGCAGCCAGCGCCAGGTGGTAGTACCCGGCGGCGTCATAGGGGTCCTAAAGGTCAAAGGTGACAGGTTAGCGGCCAGGGTTTAGAGGTGAGATTGGATGGGGTCAGTGGAGATATCGTTAAAGCTGTTTTGGTCCATGTGAGTCAAGCAGTTTTATGAGTGGGAGAATAAGAACACAATGAAATGCAAATTCATGCCTCTTTTTGGATCCATGACATGGAAATTCTCCACAGGAGTGTAATTCAAATCCTGTACTGACTGGAACTTAAGATGGAATTGACTTCAACAACTCTCATGTACTCTTGTCAACCATCAGTTTTAAAATCAACACCATTTGTATTTCTTTTAATTGTGTATTTAAAACCTAAAATGCAAAAAAAAACGTCTATGTATAACTGCCATTGTTTTCAGATGATTTTACCTTCAGGTCGTAGAAAAGGATGTCCCCTAACGTCTGATAGACTCGGACGTAGTACAGAGTTTCCTCATCAAACTCCAGGGGCGTGGGGCAGAGGGAGAGGGTCTTCAGGTAGTAGTGTTCAGCCAGTTCAAACTGAGCCAGACAGTGGTACAGGGTGGCCAGCCGGTGGAACGCCACGCGCTCGTTCAGACGGTTTCCTATTTCAAAACATACAACCATCATTTCATTAGTTAGTCTTTTTTATTTTTAAATGAGCTAGAAGCAGGCTGTGGACTTTTTCTTTCTTCCCTGGCATTGATTCTGCTGATAACGGCTAGTTTTATGTTTCATTCTACCAAACTTAATGCAATGCACTAATGCAGGTTAGTGTGGATAAGAGGATCTGCTGATTGTAAATTAATATTTCTCAAGGGAAATACAATTCGGTGAACCCCAAACCACTCTCTCGACCCGACCCTGCCAACTTGCTCGGAGGGCCGTCCGTTGTCACGTGTTGCTGATGAAACTGAGGGGGGGGGGGGGACGAGGGGCGAGGGGCACAATAAACCCACCAACTTCAGGACACACTCCTGACTTGAATGATGCAATTCATGTTCCACTTTTAAATAATAAAATGAACAAATCACCCTGTCATTTAAAGATATAAACCTCAGTAACAGTTAAACATTCCATTTGGGAGGTATTTCATCTTTTATGTGTCAAGTTTAGAAATCAAACATAAAAAAAATATATATGATTAGACACGCCTCTCCATTATTTTGTGTGAAATTGCGATAAAATCAAAAATAAAGAAGTGGAATCCCGTAACGCACAGTGCTATTTCTGAAACTGGCGACCTTGCTGGCTTGGTCAAAGTGGCTATCGGAGGGTCTAATTACACCCTCCATAATTTCCACTCCCTCAACTTTGGGACACTCGTGCATATGGCGGAGGCGCGCGCCAACTCTCAAATGGAGGGCAGAGGGGCCAGGGGAAGGGGGTGATTTGGGATCCAGCCTAGGTCTGGGCTAAGTCAAGTCTGACATCTGGTGGCCATAGCTAGAATACACAGGCTGTTGTGTCCTACCCAGTGAAACACTGATGTCCAGGGCGGCCTGGGCGTACTCCACGGCCTCTCCGTACAGCTTCATCTGCAGCAGCAGCTCCACCAGCTTGTTAGACAGCCTCAGTCTGACTTCTGCACTGCTGGTCCTCACAGCGATGGGCAGAGCACGGTCCTAACACACGGATACACACACACAAAGACGTTAGGTCACACACACCCTCTGCCCTACCCCATAGGCGCAGTGTGTGTATGTGTGTACCCTATAGAAGCAGACAGCCTTCTCTCTCTCCTGGTTGCTGTTGAAGAAGACGTCCCCTGCTGCCTCCAGCAGCTTTAGGATAAACTGTGTGTCTCCTGTACTCAGGCCCACATCTTGAGCCACCTGGGAGGAATACAATAAATCAATGTAATTCAGAGTCAATGCTATCTGCTCTGCATACTAGAATAGAATAAAATACAGTAGAACAGTTTCTGACCTGTACATAGAGGTCCACCAGTTCGGTTTGACCCAGCATGTGGTATATCTTCCCAGCCTGCAGCCAGGCATATGCCTCCTTCTCCTTCCGGCCCAGGTCTATGAAGATACCCAGGCTACGCTTGGTGTAGTCCAGAGCCAACCGCCTAGCCCTGGACACAGAGATAGAAGGAAATGGACAGAAATGTTATTTGCTGCCAACGACCGACCGACAGACAGACAGACAGACAGACAGACAGACAGACAGACAGACAGACAGACAGACAGACAGACAGACAGACAGACACACAGACAGACAGACACACTCACACACACACACACACACACACACACACAGCTCACACACACACCCCTGCCCTCTCCACACACACCTCTCTGTCCCCAGACTAAGGTATAGCTGGCTGACGGTCTCCAGCAACTCCCCCTCCTGTCCCCTGTCTCCCCGGGTTGCCAGTAGGGCCAGCTGATGTTCGTTGTAGATGATGCACTGAGCTTCGTCAGAACATTCAGCTCCGTACAGGTGGCACAGACGCCGTGTCGCACTTAACTGGCCTGCAACACACAACATGGATGGATAGAGTCAGGTCAACATAGCAACAGCATATACACTGAGTGTACAAAACAACCTTGCCCTCAGAACAGCCTTAATTCGTCGGGCATGGACTCTACAAGGTGTCGAAAGTGTTCCACAGGGATGCTGGCCCATGTTGACTCCAATGCTTCCCACAGTTGTGAAGTTGGCTGGATGTCCTTTGAGTAGTGGACCATTCTTGATACACACAGGAAACATTTGAGCTTGAAAAACCCAGCAGAGTTGCAGTTCTTCACACAAACCGGTATGCCTGGCACCTACTACCATACCACGTTCAAAGGCACTTAAATCTTTTGTCTTTCCCATTCACCCTCTGAATGGCACAAAAACACAATTCATGTCTCAACTGTCTCAAGACTTAAAAATCCATTCCCAACCTGTCTCCTCCCCTTCATCTACACTGATTGAAGTGGATTTAACAAGTGACATCAATAAGAGATCACCTGGATTCACCTGGTCAGTCTATGCAAAAGAGCAGGTGTTTCATAATGTTTTGTACACTCAGTGTATACAGTATGTGACCAAAGGGGATTTCAAACTTCAAAACATATTTGGGGATGAAATTATGAATAAGGAAGTGGAATTCATTTCACATGTACAGTGCATTCATAGTATTCAGACCCTTTGACTTTTTATCACATTTTGTTTCGTTACAGCCTTATTGTAACATTGTTTTTTTCCCTCATCAATCTACTCACAATACCTCATAATGACAAAGCAAAAACAGGTTTTAATAAATTATTGCAAATGTATAAAAATAAATAAATTAAACATCACATTTACATAAGTATTCAGACCCTTTACTCAGTACTTTGTTGAAGCACCTTTGGCAGCGATTACAGCCTCAAGTCTTCTTGGGTATGACGCTACAAGCTTGGAAAACTTGTATTTGGGGAGTTTCTCCCATTCTTCTCTGCAGATCCTCTCAAGCTCTGTCAGGTTGGATGGGAGCGTCGCTGCACAGCTATTTTCCGGTCTCTCCAGAGATGTTCGATCAGGTTCAAGTCCGGGCTCTGGCTGGGCCACTCAAGGAGACTTGTCCCGAAGCCACTCCTGCATTGTCTGGGCTGTGTGCTTAGGGTCGTTGTCCTGTTGGAGTGTGAACCGTCGCCCCAGTCGGAGGTCCTGAGCGCTCTGGAGCAGGTTTTCATCAAGGACCTCTCTGTACTTTGCTCCGTTTATCTTTCCCTCCATCCTGACTAGTCTCCCAGTCCCTGCCACAGGTAAACTTCCCCACAGCATGATGCTGTCACCACCATTCTTCACCAGAGGGATGGTGTCAGGTTTCCTCCAGACATGACGCTTGGCATTCAGTCTAAAGAGTTCAATCTTGGTTTCCTCAGACCAGAGAATCTTGTTTCTCATGGTCTGAGAGTCCTTTAGGTGCATTTTGGCAAACTCCAAGCGGGCTGTCAAGTGCCTTTTACTGAGGAGTGGCCTCCGTCTGGCCACTCTACCATAAAGGCCTGATTGGTGGAGGTTCTCCCATCTCCACAGAGGAACTCTGGAGCTCTGTCAGAGTGACCATCAGGTTCTTGGTCACCCCCCTGACCAAGGCCCTTCTCCCCCGTTAGGCCGGGCGGCCTGCTCTTGGAAGAGTCTTGGTGGTTCCAACCTTCTTCCATTTAAGAATGATGGAGGCCACTGTGTTCTTGGGGACCGTCAATGCTGCAAAACATTTTTGGTACCCTTACCCAGATCTGTGACTCGACACAAATCTGTCTTGGAACTCTACTGACAATTCCTTTGACCTCATGGCTTGGTTTTTGCTCAACCTCATATAGACAAGTGTGTGCCTTTCCAAATCATGTCCAATCAATATAATTTACCACAGGTGGACTCCAATCAAGTTGTAGAAACATCTCAAGGATGATCAATGGAAACAGGATGCACCTGAGCTACATTTTGAGTCTCATAGCAAATGGTCTGAATACTCTAAAAACCTGTTTTCGCTTTGTCATTATGGGGCATTGTGGGTAGATTGATGAGGGAAAATAAATATGTCATCCATTTTAGAATACTCTACCCACTGCTCTTAAATGGTTTTCAAAAATCATATTTTTTACAATCACATTTTAATAGTTCAATTTCCATCATGAAAAATGTCCTGTAATGTTTAAAGTGTCACATATTATGTATTATGTATTTCAATTAGTGTTCTGCAATTATTACTAATGTAAATTCTGCATTTCTTCAGTTTTATCTGTGAGCAAGAATAAATAAACTCAAAATCAATAAGGCGGTAACGTAATAATATGTGGAAAAAGTGAAGGGGTCTGAATACTTTCCGAATGCACTGTATAGTATAATATTAAAACATTCAAATCCTAAATAAAAACACTATAGAATGTATAACCTACATTCTTTCGACTGCATATTTTTTCAATGTAATTTCTATATCTGATTATCTCCAACAAAAACTAACCACAGATATAAGCACCAGCGTTTTCACTGTGCGCAGCCAAGGGACCCCATACCTCACACTGTTGTTTCAGCAGTGTACTGTAAGTGTGTGTTTGTGTGTGTAAGTTGACCATGTCTAGGCATAAACACACTTACACTGAGAAAGCAGTAACACTTACTGTCTAAATGGTTTGACTTAATGGCCATCAGCAAAGCCCACTCAAAGTAGACCTTCCCTCTCTCCAAGAGTTTCTGCTTCACACAGTGTTGTCCCAGCTCCAGCAGCACTGTTATAAAGTTCACCTCGTGCTCCTCTCCACTCAGCTCTGAGAACAGCTCCACGGCTTCTGTGAGATGCCCCTCCGCCAGACCCTTGAATTTAATTTAATTTGGGGTGAAATAATATATATAGTGAACAAAAATATAAACGCATCATGCAACAAGTTCAAAGATTTTACTGAGTTACAGTTTATATAAGGAATTCAGTCAATTTAAATAAATTCATTAGGCCCTAACCTATGGATTTCACATGACTGGGAATACAGATATGCATCTGTTGGTCACAGATACCTGTGACCAACAGTGGAATGTTGTCCCACTCCTCTTCAATGGCTGTGCAAAGTTGCGGGATATTGGCGAGAAATAGAACACGCTGTCGTACACCTCAATCCAGAGCATCCCAAACATGCTCAATGGGTGACATGTCTGGTGAGTGTGCAGGCCATGGAAGAACTGGGACATTTTCAGGTTCCAAGAATTGTGTACAGATCCTTGCGACATGGGGCCATGCATTATCAAGCTGAAACATGAGGTGATGACAGTGGATGAATGGCATGACAACAGGCCTCAAGATCATGGTATCTCTGTGCATTCAAATTGCCATCGATAAAATACAATTGTGTTCGTTGTACGTAGCTTATGCTTTCTGCCCATACCATAACCCCACCGCCACCATAGGGCACTCTGTTCACAATGTTGACATCAGCAAACGCTGTAAACGTGGTCTGTGGTTGTGAGGCCGGTTGGACGTACTGCCAAGTTCTCTAAAACAACGTTGAAGGCGCCTTATGGCAGAGAAATTAACATTCAATTATCTGGCAACAGCTCTGGTGGACATTCCTGTAGTCAGCATGCCAATGGTACGCTCCCTAAAAACTTGAGACATCTGTGGCATTGTGTTGTGTGACAAAACTGCACATTTTAGAGTGGCCTTTTATTTTCCCCAGCACAAGGTGCACCTGTGTAATGATCGCATTTCCTCGATGGTAAAACAAATAATGTTGAACGTAAAAGACAAGAAGAAGTTACAAAACAAAAACATTAAAAACATACCTTAGCCCCAGCCTTCAGACACAGCAACCCCAGGTTAGCCTGCGCGACTGCCCAGTTTGCCCTGAGAGAAGGGTTAATTTTACAATAAGGAAACATTATATAGTATTAATAGCAGTGAAGGCTGAATTATTTGATACAATGTACAAATTTAAAACACACAAGAATGATCATTACCTGTCCTCAAACTCCTCACACACATAAATGGCCGCCTGGTAGCTCTCTGCCGCCCTCCGCAGGTCTCCCGTGCATCGAAGGGCCACACCCCTCATGTTGTGGACCAATCCTTAATAATTCAATTTATCAATAGATATCTTCATTTAGGAAATGTGTCATACAGCCATGGTACAAACATACAACAGATATAAACATAATATTAATAGCAACAAGATCAGACCTTCCTGTGGGGTAGTGCAGTGTTCTGGCATGGAGGCCAGCACTGTGTCGAGGACGTCTAGAGATACCTCCGGTTGGCTGTTACAGATGTGCAGCCAGGCTAGCCACACGAGGGCGCTGTTGCGTTCAGGGCTGATAGTGACGCCCGATGATGATGACGGCTCGCAATGATGTTCTATGAGAGTGTGCATGGAGCGTATCGCGCGGCCTAGCATCCCGTGTTTCTGAAACAGCTGGGATAGGCAGAGTGTGAGTGCCTGGCTTAAAGTGTGGTCGCCATTGCCACCTACTCCATCTAATTCCCCAGTGAAAGAGAGCGACCGGCTCAGATACGGAGCCACTTGAGCCGGAATGGCGACTTCCTGTTTCCGGATCCCATAGAGTCTGGCTGTGTTCTCCAGCACTAGCCCCATTCCATTCAGACAATCGGCTAGCCTTGCAGACGGATGCATTGTGGCTCTCCTGGCTGAGCTGACACAGAGGTGGGGGAGGGAGAGCTGGCTGTACAGTTTCCCTAGGCTTTGGTAGCCATGGCTGGGAATGACGCTACGGACACCTGGGGGCTCCGCCGAGAGAACCAGAAGCCTCTCCAAGAACGGGATGGCGTCCGCCCCCTCTCCTAGCCTCCAGTGGAGCTTTGCAAGAAGGAAACAAGCGCGCGCTTCGGCCATCTTGTTATGAGCGAGAACCGCCTTCTTCAGGATGAACTTGAGGACTTCAGAGTCTTTCTCTACAGTAGAGACGCAGTCAGGGATACCCATGAGTAATGCAGCAATCCGCTCTGACAAAGCAAAGTACCTCTCTGTATTTTTTTGCACGAGATAGATCACAGCTAGGTTAACGTAGATGCTAGATAGCATTAGCATGTCCCTGAATCTGTCTCGAGGGATGCTGAGGGCCTCCTCGAAATAGACTCGAGCCTGGGAGAATTTTGAACTTCCTGAGCAGAGTTTCCCCAAAAGCAAACAGAGGCGGCTCTGCGACCAATGGAGACGCTTCTTCCTGGCCGTTTCCCTGGCAATCCCTAAGTATGCCACCAATTCGTTAATGTTGTCCGAGTGGCCGTTGAAAGTGGCGAGGAGCAGTTCCGGGGTTTGTCCGTAGAGGGTGCCAAAATCTGGCTTGTAGTCAGAGCCGCCCAGGAAAGATAGAAGAGGAAGGAGTTTCTCTTGGTTGGTGGTGGTGCCTTCCTCTACTGGGTGGACGGTGAAGTGTGGCCCACTGGGTAATGTAGTCTTAGAGGACTCACTGTGGTCCTCCAGTGTTCCGTTTGTAGTCACAGTCGCACAAGGCACTTTCTCCTTCCTTTCTTGTAGAATCTCTTCTATCTTCCTCTTCAGTTCTGCTTGTTGGTGGGCGTCCATGTTTCCTTGGGAACCATCTGGAAGACATTAGATAATTATTTATGATGTGGCTGACATGTGGGAGTAGCAAGAAGAAGTTCATTATTTGAAAAAACCCAAAATAGTACTCAAACCCAATCCGTCCAGACTGTGCTATTTGTACAACGCAAACAATGAATACGCCTACTTTGAATTGGTTCCTTTGGAAAATCCTGTTGATCAATCAGATCTGGAATAAAAGGGATAATTCATGAATCAATATCCAAACTGACTGTCTTTACACAGTAAGGCAGTCTTACAGAGCTGTTCATCACCAACAAAATGCGCCTGTCTCAATTTCTGTCTCACCAAGTTTGTAGACGGATCCAACATCATTCTGGGAGATTTTCTTCAGCAAGGCAATAGTTTCTTCTTTGATCTGCTCTTCTTTCAGATTAAAAAAACACCTTTCTTCTTTGTCTAGGAATATGTCTGCCGAGCTAAAAGGGGATAGATGAAGCAAAAAAAATGGTTTTAAAAGGAACCTGAGGACCTACTATTTGGGTATGAACGTCTAATTCAACATGGCTCTGAAAGCATTGTCCAAAGTCTGCCGATGTGTATTTACTGTAATACAGCCATGGAGATGTATTACATCATACACTAGTGACCATTCTAGTGTTCTATTTAAATCTATTATATACAGTTGAAGTCGGAAGTTTACATACACTTAGGTTAAAGTCATTAAAACTCATTTTTCAACCACTACACAGATTTCATGTTAACAAACTATAGTCGGTTAGGACATCTACTTTGTGCATGACACAAGTAATTCTTCCAACAATTGTTTACTGAAAGATTATTTCACTTATAATTCACTATATCACAATTCTAGTGGGTCAGAAGTTTACATAAACTAAGTTGACTGTGCCTTTAAACAGCTTGGAAAATTGCAGAAAATTATGTCATGGCTTTAGAAGCTTCTGATAGGCTAATTGACATAATTTGAGTCAATTGGAGGTGTACCTGTGGATGTATTTCAAGGCCTACCTTCAAACTCAGTGCCTCTTTGCTCGACATCATGGGAAAATCAAAAGAAATCAGCCCAGACCTCAGAAAAAAAAATGTAGACGTCCACAAGTCTGGTTCATCCTTGGGAGCAATTTCCAAATGTCCGAAGGTACCACGTTCATCTGTACAAACAATAGTACGCAAGTATAAACACCATGGGACCATGCAGCCATCATACCGCTCAGGAAAGAGACGCGTTCTGTCTCCTAGAGATGAACGTACTTTGGTGCGAAAATCAATCCCAGAACAGCAGCAAAGGACCTTGTGAAGATGCTGGAGGAAACAGGTACAAACGTATCTATATCCACAGTAAAATGAGTCCTATATCAACATAACCTGAAAGGCCACTGCTCCAAAACCGCCATAAAAAAGCCAGACTACGGTTTGCAACTGCACATGGGGACAAAGATCGTACTTTTTGGAGAAATGTCCTCTGGTCTGATGAAACAAAAATAGAACTGTTTGGCCATAATGACCATCGTTATGTTTGGAGGAAAAAGGGGGAGGCTTACAAGCCGAAGGACACCATCCCAACCTTGAAGCACGGGGCTGGCAGCATCATGTTGTGGGGGTGCTTTGCTGCAGGAGGGACTGTTGCCACAAAATAGATGGCATCATGAGGAAAGAAAATTATGTGGATATATCGAAGCAACATCTCAAGACATTAGTCAGGAAGTTAAAGCTTGGTCGCAAATGGGTCTTCCAAATGAACAATGACCCCAAGCATACTTCCAAAGTTGTGGCAAAATGGCTTAAGGACATCAAAGTCCTGAAAAAGTGTGTGTGAGGAAGGAAGCCTACAAACCTGACTCAGTTACACCAGTTCTGTCAGGAGGAATAGGCCAAAATTCATCCAATTTATTGTGGGAAGCTTGTGGAAGGCTACCCGAAACGTTTGACCCAAGTTAAACAATTTAAAGGCAATGCTACCAAATACTAATTGAGTGTATGTAAACTTCTGACCCACTGGGAATGTGATGAAATAAATAAAAGCTGAAATAAATCATTCTCTCTACTATTATTCTGACATTTCACATTCTTAAAATAAAGTGGTGATCCTAACTGACCTAAGACAGGGAATTTTAACTAGGATTAAATGTCAGAAATTGCGAAAAACTGAGTTTAAATGTATTTGGCTAAGGTGTATGTAAACTTCTGACTTCAACTGTATATTACTACTGTATGCATGATGAAACATCATGATCCAGTTCATCAAAATATAACTCATCAGAAGGATACACGTACAAAGGATATCGGCTGAATGATTGATTGATTGATTGATAAAACTCAGCAGATACACTTACTCACAAAGGGTATCATCAGCTGGCTTGACCAGTGTTGTCATCACCAGACCCACCTCTCCTGTCCTCTCCAGCCTGCCAGTGAACCACTCGAAGCACGACACCAACAAGCCAACAATGATGATGTGATCACCCTGCTCCAAGCTCAGCTCATCTGGCCCTCCGGCGTCATACTCCACAGTGGCAACGCAGGAGCCTGTGGCTAGCATGGGGAGAGGAGGGTGCAGAAAGAGAAGGATGGAATTAGAATTGTAGGGTTGGTTTAGAATTCCACCACTAGTTGGTTTAGAATTCCCCCAATAGTTCTAATTCTATGGGAAAGAGACGCGACAGAGGAGACCTTAGAAATAAGATATGTCTTGGAAAGTCTAGAAATATCATACAGATGGGAGAATGGGAATACTATGAAGTATACTACAGAACTGGATTACATTGATTTACTGTGTAGAAATCTGTACAGTGATGGAATATGAACTGCTTACCAAACTGGCAGAGGAAGTCACAAGCTGGCTTGCCACTACCAACTAAGATGTTCTCCGCACAGGATTTCAAGAACCATCTTTAGGGAGGGAAATAATATGACAAGTGTTGGTAAATTAACTTTTATTGTTTGAAGAATTTCTGAAAGATATTGGTGTGTTTTTTCACCATCTAATCATGGCATTGGGTTGTTCAATGACATACAGTGGGGAGAACAAGTATTTGATACACTGCCGATTTTGCAAGTTTTCCCACTTACAAAGCATGTAGAAGTCTGTAATTTTTATCATAGGTACTCTTCAACTGTAAGTGAGGGAATCTAAAACAAAAATCCAGCAAATCACATTGTATGAGTTTTAAGTAATTAATTTGCATTTTATTGCATGACATAAGTATTTGATACATCAGAAAAGCAGAACTTAATATTTGGTACAGAAACCTTTGTTTGCAATTACAGAGATCACACGTTTCCTGTAGTTCTTGACCAGGTTTGCACACACTGCAGCAGGGATTTTGGCGCACTCCTCCATCCAGATCCTTCAGGTTTTGGGGCTGTCGCTGGGCAATACGGACTTTCAGCTCCCTCCAAAGATTTTCTATTGGGTTCAGGTCTGGAGACTGGCTAGGCCACTCCAGGACCTTGAGATGCTTCTTACGGAGCCACTCCTTAGTTGCCCTGGCTGTGTGTTTCGGGTCGTTGTCATGCTGGTAGACCCAGCCACGACCCATCTTCAATGCTCTTACTGAGGGAAGGAGGTTGTTGGCCAAGATCTTGCGATACATGGCCCCATCCATCCTCCCCTCAATACGGTGCAGTCGTCCTGTCCCCTTTGCAGAAAAGCATCCCCAAAGAATGATGTTTCCACCTCCATGCTTCACGGTTGGGATGGTGTTCTTGGGGTTGTACTCATTCTTCTTCTTACTCCAAGCACGGCGAGTGGAGTTTAGACCAAAAACCTCTATTTTTGTCTCACCAGACCACATGACCTTCTCCCAATCCTCCTCTGGATCATCCAGATGGTCATTGGAAAACTTCAGACGGGCCTGGACATGCGCTGGCTTGAGCAGGGGGACCTTGCGTGCGCTGCAGGATTTTAATCCATGACGGCGTAGTGTGTTACTAATGGTTTTCTTTGAGACTGTGGTCCCAGCTCTCTTCAGGTCATTGACCAGGTCCTGCCGTGTAGTTCTGGGCTGATCCCTCACCTTCCTCATGATCATTGATGCCCCACGAGGTGAGATCTTGCATTGTGCCCCAGACCGAGGGAGATTGACCGTCATTTTGAACTTCTTCCATTTTCTAATAATTGCGCCAACAGTTGTTGCCTTCTCACCAAGCTGCTTGCCTATTGTCCTGTAGCCCATCCCAGCCTTGTGCAGGTCTACAATTTTATCCCTGATGTCCTTACACAGCTCTCTGGTCTTGGCCATTGTGGAGAGTTTGGAGTCTGTTTGATTGAGTGTGTGGACAGGTGTCTTTTATACAGGTGACGAGTTCAAACAGGTGCAGTTAATACAGGTAATGAGTGGAGAACAGGAGGGCTTCTTGAAGAAAAACTAACAGGTCTGTGAGAGCCGGAATTCTTACTGGTTGGTAGGTGATCAAATACTTATGTCATGCAATAAAATGCAAATTAATTATTTAAAAATCATACAATGTGATTTTCTGGATTTTTGTTTTAGATTCCGTCTCTCACAGTTGAAGTGTACCTATGATAAAAATTACAGACTTCTACATGCTTTGTAAGTAGGAAAACCTGCAAAATCGTCAGTGTATCAAATACTTGTTCTCCCCACTGTACATGTATTTGTTTAAAATCTATCACGATGGTTTAATTTCAGAAAGACAAATAATCATGTTTTTTTTCTCCAAAATGATACTATATATATATATATATATATATATATTATGATGATTTAATTACAGGAGGTTGGTGGTACCTTAATTGGGGGAGGACGGGCTCATGGTAATGGCCGGAGCGGCATAGGTGGAATGGTATCAAATACATCAAACACGTGGTATCCATGTATTTGATGCCATTCCATTGGCTCGGTTTCATTTCAGCCATTATTATGAGCCTTCCTCCCCTCAGCAGCCTCCACTGAATTAAATACAGTAATATGAGATCTGTATGTAAAACATTTTAGTTCTTTAGCAGATGCTCTTATCCAGAGTGACTTAATTTTAGTGCATTCATCTTAAGATATCCAGGTGGGACAGTCACACATCACAGTGAAATATAAAGGATACGAACATTCCATACCAGCTATACAATGGATATAGCATTTTGCAAAGAAACACATTTCAATACACATCTTAGAACAGTAATATTGTACACACACATGAAGATACCCATAAGCAATCATTTCTGATGAAAAAACACAATGTGAAAAATTGGTGGATATAGCATTTTGGGAATAAACGATTAATATATACAGTGGGGCAAAAAAGTATTTAGTTAGCCACCAATTGTGCAAGTTCTCCCACTTAAAAAGATGAGAGAGGCCTGTAATTTTCATCATAGGTACACTTCAACTATGAGAGACAAAATGAGAAAATAAAATCCAGAAAATCACATTGTAGGATTTTTTATGAATTTATTTGCAAATGATGGTGGAAAATAAGTATTTGGTCGCCAACAAACAAGCAAGATTTCTGGCTCTCACAGACCTGCAACTTCTTCTTTAAGAAGCTCCTCTGTCCTCCACTCGTTACCTGTATTAATGGCACCTGTTTGAACTTGTTATCAGTATAAAAGACACCTGTCCACAACCTCAAACAGTCACACTCCAAACTCCACTATGGCCAAGACCAAAGAGCTGTCAAAGGACACCAGAAACAAAATTGTAGACCTGCACCAGGCTGGGAAGACTGAATCTGCAATAGGTAAGCAGCTTGGTGTGAAGAAATCAACTGTGGGAGCAATTATTAGGAAATGGAAGACATACAAGACCACTGATAATCTCCCTCGATCTGGGGCTCCACGCAAGATCTCACCCCGTGGGGTCAAAATGATCACAAGAACGGTGAGCAAAAATCCCAGAACCACACGGGGGGACCTAGTGAATGACCTGCAGAGAGCTGGGACCAAAGTAACAAAGGCTACCATCAGTAACACACTACGCCGCCAGGGACTCAAATCCTGCAGTGCCAGACGTGTCCCCCTGCTTAAGCCAGTACATGTCCAGGCCCGTCTGAAGTTTGCTAGAGAGCATTTGGATAATCCAGAAGAGGATTGGGAGAATGTCATATGGTCTGATGAAACCAAAATATAACTTTTTGGTAAAAACTCAACTCGTCGTGTTTGGAGGAGAAAGAATGCTGAGTTGCATCCAAAGAACACCATACCTACTGTGAAGCATGGGGGTGGAAACATCATGCTTTGGGGCTGTTTTTCTGCAAAGGGACCAGGACGACTGATCCGTGTAAAGAAAAGAATGAATGGGGCCATGTATCGTGAGATTTTGAGTGAAAACCTCCTTCCATCAGCAAGGGCATTGAAGATGAAACGTGGCTGGGTCTTTCAGCATGACAATGATCCCAAACACACCGACCGGGCAACGAAGGAGTGGCTTCGTAAGAAGCATTTCAAGGTCCTGGAGTGGCCTAGCCAGTCTCCAGATCTCAACCCCATAGAAAATCTTTGGAGGGAGTTGAAGGTCTGTGTTGCCCAGCGACAGCCCCAAAACATCACTGCTCTAGAGGAGATCTGCATGGAGGAATGGGCCAAAATACCAGCAACAGTGTGTGAAAACCTTGTGAAGACTTACAGAAAATGTTTGACCTCTGTCATTGCCAACAAAGGGTATATAACAAAGTATTGAGATAAACTTTTGTTATTGACCAAATACTTATTTTCCACCATCATTTGCAAATAAATTCATAAAAAATCCTACAATGTGATTTTCTGGATTTTTTTTTCCTCATTTTGTCTCTCATAGTTGAAGTGTACCTATGATGAAAATTACAGGCCTCTCTCATCTTTTTAAGTGGGAGAACTTGCACAATTGGTGGCTGACTAAATAATTTTTTGCCCCACTGTATATTTATATTACAGAATATTAATAATGGTGAAATTATATATTTGACTGACTGGTGGAAGGGTATGACGGGCTCCAGGGCTGGTTTAGGCTTGGTCCCCCGGGCTCCATCCCCCAGGGACAGTACAGTCCACCCCGAACCCAAGAACGGGGGCTCGAACAGGGCTATGTCCCCCTGCTCCAGGTAGAGGTCACTACCAGAGGTGGAGCTGTCAAACATCTGGGTGGAACTGCAGCTGGCGAAGAAGGAACCTAAGAGAGGGGGAGAGATTTGGTAATATTTAATTTGAAGAGCTTCTAGGAATGAATAACATTGTACCTAATATCTGATAACATCCCTGCAAATGTGGATCCTTGGAAGTTGTGGGAATGTTTTCGTTTCCCATTGATTCTGGGAACGAAGTCATACGTTTCCTGACCGGTAAAAATCAAAGTTGTTCTAGGACTATACAGCACCAGTCAAAAGTCAAAAGTTTGGACACCTTGTTTTTTAAAATACTTTTACAATTTTCTACATTGTAAAAAAATACTGAAGATATCAAAACTATGAAATAACACATGGAATCATGTAGTAACCAAAAAAGTGTTAAACAAAGCAAAATGTATTTTATATTTGAGATTCTTCAAAGTAGCCACCCTTTGCCTTGATACAGCTTTGCACACTCTTGGCATTATCTCAACCAGCTTCACATGGAATGCTTTTCCAACAGTCTTGAAGAAGTTCCCACATATGCTGAGCACTTGTTGGCTGCTTTTCCTTCACTCTGCAGTCTGACTCATCCCAAACCATCTCAATTTGGTTGAGGTCAGGGGATGGTGGAGGCCAGGTCATCTGATGCAGCACTCCATCACTCTCCTTCTTGGTCAAATAGCCCCTACACAGCCTGGAGGTGTGATGGGTCATTGTCCTGTTGAAAAACCAATGATAGTCCCACTAAGCCCAAACCAGATGGGATGGCGTATCGCTGCAGAATACTGTGGTAGCCATGCTGGTTAAATGTTCCTTGAATTCTAAACAAATCACAGACAGTGTTACCAGCAAAGCACCCCCAAACCATAAAACCTCTTCCTCTATGCTTTACGGTGGGAAATACACATGTGGAGATCATCCGTTCACCCACACCGCGTCTCACAAAGACGCAGCGGTTGGATCCAAAAATCTCCAAAGGACAGATTTCCACCGGTCTAATGTCCATTGCTCGTGTTTCTTGGCCCAAGCAAGTCTCTTCTTCTTATTGGTGTCCTTTAGTAGTGGTTTCTTTTCTGTATTGACTGACTTCATGTCTTAAAGTAATGATGGACTGTCCTTTCTCTTTGCTTATTTGAGCTGTTCTTGCCTTAATATGGACTTGGTCTTTTACCAAATAGGGATATCTTCTGTATACCACCCCTACCTTGTCACAACACAACTGATTGGCTCAAACGCACTAAGAAGGAAAGAAATTCCACAAGAAGTTTTAACAAAGCACACCTGTTAATTTAAATGCATTCCAGGTGACTACCTCGTGAAGCTGGTTGAGAGAATGCCAAGAGTGTGCAAAGCTGTCATCAAGGCAAAAGTTGACTGTGCCTTTAAACAGCTTGGAAAATTCCAGAAAATTATGTCATGGCTTTAGGCTTATTGACATCATTTGAGTCAATTGGAGGTGTACCTGTGAATGTATTTCAAGGCCTACCTTCAAACTCAGTGCCTCTTTGTTCGACATCATGGGAAAGTCTAAATAAATCAGCCAATATCCTATATCAACATAACCTGAAAGGCCGTTTAGCAAGGAGGAAGCCACTGCTCCAAAAAGCCAGACTACGGTTTGCAACTGCACATGAGGACAAAGATTGTACGTTTTGGAGAAATGTCCTCAGGTCTGATGAAACAAAAATAGAACTGTTTGGCCATAATGACCATCGTAATGTTTGGAGGAAAAAAGGGGAGGCTTGCAATCCGAAGAACACCATCCCAACCGTGAAGCACGGGGGTGGCAGCATCATGTTGTGGGGGTATTTTGCTGGATGAGGGACTGGTGCACTTCACAAAATAGATGGCATCATGAGGAAGTAAAATTATGTGGATATATTGAAGCAACATCTCAAGACATTAGTCAGAAAGTTAAAGCTTGGTCGCAAATGGGTCTTCCAAATGGACAATGACCCCAAGCATACTTCCAAAGTTGTGGCAAAATGGCTTAAGGACAACAAAGTCAAGGTATTGGAGTGGCCATCACAAAGCCCTGACCTAAATCCTATAGAATATTTGTGGGCAGAACTGAAAAAGAGTGTGCGAGCAAGGAGGCCTACAAAACCTGACTCAGTTACACCAGTTCTGTCAGGAGGAATGGGCCAAAATCCACCCAACTTATTGTGGGAAGCTTGTGGAAGGCTACCTGAAACGTTTGACCCAAGTTAAACAATTTAAAGGCAATACTACCAAATACTAATTGAGTGTATGTAAACTTCTGACCCACTGGGAGTGTGATGAAAGAAATAAAAGCTTAAATAAATAATTATCTCTATTATTCTGACATTTCACATTCTTAAAATAAAGTGGTGATCCTAACAGAACTATGACAGAGATTTTTTTACTAGGATTAAATGTCAGGAATTGTGAAAAACTGAGTTTAAATGTATTTGGCTAAGGTGTATGTAAACTTCTGACTTCAACTGTATTTGCTTAGGCATTAATCATGCAAACACATTTCTTTTTTATTGTGGCACGCCGTCAGTGAGATTCAAACCTATGATCTTCTGTTCTCTATCTGTGGAATTAGTTCACTGCACCACCAGGAAGGAGCTAGCATGACATGCATTTTTTTACTCATACAAAGCTGTTAATTTTTGTCTATTCAAACAGACCCCTTTTTAAAAGAAACAAGCACTCAGATCAGGCAATTAGTGGGCGCGGCCAACACACCTGAACCCACTTAACAAGATGGAGGATAGAGAGAGTTTTGTTGATGCTGTTTTTAAATAACATTCTTAGAACGTTCTTTGCACATTACTAATGTTTTCTTGTGTTTTTTTTTGGAATGTTTTCTTAATGTTCTGAGAACATGGTTTTAAATAGAACCACGAGGAAACCTGCAGAAAACAATATGCTGAAGTTCTGAAATTCGCACAAAAGAACATTGTTTGTTAACGTTCTGTGAGCGTTCTGAAAGCATTACATTAAATAGAGACATTAGGAAACCTGAAGAAAACATTATGCTGAAGTATTGAAATTCCAACAGAAGAAAATTGTTTCTTAACTTTCTCTGAATGTTCTGAGAACATGACTTTAAATAGAACTATTAGGAAACCTGTAGAAAACGTTATGCATGAGTACGGAAATTCCCATCTAAGAAACATATGGTCCTCAGAACATTATGTGGTAGCTGGGTATCCTGCACCATTCCCAGAAGATTGTGGGAAGGTTGTATGCAAAATAACCATAGGTCAACCACACTCTCAGAAACATATGGTTTTCAGAACATTTTGCGCTAGCTGGGACAACACGATAAGCTTTTTTTTTTGTCTTTGGTGTGATTCGACTAGGGATCGAAGTCCCAACCTTCCAATCTCAGGTCAGGCCACTGAGTTGGTCAACAACAATGCACATTGTAATCATAGAAAAAAGCTGTCGAAGTCAGGCAACTTCATGTTAAAATTCACTGCAACATTTTAGGCAGAGAGTAGAGAGTTAGAGAGTTACCCTCTTGCATGAGGATGCCTTTGTACATGAGGTTGAGCGTCTCCTCTTGGATAGAGATCTCTATGCCCACGTCCTCCTGGTCCATAGAGCTCAACCAGAAATCCTGGTCTAGGAGCAGGTTCTCCATGCACTGGCCTAGGAAGCCTGGACAGGAGAGGTCAACAGGTCAAGTTAGAGGAAACTGTCCTATTCCAGTTGGTATTTACCTAGTATTTGTTAAGAAATTATGTACAGTAGCTAGTACTGTCATGTTCTAAGAAAATTATAACACATTTGATCCTCTTATCCCATACAAACAGAGTTTGTTGCTCTGTGGTTCCCCTTATCTGTGTGTTTATAAGACATACCCATTGTGTAATACGTGGTGAACTTCCATATCTCTTCTAATGTTTTGAATGTAACGAATATGATGTTTTCTTCACTGTTGACTGAGACCAGCCTGGCGGAGAGTTCCTTAAGAACAGGAGAGAAGAACAGAGGGGAGGTTGTACATGAGATGTTGAATCATTTAAACCTGTTTGGTCAAAATAAAGCAATGTAATCTGTGAATAGGATACTTACTGGTATTCAATATGAACAATCACAAACTGAAAACAAAAACATTTAAAGGGATACTTCCCCAGAATCAGATGAACTTGTGGATACCATTTGTATGTCTCTGTGTCCAGTATAAAGGAAGTTAGAGGTCGTTTTGCTAGCCAATGCTAACTCGCGTTAGCACAATGACTGGAAGTCTATGTTGTGGTAAAGCGCGTGATAACACATCTGCAAATATGCCACAAACATACATAATGCACTCCTACTATTTGCTCTAACTTTACACAAAAGCTCTGACAAAGCATTTAGACAAAGTGGGGTGTGACTGTGCAATGCTGAGAACAGTATCATAGTGAATGCTGTTTAGCAGAACATACAGATTACTCTTGAAAAGAGGTCTTACCTCAACAAGACTAACCTGGATACATAAAGGTTGAATAAAGAGGGTCATACCGTGAAGAGAGAGTTGACCTCCGCACTGTCGGCCTCCAGGAGGCGGAGTTTCCCCCGCAGCACTTCCTGAGACCCCTCGTCCGCAGGGTGCCTGCCGGGCCCCTCCACGATGGCCAGAAACATTGGTAGAGCTGGAACCCAACGTGACAGGAACACAATATGATACGACAGTGTCTCTATAAAAATGAACCCAATACAACACAACCCCATGTAGGCAATATGACACGTCTGAAATGGCACCCTATTCCGTATATAGTGCACTACTGTTGACCAAGACCCATCGTGTGTGTGTGTATGTGTGTGTCAGTCTGCTCCTTTGCGATGGGCTTTTCAAACACAATTCTTTTTAATACACTCCAGTCAATATCTGTCTCTAACCCCAATCTAAGGACACATTAAAACTCCATTACAGTTTTATGACAAGCTGAGTATGCAATTCGTCTTTAGTTAATGTTTTGTAGGAAGACGTTGGTGACAAAGATACTCAGGTGACTCAATAATAAAACAATAACCCTGTGTCTTAAAACACCATGCTGAGGTAAATAACTACCACGTTCCACAATTATAGCCTAGCCTAGTCTATAACATCCAAAGGTAGGCCAAACGTTTAGGTTAAGATTTGCCATGAAAACAACTCAAAACTCAAATAAATAATGTCAATATGCTGACTGGTATAGTACGAATACTTTATACTTATTTTGCTTCAATTCCTATTTCGTGAGGGCTATTTTGGAGCCTACAATATCACTGGTCTGGTGACATTGTCACTGACTGACAGTGTGACTGACCTACAAAAATTAATCAATGACTTCAAAGAGGCTTTCTCAGGCTCTCTCAGGTCCAAGGTATAAGATAGTTAAATTCACTATAAACCACATGATTTTCCATAACGAGAAGTGAATTCCTAGCCTGGTCCCAGATCTGTTTGTGCTGTCTTGCCAACTCCTGTGGTCATTGTTCCATTTAGCATCACACTGGCCATAGGAGTTGGAAAGACAGCACAACAGATCTGGGACCAGGAAAACAAAACTCAATGTCACCGTCGCCTGCCCTAGATTAATTGTAGGGTTTTTAACGATTGAGATACAGTGGTAGTGTGGATCAAACTACTAGAGCAGAAGAAAACAAACTGAACCCAAAACACTGTTTATGGTTCTCAACCCCTGCTACTTGAAATATCAGTATGTATGAACCATGAAATATTCAGAGAGAGAGAGGGAGAAATAGAGAGAAAGAGAGGCAGAGAGAGTGAGTGAGAGAGAGAGAGAGAGAGAGAGAGAGAGAGAGAGAGAGAGAGAGAGAGAGAGAGAGAGAGAGAGAGAGAGAGAGAGAGAGAGAGAGAGAGAGAGAGAACCCATGAACCATAACTACTCCAACTGCTGAAGCCAAACCCCAAACTCTCTCCCCTCCTCGTTGGAATACTGTGATTGGAACCTCTGTAAAATTCCATTCCATTTCATGAAAGTTCCACATTGAAAATGAAGTGTCTGATATACATGCATGAGAAGATGGAATTGGAATTGACCCTTTAAGCGTCTCAGAGTAGAAGTGCTGATCTAGGATCTGTAATGAATCAGATTACATGGATTACATACATCCTAGATCAGTTATAAGTTACCTATTGGGAAGCTGTCTTCAGACGTCGACATGGTTCCCCTTACGCTGCTGGCTTCTCTGGAGATTGACCTCTCTGTAATATACAGGCACATTGGTTATGAATAGAGAGACACAACATATGATAAGCCTTGTCATAAGACATTTTAATGGCTCATACATGCTTAGAACACGTTATAACTCATTGTACCGGGATACTTTAAGTAAAGTGGTAACAACATATTACCAACAATTAAAGACAAAATGTATACTATTTAGATAGATAGAAACTGGGTGGTTCGAGCCCTGAATGCTGATTGGCTGACAGCTGTGGTATATTAGACCTTATATAACGGGTATGACAAAACATTTATTTCTACTGCTCTAATTACGTTGGTAACCAGTTTATAATAGCAATCAGGCACATCTGGGGTTTGTGATATATGGCCAATATAACACGGCTAAGGGCTGTATCCAGGCACTCCGCTTTGCGTCGTGCATAAGAACAGCCCTTAAACGTGGTATATTGGCCATATATCACAAACCCCAGATGTGCCTGATTGCTTAATTAGAATGCAAGATTGTGAAAAATAGGTAACAAATCAATCTTTCTAGAACTTTGTAGTACTTTTTGTACTTTTTGGTGAGTCAGAGGGTAACATGTCTTTCATGTGGTTTATTTTGACAAGTGCAGGAAAACATAGTAATCCCTAGTCCTCTACCCATGTTTCCTGTGTGTGCTATCTCGTTCACACACACGAGAGAGAGAGAGAGAGAGGAGAGAGAGAGAGAGAGAGAGAGAGAGAGAGAGAGAGAGAGAGAGAGAGAGAGAGAGAGAGAGAACAGGAGGCATCTGCCAAGCTCTGATTTCATAGTGTCCCCATCTAAACAGGAAGAATAGAGAGGAAGTGGGCAGGGGCACAAAACAGACCACCATAGACCTTTAACAATCATCAAGTTGTCAAATAACTCAATCAAACTGAGCTATTATGACTATTCATACTACTAGACAATCAATCATCAAAATATTAGTAAGGTCAAATTAGTTTTATATTGGATATGTGTTTTTCTCTCATCAATAGCTGAGACAGAAATTCCTAACTTTTGTTTGTTAAAATGTATATATATATATTTTCTTGTTTTAAATCTTCAATAGATCTTAGACAAAACTTTTTATGTTTTTCTATGACCAGGATGTATATATTTCAAGAAACGTGAGAATTTCTGTCCATCCTCCCCTGATTTTATTTAACCTTTATTTAACTAGGCAAGTCAGTTAAGAACAAATTCTTATTTACAATGACTGCCTACCTACAGCCAGCCCCTGGAGACAATTAGGGTTAAGTGCCTTGCTCAAGGACACATCTACAACTTGTCGGTTCTGTATTCGAACCAGCGACCTTTCGATTACTGGACCAACGCTTTAACCACTAGGCTACCTGCCATCCTATTCAGAATATATCATTATCATGATCACACTTTACTTAAATCAGAAATCATATAAATATAAGTATGGATTATTCTCCATCTGCCCCGGATTCAGAATATGACATAGTTATGGCATGCTTGGTTCAATAGCTATTTAGGAAAGAATATCCGATATAAAACTAATTTTATTTATAAAATATTCATAAAAATTATCATTACCTACAGGTATGTTTTTGAGAGAAAATTATAATCTAATGATTATATGGGCCTTGGCCTGTAATATATCCCAAAGTTGCCCTAATTAACAACAATATCACTGTAGACTGTACTTTTTTTTACTTGTAACACTGACTCACCCATTCTTCTACTTCGGGTGATGGTCCCAATTTTTACCAGATCATGGTGATGATGGTTGTGGTCATCTGCTGAGAGCTCTCTCCGGTAACGACGACTGTTGGTGTCAACTCCCTTACCCACCGCCACTGGGACCGCTTCTACCTCCTGTTCCGCATTTGACATCTTCGATCAAATAATGTCCCACTTCTCCATGTATTACCCCTATCGAAAACTCCGTGATCGACAGTGCATCACGCGCCTCCACGCCCTCCACTATACACAGAGAACGCATAGGGGAGGGGCTCATGAACTTTTACTATCACGGTCGAAAACGGCATGAAACGTTTGAGTAAACCCCACACTTGAAGATGCATTGTCATAGAATAATATCAACATGGTGTTGTCAGCTTGTTACTTACGGTATTCTAAAGTCATATCTTTACAGAAAATCGCAGTTTTGCTTTCAGACTTCCCAACTCCATCAGAATTGTAATGTCCTTTCCTGTGACGTTTGGCTCATGAGACACTCCAGTTCACTGTGTCACAGGTGCGGAGAAAGTGCGACTGATTGTACCATATTATTAATCGCTGACTGAACAAATACAGTTTATTTTCCAAAATCCACCGCGCTGACTGTTCTGTCAATAGAAACAGGATATTTTCTAAATCCTCAGATTCATTTTTCCAGAAGTTTGAGTGCTGGGTGTTTTATTTAAAATATTTCCACCTCTCTGATTGTATAGTGCGATTCATAACTCTTTGGCATCTCATCTATTTTACATTGAGAAACTGATACTGCAGTAAACTAGTCAGAAGGGCACGCACGCAAGCAACACACACACACACACACACACACACAATGTATTAAGCTTTATCCAAATCTAAAAATGTCTAGGTTTATAATTCCAATTCATATATAGCCTATAGGCCTAGCCATTGCATCATTTGAACATTTCCACAGTGTCTCCTGCATGCACTAATGTGTCCTTCGCCAAAACTAAACTCTGTCACATCCTAGGAAGAGTCAGCGTTTCCCTTTCCTTCTCTGTATCAGCCTGTGCCAGACCATACAATAGCATGCTGTAGTCTTACACTAGAGCGTTTTATGTTGTCCAACTGAATGAAAAGATTGACCCAATATTGCCATTAGTATCTGTAGTATTAAATGTTGTTTCAAGCATTTTTCGTATTAGAAATAATTCTGTGACCTATGAAATGCGGACAAAAAGCTAACATGAAAACACACAATAATAGGCCATAACACAATGACAAAATATTTATTCAATGCAACACAATATCAAAAAATGTGAAACACTACATTTAAAAGTTATGCTGTTTGCCAGGAAATAATGACATTATAAAAATAGAATACGATAGATATCAATTATGACATCAGGGTTCCATCGTAATTAAATTCTATGACGCATCCGAATTTTCACATCATTTCCCTGGTAAACAGAACCAAACTTTTCAGCAAAGATGCAAATCCTTTCATAACTCAAACATGACTTTCAATGAGCAGAGGTGTGTGAGTTACAATGACATCCAAACGTTTTCAATCCACCATCCTTCACCAAGAAATGGATCAACGAAGTGGTAAGACTACAAACTTTTCAATTATTAAAATATTGTGAATTTATTTGCATAAAAAGTTTATTTGTTTGAATGTGTCTTTTTCTCTGTAATTTACAAATCAGTCAGCATACATTTTCAAGTACTGGCTTGATGACCCAAATTTCACCCTATTTCCTGCCTAGTGCACTACTTTTGACCAGGGATAGGGCTCTGTTCAAAAGTAGTGCACTATGTAGGGAATATGGTGCCATATCTCTAGTCACTAGTAGTGCACTATGTAGCGGATAGGCTGCTGCTTTTGACATACCCTTTACCTTTGCCTGTCTTCCCTCAACAGTGTATTTTGATGAGGTATTTAGTATTCAGGATCATGACCAGCGGTCTGACAGGGCCAAATGGCGCTACTCCATACCCGATGACCCTAAGGCAAACCTGGGAGACACCTCCAGAGTCCCCGACCACCTCCAGGCTGGCTTCCTCTACCGTGTCTGCGTCCACCAGGACCTGACTCAGGGACGAGACGACCAGGGCTTCCATGGCTACCAATGTGGCCTGTGTCGGCTGCCACTCCCCAGCCTGGCTTCCCTCCAGGCCCACCTCTTGGTCAGCTGGACCACTAGCACAGTCTGCAACCGCCTCTACAGTAACATGATCAGGCTGTGTCCGTCTCCTCCTCCTCCACTGGTGAATGTATCTGAGGAGCCATCACCAACTTATCCCCAGCCAGGTCCACAATAACTAGCGGGACCAGGAGGCTGCTAGGTCCTGTCGTCTCTATGCCGTCCCCAAAAGGTGCTATCTAGAACCCCATAGGAGAACCCTTTGAAGAACCCTTTTTGGGTTCAGCCTATTTTTGTGAATCCTATTTTGAAAAAAAAATCTTTATAAATGAATTTGCTCTGCATTTGATGAATTTAAATCACATTTAAATTAAACATCATACATTTTTTTGTGTTTTGTTTTACCAAATAAATTAGCTGTATTTCCATTTGTCATAATCAGATATGAAACAGTAATTACCATACGTTCAAAATACTTTTTACACATCTAATTGGGTGCCCAATACTGTACCTCAAATAATAGCCTTGACAACGCTATTAACTATGACTAACGTCGAACTACAAATACGCTTAAAACAATTAAGTTCAACATATCAGGGAGCTACCTAATACAATAATAGACAATACACTTAGTTTATAATTCCTGTCACACACACCCGCATGCACACACACACACGGTGTGACTAACTGAGTGTGTGCGTGCGAGTGTGTGTGACAGAGCCACAGCCAGTCACACTGTGTCAAGTGTGGTGTTTTGCTTTCTGAACTAGACACATTTAGCCAGGTAATCACCTGGTAATACTCTTTGATGGATGGAGGGATAGACAGAGGTAGGGATGGAGGGAGGGAGGGAGGGAGAGGGGAGGGGAGGGGAGGGATGAATGAGAAGAGAGCAAGTGGACCCCGTCCTATCATTCACGTTACTGCAGGAGGGAGAGTGCAGCTATTTTTTTGGCCGACCAGCTAAAGGTAAGGACAAAATTAGATACATTTTGGGTCTGTAATATTTGCATCAAATAGAGAGAGGAAGTGACTTTTCCTTGCAGATTGGTTGATTACCTTGACTGTGTATGTGTGGATGTCCCTAAAGTAGGTTACAGTAAAAAAATAAAATATATACTGTATATACTGTAACCACCGGATAGGTGCAGTGAAATGTGTTTTTTTACAGGGTCCGCCAAAGTAGTACAGCACCCCTGGTGTAGATTAGGGTTAAGTGCCTTGCTCAATGGCACGTCAGATTTTTCACTTTGTCGGCTCAGGTATTCAAACCAGCGACATTTCAGTTACTGACCCAATGCTCTAACCACTAAGCTACCTATTTTCACAGTGTGTTGGGTATGCTTTGCAAAGAAATCATCATTTCTGTGACCGTGACACCTGCCACTATCCGTTTCTGAGAATGTAGCTATCAACACATGCACCCACACACACTCATCTGTGTATTCATTTTATTCAGGATGTCTAAGACCCCGTCCACCACGTCTGCAGCCTCTGTAACCTCTGCAACGTCTGCAGCCTCTACAGACAGGTAAGATCAATGTCTACATCCGAGACTGGAGAACTTGCCGCAGAGAAAGAGATTGGCCATGACAGTCACAATATAGTTTTTGACAGACATTGTACACACTCAGGTTGTACAAGTGATATTGTTGACTCAATGGTTGTGATACACCTGATGGGTTTGTGGTGCTCAAACATATTGACAAAACCGTCAAGTGGTGTCTCCACAATACTTGTATGAAAAACTGTTGTATCACTACTATTGTGCCAAATCAGTCGTAGTACTTGAATGTGTCCGAAGCCATTGAGTGACGATCCTATTCGTATGGATTCGCCCCATGGTTATTACAGTACTGTAAGTCAAGTCAAGATAGCTCTCGTTAATGTCTCTAATACTGTGAACACCTGGTGCCTCTTGGCTCCTGTCCTGTAGCAAAGGTGGCAAGTCCCGGAAGACTTCGTCCTCGGGTTCGGAGTCGGCTCCCAAGAAACTGTCCAAGAAAGAACAGAAGAAGAAAGACATGGAGAAGATACACACCACCATGCTCAGCAGCGTGTTTGGAGCGGTACGCACACACTTACTTTAACCTCTGACCCCTGACCTATAGCCCTTAGTAGCGACATGCTAGGCTAACAACAGTCAGGTGTGTTTTTTTTTTGTTGTTGTCAAGGGGACGTTGATAAACCATGCGAAGGAATGAAAAGTCATAGATGCTACAACGTTAGCTAAGCTCCTGATATTTGCATGCTGTGTGTGTGAGTGGGCGCCTGCGCATGCGGGCCTGCCTACCTGCTTGCCTACTTGCTTGCCTACTTGATTGCCTACCTACTTGCCTGCCTACGTGTGTGTGTGTGTGTGTGTAGAGGTGAGTGTGTAGGTAATGACTCTCTAAGCCACACACACACACAGTAGTTATCCTCTCCAGTTAATCCTATGGACACAGCAGTATTATTAGACCCTTAGTGTGGCTCAGCGTCACCAATCATTAGGATTAATTGGTAGAAGCTACCGGAAGAGCATAGATCGCAAAGGAAAAGTTGTACGATTGTTTTGGGATATTTTGTAAACGTTTAGACCTATCAGTGACCGGTGTGGTAATTGTGCGTCAATTGATGCTTGATGAACAATTTCTGCTTCTCTTACTGTGTTGCTTGATTCTGTAAAACTTAGCTTGGGGACATAATTAGGAATAACAATTCACACTAGAACTTAAACTAGATCATATATTTTTTAACTTAAACTACACTGCTGGTTAAGGGCTTGTAAGTAAGCATTTCACTGTAAGTTCTACACCTGTCGTATTCGGCGCACGTGACAAATACATTTTGTTTTGATTTGATTTGTGTGTGTAGGCCGTGCGTGCCAAACACAACAACGCTATACACACACACACGTGTGTGAATGAGGTTGAATGGTGTCCCAAACAAACAGGGTAGAAACCATAACGATTTAATCCCCTGTGATCAGGAAACATCCCCAACTGTACCTGTCCCCAATCCCTCACTAACTTCCTACCACACCAGAACTACCTGACCCTAAAACTTCTAACCTCCTCTTACACAACCGTGTAAATCTCAAATCGCCTGTGCTAAACATCCATCCAAAAGTATCTGTAATTGACTCTTTAAGGTGAACCCTATCTAGAGTATAGTATTTTTTTATTTAACCTTTATTTTACTAGGCAAGTCAGTTAAGAACAAATTCTTATTTACAATGAAAGGCCTACCCCGGGCAAACCTGGACGACGCTGGGCCAATTGTGCGACGCCCTATGGGACTCCCAATCACGGCCGGATGTGATACAGCCTGGATTCAAATCAGGGACTGTAATGACACCTCTTGCACTGAGATGCAGTGCCTTAGACCACTGCGCCACTCGGAGCCCAAACTAGTATGTCTAGTTCTAAATGTTATACATGCACTATAATATTACTCAAAAGACTTCAGTATGGCAGACAGGGTTGTTTCTCTATGGAAGCTCCCTCATTAAAACACACACTACATGGGGCCTCCTGAGTGGCGCAGCAGTCAAAGGCACTGCATCGTAGTGCTTGAGGCTTCACTACAGATCCAGTTTCGATCCCAGGCTGTGTCACACCTGGCCGGAGTCCCATAGTGCGTCGCACAATTGGCCCAGCGTCGTCCGGGTTAGGGGATGGTTTGGCCAGGGGGCTTTACTTGTCTCATCTCGCTCTAGCGGCTCCTTGTGGTGGCCCGGACGCCTGCAGGCTGACTTTAGTTGTCAGTTGGACAGTGTTTCCTCAGACACATTGGTGCAGCTGGCTTCTGGGTTAAGCGGGTGGGTGTTAAGGAGCGCGGTTTGGCGGGTCATGTTTCGGTTTGGCGGGTCACCTTCGCCTCTGCTGAACCCGTTGGGGAGTTGCAGCGATGAGATAAGATCATAAATGGGGAGTAAAAAGGGCAAAACATCAACAAATTATAATAATAACACTACAAGGACAAAAGTATGTGGACACCAGTTGTTGAACATATCATTCCAAAATCATGGCATTAATATAGAGTTGGTCCCCCCTATAACAGCCTCCACTCTCTGGGAAGGTTTTCCACTAGATGTTGGAATATTGCTGCAGGCACTTGCTTCCATTCAGCCACAAGAGCATTAGTGAGGTTGGGTACTGATGTTGGGCAATTAGGCCTGTCTCGCACTCTGCATTCCAATTCATCCCAAAGATGTTCGATGGGCTCTGTGCAGGCCAGTCAAGGTCTTCCAATTCTATCTCGACAAACCATTTCTGTATGGATCTCGCTTTGTGCGTTGTTATGCTGAAACAGGAAAGGGCCTTCCCCTTACTGTTCCCACAAAGTTGGAAGCACAGAATCATCTAGAATGTCATTGTATGCTGTAGCGTTAAGATTTCCCTTCTCTGGAACTAAGGGGCCTAGCCTGAACCATGAAAAACAGCCCCAGACCATTATTCCTTCTCCACCAAACTTGGCACTATGCATTGGGGCAGGTAACGTTCTCCTGGCATCCGCAAAACCCAGATTCACCACTCCAGCCGACGCTTGGCATTGCACATGGTGATCTTAGGCTTGTGTGCGGCTGCTCGGCCAGGGAAACCCATTTCATGAAGCTCCGGACGAAATTGTGCTGACGTTGCTTCCAGAGCCAGTTTGGAACCGAGGATAGATTATTTTTACGCACTACTCGCTTCAGCACTCGGCGGTCCCGTTCTATGAGCTTGTGTGGCCTACCACTTTGCGGCTGAGCCTAGACGTTTCCACTTCACAATAACAGCACTTACCGTTGACCGGGGCAGCTCTAGGAGGGCAGAAATTTGACAAATTGACTTGTTGGAAAGGTGGCATCGTATGACGGTGCCACGTTGAAAGTCACTGAGATCTTCATTAAGGCCATTCTACTGCCAATGTTTGTCTGTGGAGATTGCATGGCGGTGCACTCGATTTTATACATCTGTCAGCAACGGGTGTGGCTGAAATAGCCGAATCCACTCATTTGAAGGAGTGTCCACATACTTTTGTTTATATAGTGTATCTCTCCTTTGCCTGTTGTCCTTTAGGAGAGGGAGTTGGCCCCAGCAGAGTTGGATGGTGAGTCTTAGCACAGTGATATTCCATATACAATAGAATGCTTTACTTAAAGTAGATTGACTAGTTGCACAACTTATTACACTGAACCCGTGTTACTCAAGTTAGGATTCAGACAAGCGTTATATTTGTGAAAGGGGGGTAGCTTTGAATCATCCATAGAAATAGTATGACTAGATCAGGCAAAAAGCCCCTCAGACCATTGCAATTTGACAGTACATTCATGGGTACACTCAATATGGCATCCGGTCCACCCATCACGGAACGTTGACTTGAATGGGAATGTCCTTTCTGGTAATTCTATTTCTATGGTGTCATCATCACCTTCTGACCTCTAACCTTAACCTTTGGCACAGAGCTGGACTTTGCCTTCAAGGAATTTGACTACGACTGCGACGGCTACCTGAACTACAAGGACGTAGCTGAGTGCATGAGGACCATGGGCTACATGCCCACTGAGATGGAGCTTCTGGAGATAGTACAACAGATCAAGATGAGGAGTATGTTAATTTGAAGTTTTTTTCCTTTAATGTGCTTATTGTCCAGTCCCCTACCCATGTCCTGACTGTTGATTGGCTTTCTCCCTTCAGTGGGTGGTCTGATGGACTTTGATGACTTCTGTGAGCTGATGGGCCCCAGGATAATGGGAGAGACCGCAGATATGCTGGGGCTGAAAGAGCTCAGGTCCGCCTTCTCACAGGTAAGAGACGGAGCCAAAGAGACAGACTGAGGGAATGTTTATAAAACACAGGCATTAATTATTGCCTGATTTACATGACCTACTCTTCCTCACGTTGGGATACAGCCCTCAGCCAATATCAACTCACATGTTCACTTAATCCCCCACATTCTCTCCAACTTCATCATCCCTTCATCATATCTTCTCCCTCTCCTCCTCTCAGTTTGACCAGGACTGTGATGGGAAGATCAGCCAGGATGAGATGAAGGAGGCGGTGAAGAGTCTACTGGGGGAGAAACTGAAGAAAGGAGAGCTGGAGGAGATACTCAAAGAGATAGACATCAATGGAGATGGAAGCGTCGACTTTGACGGTGAGGAGATAACACATACAGTTGAAGTCGGAAGTTTACATACACCTGAGCCAAATACATTTAAACTCAGTTTTTCACAATTCCTGACATTTAATCCTAGTGAATATTCCCTGTTTTAGGTCTGTTAGTTTTCATCACATTCCCAGTGGGTCAGAAGTTTATATACACTCAATTTGTATTTGGTAGCATTGCCTTTAAATTGTTTAACTTGGGTCAAATGTTTTGGGTAGCCTTCCACAAGCTTCCCACAATAAGTTGGATGAATTTTGTCCCATTCCTCCTGACAGAACTGGTGTAACTGAGCCAGGTTTGTAGGCCTCCTTGCTCGCACACGCTTTTTCAGTTCTACCCACAAATTTTGTATAGGATTGAGGTCAGGGCTTTGTGATGGCCACTCCAATACCTTGACTTTGTTGTCCTTAAGCCATTTTGCCACAACTTTGGAAGTATGCTTGGGGTCATTGTCCATTTGGAAGACCCATTTGCGACCAAGCTTTAACATCCTGACTGATGTCTTGAGATGTTGCTTCAAAATATCCACATAATTTTCCTTCCTCATGATGCCATCTATTTTGTGAAGTGCACCAGTCCCTCCTGCAGCAAAGCAGCCCCACAACATGATGCTGCCACCCCCGTGCTTCACGGTTGGGATGGTGTTCTTCAGCTTGCAAGCCTCCCCCTTTTTCCTCCAAACATAACGATGGTCATTATGGCCAAACAGTTCTATTTTTGTTTCATCAGACCAGAGGACATTTCTCCAAAAAGTACAATCTTTGTCCCCATGTGCAGTTGCAAACTGTAGTCTGGCTTTTTTATGACGATTTTGGAGCAGTGGCTTCTTCCTTGCTGAGAGGCCTTTCAGGTTATGTCAATATTGGACTTGTTTTACTGTGGATATAGATACTTTTGTACCTGTTTCCTCCAGCATTTTCACAAGGTCCTATGCTGTTGTTCATGGATTGATTTGCACTTTTCACACCAAAGTACATTCATCTTTAGGAGACAGAACGTGTCTCCTTCCTGAGCGGTATGACAGCTGCGTGGTCCCATGGTGTTTATACTTGCGTACTATTGTTTGTACAGATGAACGTGGTACCTTCAGGCGTTTGGAAATTGCTCCCAAGGATGAACCAGACTTGTGGAGGTCTACAATTTTTTTTCGTAGGTCTTGGCTGATTTCTTTTGATTTTCCCATGATGTCGAGCAAAGAGGCACTGAGTTTGAAGGTATACCTTGAAATACATCCACAGGTACACCTCCAATTGACTAAAATTATGTAAATTACCCTATCAGAAGCTTCTAAAGTCATGACATCATTTTCTGGAATTGTCCAAGCTGTTTAAAGGCACAGTCAACTTAGTGTATGTAAACTTCTGACCCACTGGAATTGTGATATAGTGAATTATAAGTGAAATAATCTGTCTGTAAACAATTGTTGGAAGAATTACTTGTGTCATGCACAAAGTAGATGTCCTAACCGACTTGCCAAAATGATAGTTTGTTAACATGAAATCTGTGGAGTGGTTGAAAAATGAGTTTTAATGACTTCAACCTAAGTGTATGTAAACGTCCGACTTCAACTGTACACACACACACACACACACACACACACACACACACACAGAGGAAATACTCACAAACATGCAAAACAGGTTAGGACACACACAATTTCCTAATGCATACATTTTGTAGTGTTTCTCATTTCCCACTCTTGCCTTCCAGAGTTCGTCATGATTCTGTCCATTCGGTAAGTGCTGGAAGACCTGAGAGGACACAGTCATTTGTGTGTATGATCAGCTATAAGGATGAGATGTACTCCTCTCATCTCCTCACTTCTCCTTTTCTGTTCTCGAGTTTTCTGTTCTCCCCTCTATACTCTTGTCACTGAGAAAATAAATATGGTACATTCGTAAATGCAGTTTTTTAAATGTATTTGGATTATTACCGATTCATTCGTTTGTAGACACTGATTGGCTGTATGCAATATAGATGTAAATAAGATACCATTTTGATATTTTAATAAAGAATTTGAATTTCAATCTGAGTTGCTGAGTGACTGAGTTACAAACACAGATTTTTGAAAAACACATTTTTCAGTAGAATTCTTTCCAGTCTCAGTTAAAATAACTAAAATATACATAAATAAAATAAAGACATGGGACTGAAGAAATATCTACACATGTATCAAGCATACTCAATTAACCATAAGCCTGTAAACTTTACTTCTGCAAATAACTTGACAAATATGAAACTCTCCTTTCGTTAACTTTATTCCAAAACGTTAAAATGTTAAATGTTAAGTTAACAAAATGAAAATAAAACGATAACCCTTAAGCAGAGTAAATATAGCCTGGTCCAAGATCTGTTTGTATTGTTTTGCCAACTCTATTAGCAAACGTAGCAATATAATTGGCAAGACAGCACAAACATATCTGGGACCAGGCTAGAGTACTTCCAGCTAGCACATAACGTTCTGAGAACCATATGTTTCTTAGAGCTTGGTGAGAGCGTGGTTGTCCTATGATTATTTTGCAAACAACCTTCCCACAACTTTCTGGGAATGGTGCAGGATAGTTGCTTGGCTTTGGAAAATTCTCAGCACGTTTAAGGAACTTGACAAAAACGTTATTTTCTTGGTATTTCATTACTTTAACAGAACATTTCCTAAAAATTTAATTAATTAAAATGTTGGTAATGTTCTAGGAACGCTCTCCAACTGGTTTGACATTGGGAATGTTCTCAAATAATTCAGAGAACGTTTTCAGTACTTCTGCATAACATTTTCTACAGGATACCTCATGGTTCTATATAAAGTAATGTTCTCAGAACTTTCAGAGAACGTTAAGAAACAACATTCATCTGTGGGAATTTCATAAAACTTTAGTAACATTCAGAGAATAACGTTCTAATAATGTTATTTAAAAACAAATACATTCCATTCTTAGCATCAACAAAACTCTCTCTATCCTCCATCTTGTTAAGTGGGTTCAGGTGTGTTAGCCGCGCTCACTAATTGGCCACACCTGATCTTAATGAGTGCTTGTTTCTTTTAAAAAGTGGTCTGTTTGAATAGACTAAAATTAACAGCTTTGTATGAGTAAAAAATGCTAGCTCCATCCTGGTGGTGCAGTGAACTAATTCCATGGATAGAGAACAGAAGATCATTGGTTAAAATCTCACTGACACCATGTCACAATATATATATATATATATATAGATTTTCTTCCCATGTGTGCTATCTGTGCTTAGAGTTCAAAACAGTTAAACTAAGCTAGCAGTGTTATTGAAGTCTTATTGAAACATTCAGTGAACGTTTTAAGGAAGTTATTAAAAAACCTCCAGATAATCTAAAAACGTTGTTCAAAACTTTCACAACATTTAGAGAACGTTCTCAGAATGTTATTTAATTACCTTCAAATAACCTATAATTTACGTTATCAGAACCTGCAACCTAAAAATTAACTTTCCCACAACAGGCCAAATTTTAACCTCTGTTCTTAGGACGTTTAAAAAATATTACGTATGGCTTCGTTCCCAGAACCAACGGGAAAACAAAAACGTACGTTCCCACAACTTCCAAGGAACAAAATGTGCTAGCTGGGCTGTAATTATTCTGTTTTCAGTAAAACTCCAACCATACCGTCACTCCAACGGTAAAGCAGAGAGCATTGTCAGGTAAACACAACTACCGGTTAGCATATATTGTATTATCAAACTATCTGCACGCAATTCAGCACAATTTCCAACATATCATGCAGTGTATCTAGGGCCAGGAGTTTTTCCTGACCTAAATGATGTGACCAGAAAAAAAAAAAAAAAAACTGGGGCCTAATACTGTACCTAGGGCACCCCAAAATGTTCTCGGTCAGGTCACGTGGACACGCAAAACTCCTGTTCTCTAAGAATACTGTATCTGCAGAAAGTCTTGTTGTCCGACACAAAATCAAAGAATAAAAAATGAATAAATTAAAACCAAAGTTTTTAAAACCGGGCAGGAAAAATAAACAAGAAATAACAATGGCTTCTTTGCATCATCAATTCACTAGAGGAAATGTCTTCTTAAAGAGACAAGTGATTTTAACATATTTACTTATTTGTTTCCTTACCTTGAAACTATGTTTTTTTTTAAACCTCCATGACGTCAGATTCAAATCAACAGGCCTGGGTAAAGTAAAGTCCTTCATACTGTAAACTTGTCTCTGACAAGTTAAGTTAAATACTTTTTGTGCGTTGTTGATCGATAATGTCTCACATGATGTATCACATATATACCTTATATATCTAATTCCCATGAACAGACCTTGGTCAAGTTAGCCTGGTTATACCAGACTGAATGCGACACTAACTACCATTCAATCTTGTTTAACCAGGCTATTGGTAAAGGTCTTTAGTCTTTAAATCAACCACAGTCTCTTACAAATTAAGTAAAATACTTTTTGTGCGTTGTTGATTGATAATGCAGCTAATACCACCACATATACATTTCCATAGCTTATATAGCCAGAGGAGTAGAATGTCTTTATATAGAAACTGTAGCCTAATGAAAGCTACTAGCCATAGGTGTGTTTCCAAAAGCCTTTGTAGCTTATATTGACAGCTATTTCTTTCCACAACCCAGACACGAGAGAGAAACGGATATAAAGTTAAGGAACGAAATTTGTCAAATGAAGCACTTTGCTGTTAAACAAGTGGGTTGAGTCTGGGTTGTCCAGAGAAACAAAGTACCATATGATTAGCTACGAAGGCTTTGGGAAACCCATCCCATATCAGATATATATATATATAGATATATTCAACAGACTCCTCTGTGTGGCAAAGCTTTACGGTAAGTCAGCACGAGGGTGATGTTATTGAGCTTTTGATGAAAGCGCCATGCCATGCTGCTAGCAAGTGTGTTTCACTGTCACTGTGTCACCCCACTCTCAAACACAAAACGACAAGTCCAAGTCACATGTCTCTAAACCATCTCCCAATGGTCTCCCATAGCAACCCCAACAAGCGTTCTGGTTTCTCATAGCAACGTCCGCAGCAAAGTCCAGCATCCAACTACACTTAGGTATCCAAAACAAATTTTACATATATACTTTTTTTTTTTTACATTTGTTTTGGATAGACCTACACTCTTAGAAATAAGGGTTCCAAAGGGGTTCTTCAGCTATCCCCATAGGAGAACACTGAGGAACCCTTTTCGTTTCCAGATAGAACTCTGGGGAAAGGGTTCTACGTGGAACCCAATAGATAGATAGATAGATAGATAGATAGGTACTTTATTGATCCCCCGGGGGGGAAATTTCATAAAATTTTCAATAAGGTTCTATCTGGAAACGAAAAGGGTTCTATCTGGAAACGAAAAGGGTTCTCCTATGGGGACAGCCGAAGAACCCTTTTAGGTTCTACATAGCTTTTCTTCTAAGAGTGTCTCTAGTTGTTCCTGCCATAACCAGCACTATAGGTGCACTGTTGTGCAAAGGGTTTATCCAACTACACTTCTTTGGTGAGTTCTTCGGCGAACTCGGCCATGATGTCATGCACCCAGATGTCCCTCTCCTCCTGCGAGGTGTCGACCAGGAAGACGGTCAACTTCCTGTCCCAGGAGTGATGCGCTTCCTGTACGGCCTCCAGCTGGGCCACCAAGGGCTTCTTCTCTACGTGGTTCCGGAACACGATGGAAGCCTCCTCCGACCACTGCCTCGGCTTCACTCCTATTGGTGGAGAGAGAATGTCACGCAATAAAGTTACACTCTTATTGATGGAGGGGGAATGTCAGCCAATCAATCACACAGCCTTATACCAAAATAAATAATGTAAAATATAAATATGTTATGTCAGTCCACCAAAATAACAAATACTGTATATCAGCATTGAATGCTGAAAACGATTGATATCCTAGCAATAAACAAGCGGTTTAACAAATGAAAAAACGTTGTAATGTCATAGAATGGAAAGGCATTTCTCCAGTCAATGGCTGTGGCCGAAATCTGTGTTGCCCTACTACTAACTAAAAATGGCATAATGTGTACTATTCTTACTACATACTATTTAGAACATAATGTTTAGCAAAAATGTATACAGCAAAACAACTAATATCAACATACTACTCATCCATAATGAGAAGGCATCATCTAATGTGCAATCGCGCTTGTTCAACTGCCAATCGTACATTTCTGTAGAGCCCGTCCGCTATTCTGATGATCAGCTACACACGTGGGTATGAAAAGACGATTCTCTTCCTCAATAGTGTATTCGGACATGGCCAATGTCAACTGTTGCCACCAGAGGCCTCCCTTCTCCAAGGTTCTTAATTAATGGAATTATGAGCGTAAAGGTCCAATATCAAATAATTTCTGGGTAACAATTAAGTACCTTACTGTGATTGTTTTCAATTAAAATGCTCAAAAAGAAACAAAAATAGCTTCTTAGCATTTCTCAAGCAAGAAATTTGCTAGGATTGTCAGGGAGTGGGAAACTGAAAACTAGCTGTTATAGGCAGAGAGGTTTGGAACTCTCTTTCTTTTTGGTGATGTCACCAGGCAGACCAAAACTCCATCTCACCAAAACAGGCAATTTCAGTCTTTTAAAACAGCTCTTACACTAAAAAAGCATTATCATGAGACTCACAATTTTACAGTATTCTTCCAACCTCATAGTATGAAAATATATATAAAATACAGGAAAGTCAGGTTTTTGACTGCACTAAGCCTTTAGGCCCATGTGACACACTACTAAGTGAGGGTCGGGATGCTTTATTTGTGTGTTCACAACAACAACAAAAGAAACACAGACAAATTCAGGGACATAACTACTATTTTTAAGTGTGCCAATAACAAGAACCACTTGTTGTAGATGACTTTGCTATGTTGGGGTGCATAGCAAAATCTAAGGTACAGAACATGGTTGCCGGGAGGGGGACACTTCCTTAGTTACCTGCAAGTTGAGCAGTGATGCCCTGGAAAGGCAGCTGTCTGAACTCCTGGATTAGTGGGCGAAGCTGGGTGCCGCTGACCAGCTCGTGTTTACCGTAGTCCAGCTCATAGACAGACACCAGGCCGTTGGTCAACACCCCCTTCACCAGCACACGGTGCCAACTGGGAGGGCACCGAGAGAGGTCAGGGGTTAGAGGTCAACTAATGAAGTTAATTCAAGTTAATAATTAGCTTGGGGGCCCAAATAAACTAGATGACGAATCAAATGATTGAATGCAGTCAGACTATCCTAATATAAATCCTACCCAAATCCCTCACACACACACACACACACAAATCTACAGTGCCTACACATACTCAAAAGACACATTCCCACCCCCTCTCTCTACTCACTTGTTCTCCACCTTCGCAGCGTATATCTGATTCTTCTCCACTTTGAGAGGCTTCTCCTCGGTTTTGTTGTAGTACAGGATCATCTCTCCCATCAGAACTACCAGCTTGTACATATCTCTCCAGGGTTGCAGTACGAAGTGACCCGGGTGGCAGGCCACGGACACATAGATATCCATGTTGTGACCTGCAGCCGAGGCATATATTTTGAGAGTTTGGACATTGAGGTTTCAGCATCAATCTGTTTAAGTCAACGTACAGGACGGGGGGGGGGGGGGGGGGCAGAAACATTTTGAGGTATGTAAAATGTAAATATATGTCTCTGACCTGCAGGAGGGAGGTCCAGCAGCGGGGGTAGCTTAATAGGGGCGGTGGATGAGGGAGTCCCAGGAGGGGTGCTTGTACCCCCCGTTGGCCTGGGTCCCGAGCCAGAGTGGGCGCGTCGTAGCTGGGGCTTAGCCCCGTTGGAGCTGGGAGTGGTTTTGGAGGTGGAGGTGGAGGTGAGGGTGGCAGTGGAGTTACAGGTGGAGGACTTTGAAGGGCTGTAATAAGATAAGATAAAATATTCTTTATTGTCAATTGTCACAGAGACACTAAAATGTTTATTTTTCCTTTATCTAAACAATGGCAGGAGATTCCACACTGTGTAGGAAACAGGAATAGACTGTTTTTGTAATGAACTCCCAGCCCTACCCGTGACTGCTTAGGAAGACGTCTCCTTGGTGTTTGAAGAGGTCGGAGGCGGCCATTTGACGGTTGAGGCTTCTCGCGGGGTCGTGGAAGTTCTTGTCGGTGAACAGGTAGACATGGACTACACTGCACTTGGTCTTGTCCAGCTTGGCTATCTGTGGAGGGATAGAGAGAGAGGGATAGAGAGAGAGAGAGAGAGAGAGAGAGATCCTGCAGTCCATGACCAAAAGCGCACACTTTGGCCTCATGGGTGGAATGTTATTCATATTATTAATAATGAACATCGATATGTCAAACGGTTTTGTTATATTTCAGTTTTCTGTGATGTATATAAAGTGTAATACTGGGATGCAAACTCAAAATGTAATACATTTCAACTCTATATCTGACATGGTGCAGGGTCTTCTGTTTTTAAGACTATAAAAATGTGTGTGAGGTGTATACTTTTGTCTCAAAATAGATTTGTTTAAGACTATCAAGAATCACTCTGTGTGACCCTGATTTAGCCTACTGCAGTAAAAGGTTAACAGTGTCTCAGCGCAGATTTACAACTTGTGTTTGTGCCTGCGTATGTGTGTGTGTGTGTGTGTGTGTGTTCATGTACCTTCATACTACAGTCAGTAGAGTTGAGCACGGCGTCTCGGAGCCACTGAACAGCGTCTGGGGTCCAAGAGCCCACACCACTAACAGCCAGGTCAGCCAGACAACACTTCACTGCCTATAGAGAGACTACTGCACATCAGACTACATTACCCAGACAACACTTCACTGCCTAGAGTGTGGGCGTGTTCGAGCGGATCACTTTAGTGAAGTCGCTGACCACTCATCGCCTTACCACTCAAATGAGCCCAGAGACTACCGCATGTCAGACTACATTATCAGAACATAAGTTTACTACAGTTCAAAACACACCACATCACCATTCACATCACATCAGTTTACCTGAACACCTACAGCAAAACACTCAGAATGCACACTCATAACAAACCACACACACACACACCATCCCCCGTCCCATACATAATCTCTCCCCTGTCCTCTCATGTGCTGACCTGTGGTGGGATGGCGATCAGGTCGCGTAGGAAAGGTGGCGGGACTTCCCTCAGTTCAAACACCTCCACCGAGGCCTGGACCCCCAAGTCTATGAAGAGGATGTCTAGGACTCTGCTGCCATGGAGGTTGGTTATCTGTAGAAAAGCAGCATCATGAGTCTGAGGTATCTCTGTACCCACTCAGTTCCGCTCAGTTCACCAGGACTGTCCATTCAGCAACAATTATCACAGTTTTACAGGGTGTCCTGGGGTCGATGAAAATTATATAATAAGATAAGTGAGGTTCACTCTCAAAAGACAGCACACTTCATTCTTGACGAAAGTGTGGACATCGTTCCTATTTGGTGGCAGCTAGCAAAACGTATCCATCTGTCTCTGCCACATCAGCTATAAAGTACTGACTCTGAGGTAATAGTAACCATCTCACCTCCACGCGAGACCATTTGCCTTTGTAGCGCGCTAGACAGCCTTTACCACAGAACGGTCTGGACACCAGGAACTCTGATGTCACCTGCCACACAGAATATATCATGTCATCAATATGGGGCAGGATTATGTCATCAACGTGAGACAGACACAGGGCAAAAAAAACGAGGTCTACGGTTGAAGCAGAATATTTCAGGTCACAGTCAATATTTTGTATATAACAACACAACTTTTTTTTATTTCACCTTTATTTAACCAGGTAGGTTAAATACATCAAGATAATAACGAAATATCAGATATATGTAATATTATGTTGCCTGCCTTTGTGGTATGTATTAATCTGTATCTGAAATAACCTGAACAACTTGACCTGTCTTAGTGAATTATAACTGGGGGTTACTGTAGGTAGTAGTATGTGGCCAGTAGGTCAGTTCCAGTAGGTCAGTCCCAGTGTCATGTGATCAGATTAAGTGGCCTGTGTCTTAACCCCAGATTATGCTCCTTAATCTCAATCTGGAAACAACTGTCTGCCACTATGCCTCCTCAGAGTATAAGAATGAAAGACAGAGGCTCTCCCACACACGCATGAGTGCACACACACACACACACACACACACACACACACACACACACACACACACACACACACACACACACACACACACACCTGTGAGTGGAAGTAAGCCTCGGTCTTCTCCAGGATCTCAGTGAGTTTGGCCAGGCCTCGAGACGGGAGCTGGCAGTATATGGTCCCGTCTGAACACACACTTCTCACCGCTACATTCATATAGGCACTGTTCACCTACAGAGGGAGAGAGAGCCATGGATGGGTTATTTCAAAATGTTAAGGAGCAATCTGGCATCTGGGAATCTGTTCCAATGGTTCATTAAAAGGTAGAAAACGGCAAGGCTCGTATTTAGATATCGCCCAAGATTAAAATAATCATGACTGCAAAACAAGAATTAGTAAGGTATTGATGAAGGATGCTCAAGAACGTCTTCAACCCACTCACAGCTAATGACAATAACAGTAGCCCACCTGTAGGGGGCTGGCCAGGGTCTTGTCCTGCAGGGCTTTGATACAGGCTGCGTTGATGTTGACGTCATCATCCTGCGACGTGTCATACAGGACCACCAATGGGGTCTGCGCTCTCTCCAGGATCTCAGCCAATAGGATCTTCCCGCTAGCCATGGACTCAAACTTCTTCAGAACAGCAGGCTCCTGGCAGAAAGTCTCCAGACCTGGATGAGAAAACAGAGAGACAGACACTTCATTAAGAAGAAGAAAACGGAATCCAACCCTCAACACTATTGTATAAAATCAACAAACCTGCTGTAACTTTGTGAAGTATAAAAAAATATATATAAGAGTCTGAGAATTCAAATCAAAACTCACCAGCCAATTTACACTTTGTGGCCTGGAAAGGCAACTTGAAAAACGAATCATGCAGCTCAAACACTTTGATCTTGCTGATGACTTCCGAAAACCCGTGATCCACATAGTAAACCTACAGATTCACCAGCAGACACAAAAAGTATGTGTGGATAAAAGTAGAGAGATGCAATTCATTTTCTAAAATGTCAAACCTTAAACTCTCATCCTATCCTCAAACCATTAACATGAATAGAAATCCATGTATCTTTATTCAACTCCATTGCCTAAGTTTCAACCAATTGAACTTTGACCTCACCTTGACCTTATCGGTCATGACCTCTGTGACTTGTGCTCGTAGTATCTCCTCCTCTTCTTCAGCCCTGACGGCTGCCAGCTGACCCGAGGTTGGAGAGGCCAGGGGGGTACGACTGTTGTTGTCTTGGCAACAGTAGAACTCTCTCATCTCATCCTCCAGAGCCTCCTGGGCCTGGGAGTAGCCCTCTCCTATGTACCTGGAGTTAATACACACATATATGAGCAGAGAAAGAGAAAGAGAGAGAGAGAGCGAAAGAGAGCAGAACCATATTTTATGGGACAGCAAAGTCATTTTAATTTATTTTCAGTGCTGTAAGTCCTGCTCCAACAGCACCAAGGGGTTGGTCAACAAACCATGCCCTGTTCATAATGAACCATAACCAAACAACTCGCCCTCGGAGCCAATACCAATCACCCATAACCAAACAACTGGCCCCCAGACAACTGGCCCTCAGAGCCAGTACCAATCACCCATAACCAAATAACTGGCCCTCAGAGTCAGTACCAATCACCCATAACCAAACAACTGGCCCTCAGAGCCAGTACCATTCACCCATAACCAAACAACTGGCCCTCAGAGCCAGTACCATTCACCCATAACCCAACAACTGGCCCTCAGAGCCAGTACCAATCACCCATAACCAAACAACTGGCCCTCAGAGTCAGTACCAATCACCCATAACCAAACAACTGGCCCTCAGAGCCAGTACCATTCACCCATAACCAAACAACTGGCCCTCAGAGCCAGTACCAATCACCCATAACCCAACAACTGGCCTCAGAGCCAGTACCAATCACCCATAACCAAACAACTGCCATAACAGCCTGTGCCTATTTCAGAGGTTCTAACCTGAGTATGACTCCGTTGGTATTGGTAGCTTCCACCACCAGCACAGAGGGGTACTCCTCCCTGGGGATGAGGAGAGGAGGTACAGCCTGGGTACTGAGCCTCCTCCCTACCTCCTCTCTGGCCCTACGCTCCTCCACTGACTCCCTCCTGTTGCAGCTCTCCTCCTCCCTGGTCCTCTTGTACAGGATGGCCCTCTTGGGGTTGTCCGGCATGGGGTAGTCTATTGTGCAGAAGTCAGAGAGCAGCGAGAGATTCTCAAGGACGTGTTCGGGGAGTTTGGTCTTGTACGTGTCCAAGTAGAGTTTGGGTAAGGCATGGGCCCATAGACCGTTGCTGTATTTCACTAGGAGCTCCCCGAGCTTCTGTTTCAAGTCGGGGGAGAGGGTGGAGGGGGAGGCTGGGGGACTGGGGGAGGAGGAGGGGGGAGTGAGGGGGAGAGGGCTCATGGTGTTGGTAGGGGGGCTGATAGGGGGCTTTGACTGGGGTTTGATGTCTGTGGATGGGGTGAAAGGGGCAGAGGTGGGGGATAGAACTCTGGTAGGGACAGGGGATGGGGTTTGTGTATGTGTTGGTTCTTTAGCTGGATATAGGAGTAACTCTTTTGGGTTACTGCTGCAGGGTTTCTCTACCTGGAACAGAAGAGAGGGCCAGATCCTCTTCAGATACAGAGATCAAGCAGATCTAAAACACACTCTAAAACGAAGATACAGGAGTAATCAATCATACAATAGAACATATTTCACACCATATGCTATGCAGCTGTGGGGGACCTAAGAGAGTATAAACTTTTACAAAAAGGTCAAAGGTTAAAAAAAATTCCAAACCAGATGATTGAAACTCATCATTAGGCCGAATTCAATCTAACTACAGGAACATTTATTTACTCAATACTCAATGCACCCCTGTACAATATCAGTATTATACTTTTTGCAAACACAGTTCATTTATCTTTCCTATATTAACATTGATGTAAATAAAGTATCCAATATAACGTACGGTGCAGATATGTGTCCAGTGCTCCAGATCTTTCAGTGCTTCGCTAGGCAGGTCCTGTTTGTACAGTTCTCTGTAGAGCTGGGGTAGCTTAGACACCCAGAAGCCATTACTGTATTTGTTCAGCGCCTCTCTGAGACGCCTCTGCACCTGCTGGGGGCAGTAGCTCTCACCGGCAGAGGGGTTGTAGTCCTTGGGGGAGTGGTGCGGCTTGGGCTTCCCAGAGCCAGCACTCTCGTTGAGGTTTGAGGGAGCTGAAGGAGGAAATAAGGAGAGGAAGACCTTTTAGGTTGAGCGTTTGTTGGTTAGGCATGGATTTGTGTGAACTTCTACAGGTATATCCTGATTATTGGGGTGATATGGAATATATAAGTCCAGGACTGTCCTGACCAGGCAACTAGTAGCCTAGGGCCCAGAGAAAAACTCCTGGCCCTAGGTACAGGTATAGCTTATTTAAGAACGATGTGTTACATTGCGAGAGTCTTTTGGTGCCTCAGGGTAACACAAAAAACATTTAGTTTTCCTGGAACTGTCTCTTATTACTAAAATGAACGTCATGAGTTTGTAGCCTGAAGCTAAACTCTAGCCTATAATGTTCTTGCTTTGAGACTTGTTGCGTTTAATGGACAGTAATTTAAAGGCCAGGAACCACAGGGGCCAGTCATAGCTGTGTTAATGACTGTGTTTGAGGATGTTCTAATTCCTGGACAAGGCCTCAGATGTAAAGACTCATCTCTGAACGTGGAAATACATCCCTGATTAGAGTGTAAGGATGAAAAACTGTGTGTACATTGAAAAACCCTTGCTCTAGGACATACGCTGAGCCACTTTTACAGAGTCCTACTTACTGTTGCTCTGGGCATTCCTGGATAGGTGAGCGTTCACTTCCTTCTGGAACCGTGACGGAAGGGTCATTCTTTTGTCTGACCTTCACAAAAAGAAGAGAGAGAAAAATAAGTGTTGACTTTGAGCCGTTTCTACTGGATCTAAACAAACACTTATGAACCAATGGAGGAATAACAAACGTTTGGAAACATAATTTCAGTTTGTGTCCCCATTTCTCAACCAAAACAGAAACTTTGGTGGAAGAAGCCAGCAAAATCACTCAGTCAACCCAGTCAGTGCTAGACTAGACTAGACTGTACTCTACAGTCGTGGTCAAAAGTTGAGAATGACACAAGTATTGGTCTCCACAAAGTTTGCAGCCTCAGTGTTGATGATGGCAATTTGCATATACTCCAGAATGTCATGAAGAGTGATCAGATTAATTGCAAAGTCCCTCTTTGCCATGAAAATTAACTTTATCCCCCAAAAACATTTCCACTGCATTTCAGCCCTGCCACAAAAGGACCAGCTGCCATCATGTCAGTGATTGTCTCGTTAACACAGGTGAGAGTGTTGACGAGGACAAGGCTGGAGATCACTCTGTCATGCTGATTGAGTCAGAATAACAGACTGGAAGCTTTAAAAGGAGGGTGGTGCTTGAAATCATTGTTCTTCCAATGTCAACCATGATTACCTGCAAGGAAACATGTGCCGTCATCATTGCTTTGCACAAAAAGGGCTTCACATGCAAGGATATTGCTGCTAGTAAGATTGTACCTAAATCAACCATTTATCGGATCATCAAGAACTTCAAGGAGAGAGGTTCAATTGTTGTGAAGAAGGCGTCAGGGCGCCCAAGAAAGTCCAGCAAGCGCCAGGACCGTCTCCTAAAGTTGATTCAGCTGCGGGATCGGGGCACCACCAGTGCAGAGCTTGCTCAGGAATGGCAGCAGGCAGGTGTGAGTGCATCTGCACGCACAGTGGGGCGAAGACTTTTGGAGGATGGCCTCGTATCAAGAAGGGCAGCAAAGAAGCCACTTCTCTCCAGGAAAAACATCAGGGACAGACTGATATTCTGCAAAAGGTACAGGGATTGGACTGCTGAGGACTGGGGTAGAGTAATTTTCTCTGATGAATCCCCTTTCCGATTGTTTGGGACATCCGGAAAACACCTTGTCTGGAGAAGACAAGGTGAGCGCTACCATCAGTCCTGTGTCATGCCAACAGTAAAGCATCCTGAGAGCATTCATGTGTGGGGTTGCTTCTCAGACAAGGAAGTGGGCTCACTCACAATTTTGCCTAAGAACACACCCATGAATAAAGAATGGTACCAACACATCCTCCGAGAGCAACCTCTCCCAACCATCCACGACCAATGCCTTTTCCAGTATGATGGAGCACCTTGCCATAAGGCAAAAGTGATAACTAAGTGGCTCGGGGAACAAAACATAGACATTTTGGGTCCATGGCTAGGAAACTCCCCAGACCTTAATCCCATTGAGAACTTGTGGTCGATCCTCAAGAGGCGGGTGGACAAACAAAAACCCACAACTTCTGACAAACTCCAAGCATTGATTATGCAAGAATGGCCTGCCATCAGTCAGGATGTGGCCCAGAAGTTAATTGACAGCATGCCAGTGCGGATTGCAGAGGTATTGAAAAAGAAGGGTCAACACTGCAAATATTGACTCTTTGCATAAACTGAATGACATTGTCAATGAAAGCCTTTGACACTTATGGAATACTTCAGTGTATCATAGTAACTACTGACATAAAGATCTAAGAACACTGAGGCAGCAAACTTTGTGGAGATCAATACTTGTGTCATTCTCCAAACTTTTGACCACGACTGTACAGTATTCTGCCACACTCCATTAACAATAGGCCTGTGCTCTAGAGTCTAGAGGCCTGAGATATCCTCATAGAAATAGAATCATTCCTAGAACGAGTATCCCTATTTAAGTCCATGGGTTGGTGAGCCTTTCTGTTGACGACCTCTCTGATTACACCATATTACCCATAATGCTCTCTGATGGGAGTCTCTCCATCCCCGAATGACCTTAGACAATAGGGACATACCATTATGAATACGTACGCTTATACAACTGGGTCGTCTGGCAGAATAGTACTGATGCACCATAAACAGGCCTTTCATTGGCTACACAACCCCAGACATACATAATTGGGGCCAATAGTTTGTCATAACCACATTATGTTGCCTGACTGACCAGGAAAACCTCCCCTAGTTGTAGCCTATGAGTTTTTTCCTAATCAGAAGATATACAGTGGGGAGAACAAGTATTTGATACACTGCCGATTTTGCAGGTTTTCCTACTTACAAAGCATGTAGAGTTCTGTAATTTTTATCATAGGTACACTTCAACTGTGAGAGACGGAATCTAAAACAAAAATCCATAAAATCACATTGTATGATTTTTAAATAATTAATTTGCATTTTATTGCATGACATAAGTATTTGATCACCTACCAACCAGTAAGAATTCCAGCTCTCACAGACCTGTTAGTTTTTCTTTAAGAAGCCTTCTTGTTCTCCACTCATTACCTGTATTAACTTCACCTGTTTGAACTCGTTACCTGTATTAATTACCTGTATTACCTGTCCACACACACAATCAAACAGACTCCAACCTCTCCACAATGGCCAAGACCAGAGAGCTGTCTAAGGACATCAGGGATTAAATTGTAGACCTGCACAAGGCTGGGATGGGCTACAGGACAATAGGCAAGCAGCTTGGTAAGAAGGCAACAACTGTTGGCGCAATTATTAGAAAATGGAAGAAGTTCAAGATGACGGTCAATCTCCCTCGGTCTGGGGCACCATGCAAGATCTCACCTCGTGGGGCATCATTGATCATGAGGAAGGTGAGGGATCAGCCCAGAACTATACGGCAGGACCTGGTCAATGACCTGAAGAAAGCTGGGACCACAGTCTCAAAGAAAACCATTAGTAACACACTACGCCGTCATGGATTAAAATCCTGTAGCGCACGCTCAAGCCAGCGCATGTCCAGGCCCGTCTGAAGTTTGCCAATGACCATCTGGATGATCCAGAGGAGGAATGGGAGAAGGTCATGTGGTCTGATGAGACAAAAATAAAGCTTTTTGGTCTAAACTCCACTCGCCGTGTTTGGAGGAAGAAGAAGGATGAGTACAACCCCAAGAACACCATCCCAACCGTGAAGCATGGAGGTGGAAACATCATTCTTTGGGGATGCTTTTCTGCAAAGAGAACAGGACGAGGGGAGGATGGATGGGGTCATGTATCGCGAGATCTTGGCCAACAACCTCCTTCCCTCAGTAAGAGCATTGAAGATGGGTCGTGGCTGGGTCTTCCAGCATGACAACGACCCGAAACACTAAGCCAGGGCAACTAAGGAGTGGCTCTGTAAGAAGCATCTCAAGGTCCTGGAGTGACCTAGCCAGTCTCCAGACCTGAACCCAATAGAAAATCTTTGGAGGGAGCTGAAAGTCTGTATTGCCCAGCGACAGCCCCGAAACCTGAAGGATCTGGAGAAGGTCTGTATGGAGGAGTGGGCCAAAATCCCTGCTGCAGTGTGTGCAAACCTGGTCAAGAACTACAGGAAACGTATGATCTCTGTAATTGCAAACAAAGGTTTCTGTACCAAATATTAAGTTCTGCAAAATGCAAATTAATTACTTAAAAATCATACAATGTGATTTTCTGGATTTTTGTTTTAGATTCCGTCACTCACAGTTGAAGTGTACCTATGATAAAAATTACAGACTTCTACATGCTTTGTAAGTGGGAAAACCTGCAAAATCGGCAGTGTATCAAATACTTGTTCTCCCCACTGTATATGCTCAGGACTCAGGAAAAACTCCTGGCCCCACTGTATATAAAACTGAGAAGTAACTTTGACTGGAATCTACATTAAAATTAACTATTAGGAAATAAATATTGTAAACTATGATGGATTGCTATAACTGTTAAATTAGTTTAGCCCCAACAGTTAACAGAAAGGCAGACAATCTTTTGAGAGCGGCCAAAATGTGATTGACCCCACAAACCCTCAAATACCACCAGTGCGTGACTTGACAATGGCAAAGCGATCAGCGGCTGTGTGTTTGTGAGTGTGTATGTGTGTCTGCGCGCGTATGTGTGTGCGCGAGCGAGTGCATCCATGCTCTTGTGTGTGTGCGTGCTGCTTTGTTTGTGTGCTCCCACGCGCGTCCCTCTGCATTTGATATGAGGCGTCAGATGAAAGTGCCCAGACTGTACTACTACAGATATGCTGATTCATTGGGCTGTTAATCTGTAGTAGAATAGGAGAGGGATTATCCTGCCTTGTTCCTGAGCTTTCAACCATGTCACCCCGGTCTCTCCTGTGGTCCATTGTCTGGGGAGAGAGCGCCACTGATACACAAAACCGAAGAGTGAGTCGGGGTGAGGTCAGTTGTTTTCATTAGCTAGCTGTTAGCCACATTGTGCTTGAAAAGCGAGAGAGGGGGAGAGAGAGGTGGGAGAGAGGGGGGGGGGGGGGGGGTTAGAGAGAGAGAGAGAGAAAGCTGCAGCCCTGGTGCTCCTGCTGAATAAGCACAGAGGGAGGGGAGAGAGGGAGGGAGGGAAGAGAGGGGTAAGAAGAGAGGGATGGCTGGCCCCACTAAACTAAACCAACCAGTGGGTTCCAGTACCATTCATTCGCGATTCTATTCTCATTCAGGTCATGCACCAAGGCAGAGAGAGAAAAAGAGGAGGACAGAGAAAGAAATAAACAGAGAGGAGAGTGACTGACAGATAAATAATCCTTGTCTTGGTTATTTTCGTCCTTTCACTTCCTGATTCTTAGACCACGGAACAAAATTCCCCCCTCACAGCGATGGCAATGCTTCCAACTCAAAGTGGTATTTCCTAAACAGAGGAAGAAACTCAAACTATTGTCATAGCACGACACCTAAAGGGACCAAATAAGAGGCCCTCATTTTTGGTTCCTAGAGAGGGACAGCATTTTAAACAACCCCAACAGAGGAAAGCTATTTGCACTACTAGGATCCCAAGAGGAGAGAACGTCTGTCTGTCTTTTTTATTTTCCATGTTTTTCCTCCATAATTTATTATTTAACTAATTTCAGTATAACCAGTCTAGTCTATGGTTTCCACCAATAACCACTCACCTCTCTGAGGGCACGGAGGACTTCCTGGTGGTAGCGGTGTTCTGATTGGTTGGTTTGTTCTGGTTGGAGCTCTGATTAGCCTTCCCTTCTGATTGGGTGTCCCTCATGTCCCTCCCCTGTCTAAAGTCATGTTGCCCCCCTGACCGGCCGCCCCCGCCTCCTCCACTTCCTCCTCCTCGCCCCACACCACGACCCCTATGGTCTGGCTGTCTTAGGGAGGTTCTGGGCTTGGCTGGGCAGGAGAGAAATATGGATGATAGGAAATGTACACATATACATAAATACATATGTACAGTATATATCCCTCAATACATATGTACAGTATCTATCCCTCAATACATATGTACAGTATATATCCCTCAATACATATGTACAGTATATATCCCTCAATACATATGTACAGTATACATCCCTCAATACATATGTACAGTATACATCCCTCAATACATATGTACAGTATATATCCCTCAATACATATGTACAGTATCTATCCCTCAATACATATGTACAGTATCTATCCCTCAATACATATGTACAGTATATATCCCTCAATACATATGTACAGTATATATCCCTCAATACATATGTACAGTATATATCCCTCAATACATATGTACAGTATATATCCCTCAATACATATGTACAGTATCTATCCCTCAATACATATGTACAGTATATATCCCTCAATACATATGTACAGTATATCTGGACCTGGAACACAATGAATTGTCAGGTAGAACAAAAAGCTATTCCGGACCTGGATTTGAATTCCCCTGGTATATACAGTATATACACGGATAAGCAATGCATGCATACACACACACACACACACACACACACACACACACGCACACAGGCACACACACACGCAGACACACACACACGCACACACACACACACACACACACACACACACACACACACACACACACACACACACACACACACACACACACACACACACAATGCAGTCATCTGCAAAAGGTCAGTTGGTGAAAGGGGAGAAATAATACCTTGAAACAAGGGCTGTCTGCCCATCTACAAGTCAATCATAAAATATACTGTCACTGTCGATCACACCATTGTCATTACTATGCCTGGCTGTTGCAGTGAATAGACTACATCATACCTTCTAGTCCATTCTGCAATGGCTTAAAGCAAGGTTGACAAGCCATAAAACCTTCATTGCAATCGTCAAACTGATGACATCGTAGCTTTCGGAATCTGCTCAATCATGACATCGTCACACTTTTTTTTTAAACCACGCTCTGATTGGACGCCAGATATTCTACATAGAATCCCCCCTGCAGCACTAACATGACATCATACCCATTAACCTAGTTCCGACACCCTATCGAATCCAGAGCCTTCTATTTACATTGTGAAGTCTCTCATCTGATCCAGCCCTAGTATGACATCATCAGCCTGAGCCCCACTTGTGCTGACATGACATCACACAACAAACAACCCAGCTCTGACACACCACACCTCTCAGCCTCCCTCTGTCTCCTCCTCCCTCCCTGCTCCTCTTTTCCTACCTTCCACTCCTCTGCAGAAACTAGTACTCACCAAGAATTGTTATTGCTGAGAATGAGATGCCATAGCAGTAACCATTGGCAGCCCCCGTATCCCTCCGCCTTCACAAATATAGGCTGTAGCTATGGCTAATTACAGTATGCACTGGCCTGTCTCAATGCATGCCAGTGACCCTCCCCCTCTAGGGACACGCCGTCTGAGGTTAGGTGAGGAGACACCGGCGGTGGCGAGACAGAGACGGCAGACACAGCAGCAGTAGTGGCATCACTGTCCCAGGGTCCCCTGGTTTTCGATTTCAGAAGGGATCAGTATTCCTAGCTGTGATCAGCCCCTGTTCAGGAGATGTGAAGGTTCAGGAGATGTGAAGGGAGAGAGAGAGAGAGGAGGGATAGAGAATGCAGGAAGAGAGAGGCTGCTGCGTTGACATGCGAATCAGCACGTCGCCACTTGTTTCTAAATCCGCTGTTCACAGCTGCGATGAGCTTCTCTCCTCCTCCTCCTCCTCTCTCTCTGTCCGCTTAGTCTCTCTCTCTTTCTCCCTCCCTCCTTTCTCTTCCTCGTTTGCTCAATCTCCCTTCTCCTCCCCTCTCTGTCCTCTCTCTCTGTCCCTTCACATCTCCTGAATGGGGAATGATTCCAGCTAAGAATATTGATCCAAGCGAGGGTGTCTTTACAGCGACGGTGTGTATGTTAGTACTTAGGCTCCCAAGTGGTGAAGTGGTCTAAGACACTGCATCTCAGTGCTAGAGGCGTCACTAGAGACAACCTGGTTCAAAACCAGACTGTATCACAACCGGCCGTGATTGGGAGTCCCATAGGGCGGCGCACAATTAGACCAGCTTCGTCTGAGTTTGGCCGGTATCATTGTAAATAAGAATTTGTTCGTAATTGACTTGGCTAGTTAAATAAAGGTTAAATAAAAAATAAAAATAAACTCTGGGTGTGTGTGCGAAGAGTTTAATTCCAAAACACTATATATCCATTTTCTGAAATGTTGGTAAGTTAGCTATTATTGTATATGAAATTATGAAAGAGATTGGTGTTTTTTTCACTATCTAATCATGGAATGGGGAAGTTCAATGAGAGACACGTATTTGTTTAAAATCTAGAACTTACAGTTTTTTTTTCAGAGAGACAAATAATCATGTTTTTTTGCAAAATGCTATATACAGTTGAAGTCAGAAGTTTACATACACTTAGGTTGAAGTCATTAAAACTAATTTTTCAACCACTCCACAGATTTCATGTTAACAAACTATAGTTTTGGCAAGTCAGTTAGGACATATACTTGTGCATGACACAAGTAATTCTTCCAACAATTGTTTATAGACAGATTATTTCACTTATAATTCATTATATCACAATTCCAGTGGGTCAGAAGTTTACCTACACTAAGTTGACTGTGCCTTTAAACAGCTTGGACAATTCCAGAAAATGATGTCATGGCTTTAGAAGCTTCTGATAGGCTAATTGACATAATTTTAGTCAATTGGAGGTGTACCTGTGGATGTATTTCAAGGCATACCTTCAAACTCAGTGCCTCTTTGCTGGACATCATGGGAAAATCTGGTTCAATTTCCAAACGCCTGAAGGTACCACGTTCATCTGTACAAACAATAGTACGCAAGTATAAACACCATGGGACACGCAGCTGTCATACCGCTCAGGAAGGAGACACGTTCTGTCTCCTAGAGATGAACGTACTTTGGTGCGAAAAGTGCAAATCAATCCCAGAACAACAGCAAAGTACCTTGTGAAGATGCTGGAGGAAACAGGTACAAAAGTATCTATATCCACAGTAAAACAAGTCATATATCGACATAACCTGAAAGGCCGCTCAGCAAGGAAGAAGCCACTGCTCCAAAACCGCCATAAAAAAGCCAGACTACGGTTTACAACTGCACATGGGGACAAAGATCATACTTTTTGGAGAAATGTCCTCTGGTCTGATGAAACAAAAATAGAGCTGTTTGGCCGTAATGACCATTGTAATGTTTGGAGGAAAAAGGGGGAGGCTTGCAAGCCGAAGAACACCATCCCAACCGTGAAGCACGGGGGTGGCAGCATCATGTTGTGGGGGTGCTTTGCTGCAGGAGGGACTGGTGCGCTTCATAAAATAGATGGCATCATGAGGAAGGAAAATGGTGTGGATATACTGAAGCAACATCTCAAGACATCAGTCAGGAAGTTAAAGCTTGGTCGCAAATGGGTCTTCCAAATGGACAATGACCCCAAGCATACTTCCAAAGTTGTGGCAAAACGGCTTAAGGACAACAAAGTCAAGGTATTGAAGTGAACATCACAAAGCCCTGACCTCAATCCTATACAACATTTGTGGGCTGAATTGAAAAAAGTGTGTGCGAGCAAGGAGGCCTACAAACCTGACTCAGTTACATCAGTTCTGTCAGGAGGAATGAGCCAAAATTCACCCAACTTATTGTGGGAAGCTTGTGGAAGGCTACCCGAAACGTTTGACCCCAGTTAATTTAAAGGCAATGCTTCCAAATACTAATTGAGTGTATGTAAACTTCTGACCCACTGGGAATGTGATGAAAGAAAAGCTGAAATAAATCTCTCTCTACTATTATTCTGACATTTCACATTCTTAAAATAAAGTGGTGATCCTAACTGACCTAAGACAGGGACTTTTTACTAGGATTAAATGTCAGAAATTATGAAAAACTGAGTTTAAATGTATTTGGCTAAGGTGTATGTAAACTTCCGACTTCAACTGTATCCGCCTCACTCTCAGAGAAATAACTACTTTTTTAATAAAGAACTGTACAAATGATACATTTGTGAAATCAATATTTAAAACTTCAATACAGTAATATGAGATATGTATGTAAAACATTTTCATTTGACATTTTAGCCATTTAGCAGACGCTCTTATCCAGAGCGAGTTACAGTCAGTGCATACACCTTAAGATAGCTAGGTGGGACGACCACATATCACAGTAAAACATACAGGATACGGACATTCCACTCCGGCTAAACAATGGATATATAGCGTTTAGCAAAGAAAAAAAACATCTAAAACCTATGAATTAAAAATCTGAGAATAGTATTTTACATACACATGAAGGTACCCATAAGCAATCATTTCTGATGAAAAAACACAATGTGAAAAATTGGTGGATTTAAATAAACTCAGTGTGTCTGTGTGTGTCGGTACAGCGTCTGGCCTTGTACGAGACTTTGATTCTTAGTACATACAGTACATTGCCCTACATCATTGTCCCATTGCAACCTTGTGTAGGACATTGAGTTCAGGCGTATTCTAAAAACAAGCTCAAGTGTAATTTGATAAGTTAATTGAATGTTCCCCAGTTTCCATCCAAAAGGTGAAATCTCTGTTTCAAAACACTTGAATTTCACCTCTCTTCTAATACAACAGCAGGCATTCAGTGACAGTCACACAAGCCTCCTCTACTCAGATAAGACCCAATAGGTTTAATGGTTATGGAAAAAGCAGATGGATTTAGGCAGTCAGACAGAGAACCCCCCCACCCACACCCACACACACCAACACACACACACACACACACACACACACACCCACACCTACCGTTGAGGACGAGAGGGGCGGCAGGCTTTACTCTCATCTGACAGTTGACCATTTGGGGTCGTCCGGTCTTCTTCGAGGTACGCTGGCGAGCCACCAGCTTGGTGACGTGTGCCGTCTCACCGGAGACCGAGGCGAAATACACCATCTGGAGAGTGAAGAGACAACACCACACACACACACACAAACACACAACAGTTAGCCTAATAGCTACATTATCAGTCTGCATTGACCTTTGAACTGGTAATTAGGGGCTAATTAGAATGCTTGAACTGTCCATTTTATCCAGTGTCTGGTTGGCTGGAAAATAAAATGATCGAAAGTCAATTATTCTGAAAGATTAGTATCCAGCTGGTGTGAGCTAATGAGTGTACCAGGTGATACCCCGCTCTCAGCGTGTCAGTGTCTCAGTTTGTGTGTGTGTGTGTGTGTGTGTGTGTGTATACAGTACACTCTCTCCCCACCTCCCCAGAGCGGTTGCGTTCCATGCGGACCACGCTGGGCATGCTGTGCAGCAGAGCGTCCAGGTTGCCATGACCCATCTGCTTATGAGGGATCTGTTCACCAGTCAAATCCTTGTATTCAGACTGGAGGCGGGACAAAGACACCCCGGGTCTGCTCTGATTGGCCGTCAGCACCTCCCGTAACATCTTCTTCACCAGCTCTACGTCTGCCATCTAGATAGAACACAAAACGATGACATTTCTATTTTATTTTACCTGGTTGTCCCATTGATAACCAGGATGGACAGAGGCCAAGAGGGAAGAGACCTGGCACACTGGTTGGTAGCACTTTACATTACAGCACATAGCCTAATACAGTGGAGATTACATTGTCATAGTTGCTATGGTAACGCAGCTATAGTTGTAGGCCTATGTTGCTTTGTCTGTATTTTGGGGGACAATGCAGATTTGTTGTGTTAAAGGATTGGTCCATTGGGGTCAGGGGTGCCTTCTCAAACAGGTGTCTTATCACTGATCTGAGAACAGAGCAGGGAAGGATCTAGAGTTTCTCTGTTGGGTTCCAGTCTGTTTTTGCTGATATAGACTGGCACCCAGGCTAGTGCCCTCCAGTTTGTAAAGGTTCAGTGAAGTTTAACCTCAGTATAAACATCAACCAAGTTCAATATCTGACACTGACAAATGTATAACAAAAATATGTAATAATAGATGTTTATGATACAATTTGTCAAATAAAAAGCATGAGCTGGTGCACACTCAGAGAAACGTATTATATGTAGAGCTGCTGACTAACAGAGAATAAACTATAAGCTAAAAAAACAATAAAGTGAGTCGCACACTCTATGTATAAACTCCCAGTAATGTTTTGGGTAAATCACCAATGTTTTGGCATCACCGTGCCTTCTTCAGCCGAAATCATTTATTGGTGATCTACCCAATAAATTACTGGGAGTTTATACAAAGAGATACAAAGAGTGTGCGACTCCCTTTATTATTTTTTTTATAGATTACAATTAGTAACGGTATAAACACAACTTTTGTAGTCTAAAATCATAGCCATACATTGTAAGCTAATATCAGGTAAACATAGAAAGCAGTCTCTAGATTTAAAGCAACTTTAGCAAATCCCTTATTAATTTTTGTTTGTTTTTTTACACTAGTTACTGCAGTCGACATGTTGATTTTATCTCATGATGGACAAATTACGTTTCACTATTACATTTCACTCTAATCCAGGGCATTCGGTTTCGTTTATAACTTCAGCACAACGCCCCGATTTGGAATTTGCAGTGGATGCAGATTGATTTAGCTTCAAATAGACAAGGGTAGAGTCATTTTATCGCTAGAAGATATTGGTTTTATGTTCAATCATTTGATTTGATATAAAATACAGAGAGTTGGCACAGAAAGGCACACCCTCAATTGTATCCACCAACTTTCTATTACGCTCTCTCGACTTCTTGTAAATACTGTAAAATTAAAGAAATATGACTAAATGGGCCTATGACTTAAGAAGTGGGTCTAAATACTAAATAAAATGTGGATGAAAACCAAATATGTCAACATGATAATAATAGGTCAGTGAACGCGTCTCGTGCCACTCTCCCCAGGAATTCCAGAATAGAGAACAAGTGGTGACGTAATCTGTCACATCCATACCCTCCATGCCAACGGAGAACTGGATAAAGTTTGCGCTCTATGCGCGGATATTACAAGCTGAAAAAGCAAATAATTTATTAGGATAAATTAGGCTGTAAAATACAATCCAAGTTCTAAATGTGCATTTGCAACTGTCACCAACAAGCACAAAGTCTATCGAGTTCCGTACTCTTGTCATTTCTTTGGACACCCACAGAGCGCTTATCCAAAGCACCACCAAATAGGCTAAAATCAAACTGAAATCGTTAATCGATCCTATTTTATTTAAGTGAAATAATTCAATAATCCCATCAAAATAACTCTTACCTTGCTGGGAAGGAATAGAGGGGATGGTGACCCGGTTAAGTTATTCACGACCTGTTCGTCACACTCCCTGAAAGTCTAGCCCTGGCTGTCCCCTCTCTCTCACCCAACGCTGCGCTCTAGCCAAGCCAAGCCAAGCGTATCCCAGCCAAGCGTATCCCAGCCGCACAGTAGTTGGTAGTTGGTGTAGCCAGGTGTGTGTCGTGAACAACATTAGCGTGAGCAACAATGGTGGAATCGGCGGTTCGCATTCAAAATAAAAGTCTCTCCTTGAAACTGATGCAAAAAGGATACAAAAAAAATAGTGAAAACATGCCACAGTTGGACTAGATCATGCTAAACAATGTTGGAATGTTGTTATACAACTTGAACAGAAGACAATTAGGCCTAATCCGTGATGTGATTGGCCAACTTCATGTGATTGGCCAGCTTCGCAGTTTTGCACAAGGGGCGATGAAACATGGTTTACACCAGCTTCCATAGCAACAATGTCAGATTCCAAAGCCACAGTTAAAATTGGCTACAGAAATATAGCTTTTTGGTCTCATGGTTCGGCATAAGTGGTTAAGGTTAGGGCTGAGGTTAGTGTTAGGTTCATAAATTGTAGAAATGGGCAGGGTTTATGACTTTGTGGCTATGGAAGCTAGTGACGACCATGAAACCTTGGAAGCCATTAATTTTCAATGGAGGGAAGCGAAGTGAGAGGGACGCAAGCATGGGAGCAAACAGGGCGGGACCTAAGTTGGGGAAAGCCCGGAAATAAACGCGGGTCTGTAGTAACTGCCACTCAGGAGGCCCATCAGACAGATTTGTACATGGATAATACATTAGAGGTAATATAACACAAGAACTGGAAATAATTTAACATTATGAAAAATCTGGGAAACCAGGTCTGGTATACCAGTTTCATTTAAGGACCCTGAAATTTACAGCTGCGCCATACAGGTTGCAGAATCGCTGGGAAGACATTTTAGATGTACCAATTCCATGGCACAACTGATACACAAAACAACGCCGGATTGAAATCAATTTAAATGATTATACAAAATTAATGCTACCAATGGAATGTTATATACAGTATATGGGGGATACAACCATCCCAGCTCTGCAGATTTAGCTGCGAAGAGACAGAATCATTAGATCACTTGTTTTGGTACTGCCTAGATGTAAATTGTTTTTGTTCTCAGTTTCAGAAATGGCAGAAGATTTGCAATATTTACTTGCACTGCTGGGTGATTTGATAAGTCATAGTCAATCAATCAATAATATAACAATACTCTTAGCAAAAACATGTGCTTTCATTTATCTGTAGAATAGAAAGGTTCAGAACTTTTGCGAAACATCACAGCACAGTGGAAAAATGTATGGCAATTAGAAATCAAAACAGGATGGTCTTCAGAGATAGATGAGGGGTTGAGGGTAGATGACTAAAAACAAACAAAAAAGCGAACTAATGTAAAATATACTGTGTCCGTAAAAATATATATAGTATGCATAAACGAAAAGTAGAAGCCTAAGTGTTGTCCATTAGTTTACTCCAATTAGGGGAGGGGTGGTAGGGTTAGGGGAAAAAATATCTATACAGTGCCTTCGGAAAGTATTCAGACCCCTTGACTTTTTCCACTATTTTGTTATTACAGCCTTATTCTAAAATGGATTAAATCGTTTTTCCCCCTCATCAATGTACACACAATACCCCATAATGACAAATCAAAAATAGTATTTTTGAAATGTTTACAAATTTATTGCAAATAAAAACTGAAATATCACATTTACATAAGCATTCAGACCCTTTACTCAGTACTTTGCTGAAGCACCTTTGGCAGCGATTACTGCATCGAGTCTTCTTGGGTATGACGCTACAAGCTTGGCACACCTGTATTTGGGGAGTTTCTTCCATTCTTCTCTGCAGATCCTCTCAAGCTCTGTCAGGTTGGATGGGGAGCGTTGCTGCACAGATATTTTCAGGTCTCTCCAGAGACGTTTGTTCGGGTTCAAGTCTGGACTCTGGCTGGGCCACTCAAGGACATTCAGAGACTTGTGCCGAAGCCACTCCTGTGTTGTCTTGGCTGTGTGCTTAGGGTTGTTGTCCTGTTGGAAGGTGAACCTTCGCCCCAGTCTGAGGTCCTGAGCACTCTGGAGTAGTTCATCAAGGATCGCTCTGTACTTTGCTCTGTTCATCTTTCCCTTGATCCTGACTAGTCTCCCAGTCCCTGCAGCTGAAAACTTCCCCACAGCATGATGCTGCCAGCTCCATGCTTCACCATAGGGATGGTGCCAGGTTTCCTCCAGACGTGACACTTGGCATTCAGTCCAAAGAGTTCAATCTTGGTTTCATCAGACCAGAGAATCTTGTTTATCATGGTCTGAGAGTCTTTAGGTGCCTTTTGCAAAATCGGAAGTGTATCAAATACTTGTTCTCCCCACTGTATATATATATATATATATATATATATATATATATATATATATATATATATATATATATATATATATATATATATATATATATGTATGTATGTATGTGTGTGTGTGTGTGTATATATATATATATATGTGTATATATATATAAATATATATATATATACAGTGGGGAGAACAAGTTTTTGATACACTGCCGATTTTGCAGGTTTTCCTACTTACAAAGCATGTAGAGGTCTGTAATTTTTATCATAGGTACACTTCAACTGTGAGAGACGGAATCTAAAACAAAAATCCAGAAAATCACATTGTATAATTTTTAAATAATTCATTTGCATTTTATTGCATGACATAAGTATTTGATCACCTACCAACCAGTAAGAATTCTGGCTCTCACAGACCTGTTAGTTTTTCTTTAAGAAGCCCTCCTGTTCTCCACTCATTACCTGTATTAACTGCACCTATTTGAACTCGTTACCTGTATGAAAGACACCTGTCCACACACTCAATCAAACAGACTCCAACCTCTCCACAATGGCCAAGACCAGAGAGCTGTGTAAGGACATCAGGGATTAAATTGTAGACCTGCACAAGGCTGGGATGGGCTACAGGACAATAGGCAAGCAGCTTGGAGAGAAGGCATCAACTGTTGGCGCAATTATTAGAAAATGGAAGAAGTTCAAGATGACGGTCAATCTCCCTGGGTCTAGGGCACCATGCAAGATCTCACCTCGTGGGGCATCAATGATCATGAGGAAGGTGAGGGATCAGCCCAGAACTACACGGCAGGACCTGGTCAATGACCTGAAGAGAGCTGGGACCACAGTCTCAAAGAAAACCATTAGTAACACACTATGCCGTCATGGATTAAAATCCTGCAGCGCACGCAAGGTCCCCCTGCTCAAGCCAGCGCATGTCCAGGCCCGTCTGAAGTTTGCCAATGACCATCTGGATGATCCAGAGGAGGAATGGGAGAAGGTCATGTGGTCTGATGAGACAAAAATATAGCTTTTTGGTCTAAACTCCACTCGCCGTGTTTGGAGGAAGAAGAAGGATGAGTACAACCCCAAGAACACCATCCCAACCGTGAAGCATGGAGGTGGAAACATCATTCTTTGGGGATGCTTTTCTGCAAAGGGGACACGACGACTGCACCGTATTGAGGGGAGGATGGATGGGGCCATGTATTGCGCGATCTTGGCCAACAACCTCCTTCCCTCAGTAAGAGCATTGAAGATGGGTCGTGTCTGGGTCTTCCAGCATGACAACGACCCGAAACACACCAAATATTAATTGTACCAAATATTAAGTTCTGCTTTTCTGATGTATCAAATACTTATGTCATGCAATAAAATGCAAATTAATTACTTAAAAATCATACAATGTGATTTTCTGGATTTTTGTTTTAGATTCCGTCTCTCACAGTTGAAGTGTACCTATGATAAAAATTACAGACCTCTACATGCTTTGTAAGTAGGAAAACCTGCAAAATCGGCAGTGTATCAAATACTTGTTCTCCCCACTGTATATATATATATATATGCTTTTCTCATGGAGCGAAGACGCTTAGGGACCAGGGAGATTTTCTGTGCAAAATGCCCAAATTACATCAGTTTGTTGACCGGTTTTAAGGAACTGAAAAGCTGTGAAAATATGATATGCTACAAATTCAATTTGAATATTAATTTGTTGTGCTTAAGATCCTGGACTGCATCTTGAGTATTATAATAGGCTACATGTGAGGCCTACAGTCAGTGTCCAGACAGTTACTATTCCAACTATCAGAGATAAGCAACATAAGTGGTCGCTAGGGGCCACTGGTCGCTAGGGGCCCGCAAACCCAGACAATTGTTTTTACTGTTGACAGTTAGAATGGAACCAAATCTCGCTTAGGGCCCCCAAAAGGCTGCAAACGTTACTGTTCCCATCTGATATTTAAAGGTGATAAGAACTGAGCCTGCAGTAGATGGGATAAGATGTTGACATGCCACAGTATCCAGTCTAAGATCAACATATCCCAGGCATCTTTATCGGGTTATTGTAAACGGGATATGATGATGATGCGTCTACTCAAAAACAGCATACTTGAGTATTGGTGTGCATGTAAATGTGGTCAAGGATTTATTATAGGCGATTTATTCCATATAGGTCTACTTTGGTTTTCTTCATCCGTAGGCCTATGCTACAAAACATTACTCACTGTCACTGTGTGCGACACTGAAGGCGATTTCTCTGTCTCGCTCTGTTTCTTATAGAGAGCTGAGAGCTCAACATTGAATATCTTCAGTGGAATGCTTCAGACGGTTCTTCAGATGGAAAGATTGGGCGACATAAAGTCAAGTTGCTCTACAGCTGAGCTACAGACACTCGGTCTTTCTCTTTTTTTCTCCCTCACATTTCTCACATAGTTCTGCCCTCCGCTCCTTCCTGACTGCAGTCACTCCAGGACCAGATGTTTAGATAATTGTTGGACTGGAATGCATGCTAAAGTTAAAGTCCTCTCATGCCAAGTGGGTTGGGAGGTTATAAGAGAGCTCCAATTCAATTTCTATTTGTCATTTTGATTTTATTCACTAAATGTTATCTAATGTTGTCTTCCAGAGTGTTATCCTAGAGGTTGAAGCCCTATGAAAGCGTAATAATATAAATAGCCACCCTTTGCCTTGATCACCGCTTTGCACACTCTTGGCATTCTCTCAACCAGCTTCATGAGGTAGTCACCTGGAATGCATTTCAATTAACAGGTGTGCCATCTTAAAAGTTAATTTGTGGAATTTCTTTCCTTCTTAATGTGTTTGAGCCAATCAGTTGTGTTTTGACAAGTAGGGGTGGTATACAGAAGATAGCCCTATTTGGTAAAAGACCAAGTCCATATTATGGCAAGAACAGCTCAAATAAGCAAAGAGAAATGACAGTCCGTCATTACTTTAAGACATGAAGGTCAGTCAATACGGATCATTTCAAGAACTTTTAAAGTTTCTTCAAGTACAGTTGTAAAAACCATCAAGCGCTATGATGAAACTGACTCTCATGAGGACAGCCACTGGAATGGAAGACACAGAGTTACCTCTGCTGCAGAGGATACGTTTGTTAGAGTTACCAGCCTCAGAAATTGCAGCCCAAATAAATGCTTCACAGAGTTCAAGTAACAGACACATCTCAACATCAACTGTTCAGAGGAGACTGTGTGAATCAGGCCTTCGTGGTTGAATTGCTGCAAAGAAACCACTACTAAAGGACACCAATAATAAGAAGAGACTTGCTTGGGCCAAGAAACACGATCAATGGACATTATACTGGTTTCAGACATGTCTGTGATTTATTTAGAATTCAAGGCACACTTAACCAGCATGGGGCGGCAGGTAGCCTAGTGGTTAGAGTGTTGGGCCTGTAACTGAAAGGTTGCCAGATCGACTCCCCGAGCTGACAAGGTAAAAAATCTGTTCCTAGGCTGTCATTGTAAAGAAGAAATTGTTCTTAACTGACTTGCCTAGTAAAATAAAGGTTAAATAAAAACAAATAAAAAAAATGGCTACCAAAGCATTCTGCAGTGATACGCCATCCCATCTGATTTGGGCTTAGTGGGACTATCATTTGTTTTTCAACAGGACAATGACCCAACACACCTCCAGGCTGTGTAAGGGCTATTTTACCAAGAAGGAGAGGGATGGAGTGGTGCATCAGACGACCTGGCCTCCACAATCCCCTGACCTCAACCAAATTGAAATGGTTTAGGATGAGTCGGACCGCAGAGTGAAGGAAAAGCAGCCAACAAGTGCTAAGCATATGTGCTACTTCAAGTCTGTTGGAAAAGCATTCCAGGTGAAGCTGGTTGAGAGAATCCCAAGAGTGCGCAAAGCTGTCGTCAAGGCAAAGGGTGGCTATCTGAAGAATCTCAAATATTAAATATATTTTGATTTGTTTAACACTTTTTTGGTTACTACATGATTCCATATGTGTTATTTCATAGTTTTGATGTCTTCACTATTATTCTACAACTCTTGAATGAGTAGGTGCTCTAAAACCTTTTACCGGCAGTGTAATTCCACTTTGACATTATGGGGTATTGTGTGTAGGCCAGTGACAAGTCAAAGGGTGTGAATACATTCTTAGAATGTACGCCTACTTGTTTTTTATGTTAACAGTATGTGATATCATGTCCAGAGTGGTATACTACGAAGCAAGCTAGATCTACTCAGGCCTTTATAAAGCTAGCCAGCTTCTGTTAGCTTCACATTCCAGGTCAGGGGTCATCCATACTATGATGGTGGATATTGCTCGCCCGCCTTCTGCTCTAGCATGCTTGTAACTGCACGTGCATGTGTCGCATACGGCTAGAGTCTAGAAACGAACACTGAAATCGTTCCACAACAGTGGCACATTTTAATTTGTGCCCAAAATCAAAATGAAAGAAAAGTTATCTTGCAAATTCAAGTGCCATCTTTATTTTAAAACTCAGGCCTATCGTCAGAGGCATCATTCACTCCAAATACTTGAGGGTGCACAAATTACGTGAGGATGGCTTGGGGTTTGGACAATTTTGCACTGGTGGTTCTTTTTTTTTTAAGATACGAAATATACTTCTCTGCATTTCTGCTAAAATCGGGTTAAAAGACTGAAAGGAATGTGAGTCTTATTTAGCACATTTAGTTCTTGCTTGCTTTTCTAAAGTCTACCAACCTTGCCAGCAGGCATGTCAGCTAAGATAGTTCGACAAGCTAGTTACAATTTGACTGTTAAACTCAGGGACCGTACAGTAGCAATGGTTGCCAGTCTTAACTAGATTGGGAAATGCTATCTATGGATTAGGTCTATACGTCTATGATTGGATGCGGCTGTCAGTTTGCCTTTCGCAAATTTCAAAAATACAATCGCGCGAAAAATTGACAGTTTGTAAAGCATTTGCTGCCATTAACAAGTGTGTTATGTGACAGGTATTTTAAAGGGATACTTCAGGATTTTGGCAATGAAACCTTTTATGTACAGTACTTCCCCAGATTAACTCGTGGATACCATTTTTATGTCTCTGCGTGCAGTTTGAATGAAGTTGCTAACTAGCATTAGCATAATTGCTAACTTTTTTATTTAACTAGGCAAGTCAGTTAAGAACGGCTTACTCCGGTCAAACCTGCTGGGCCAATTGTGCAACGCCCTATGGGACTCCCAATCACAGCCAGATGTGAGACTTCCTAGATTCAAACCAGGGACAGTAGTGATACGTCTTGCATTGAGATGCAGTGCCTTAGACCACTGCGCCACTCAGGAGTCCTTAGCGCAATGACTGGAAGTCTATGGTAACTGCTAGCATGCTAGTAGATACAGTACCATAGACTTCCAGTCATTGCGCTATAACTTCCTTCATACTGGATGCAAAATACAAAATCCCGAAGTATCCCTTTAACATTACAATTTTTTTATCACACAAAAAACATTTGATGAATGAAATATTTAATCAGTAGTCTTCCTCAAATAAAGGTGATGATGACACAATCTTTATGAGAGGGAGGGTATCTGATTACATTGGTCCTCAACTTCCCAGCTAACAATTCTAGGGAGAGAGAACGTTTTTGTATTGTTATCTGTAATGTTCCCCTAATCTTTGAGTGCCCAGTTTTTTGTTACTTAGATGAACATTCTATCTATGTTAGCATAAACCTTCTGAGGACTTTTTTTTAGCATGGTTTGGTGTTAAAGTTAGGAGAACATCCCCTTAATGTCAAACAGAACATATCTAGAGCATTTTTACAATGTTCTCAGAATATAGAACATTAATTTTCTGGACACGTTCCATGAGAATGTTGCAAGTTTTCTGAGGGTGAGGTGAATATTCCATCAATGTCCCACCAAACATACAGTACATAGTTCAATCGACTACAGGCTTAACTCAATGACAACAGAGACAGAATGCAACATGGAATTTTATTGAATAGTTTGGGTTAGGCCTCATCTCCGATGCTGATGACAGGTTACCCTATGCTGGGCAGCTGGCATTGAAACCCTCCCCACTGGGAAACGGGGATCCGATGACAGGCCTTTAGTTGGTGGTGGTGGGGAGGTGGAAGGTTACAGAGAATCAGACAAATTATGCTACCCTCTGCCTATTGGCTACTTAGCTTATTCAATACCGTCTCAAAATACAACACTGCCCCTTTAAGACATTAAGAAAAGGCTCTTTACCACAAGCACAGTTAGAGGGAACATTGCTATCATGTGGCTGGGGAGAAGGGGTTAGGGTTTCTTCTGGAAAGGGCCTAACTATACTAGCCCAAATGAGAAACTCATTTTAATTTAATTAGATGTTATAACTGTTGCCTAATAATGACATTAACATATATTCCTAAGAATGTGACAGTAGGGAGAATCCTCTAAGGTGTCTTGAACCCAGGCCAACAGCACCAATGACAAACACCCTAACCACTGTCCCAATAAGGGATAAGTGTAGGGAATGTGCTTATTGGGCCTGTATAGTTAGGCCCTGTCCAGAAGAAACCCTAACCCCTCCTCCCTAGGCACTTATGTAGATCTGAAAAGGTGAATGCACTTTGAAGTAAATCTCAGCTGTTAACAGTACATTCAAGAAAATATTTGTATTGATCATAGTCATTCAGGAGTATCATTAAAAGAGTTTAATATGCCCCACCACCGTTTGAATCCCTGCTCCTCTGCAGAAACTAGTACTCACCTAGACTTGTTATTGCTGAGAATGAGATGCCATAGCAGTAACCATTGGCAGCCCCCGTATCCCTCCGCCTTCACAGATATAGGCTGTAGCTATGGCTAATTACAGTATGCGCTGGCCTGTCTCAATGCATGCCAGTGACCCTCCCCCTCTAGGGACACGCCGTCTGAGGTTAGGTGAGGAGACACCGGCGGTGGCGAGACAGAGACGGCAGACACAGCAGTAACTAGTGGCATTACTGTCCCAGGCTCACCTGGTTTTCGATTTCAGAAGGGATCAATATTCCTAGCTGTGATCAGCCCCTGTTCAGGAGATGTGAAGGTTCAGGAGATGTGAAGGGAGAGAGAGAGAGAGGAGGAAGAGAGAATGCAGGAAGAGAGAGGCTGCTGCGTTGACACGCGAATCAGCACCTCAACACTTGTTTCTAAATCCGCTGTTCACAGCTGCGATGAGCTTCTCTCCTCCTCCTTAGTCTCTCTCTTTCTCCTTCCCTCTCTCTTTCTCTCCCTCCCTCCTTTCTCTTCCTCGTTTGCTCAATATCCCTTCTCCTTCCCTCTCTCTCCTCTCTCTCTCCCCCTTCACATCTCCTGAATGGGGGATGATTCCAGCTAAGAATATTGATCCAAGCGAAGGTGTCTTTACAGCGACGGTGTGTATGTTAGTACTTAGGCTCCCAAGTGGCGAAGTGGTATAAGACACTGCATCTCAGTGTTAGAGTTGTCACTAGAGACAATCTGGTTCAAATCCAGACTGTATCACAACCGGCCATGATTGGAGTCCCATAATTGGCATAGTGGCATCTGAGTTTGGCTGGTGTAGGCCATCATTGTAAGTATGAATGTTCTTGCAATGTTCCCATGAAATGTGTCTAGAACATTAATATCTTATGTTCTGAGAACATGGCAACCATGTTTGGTGGGACTTTGATGGAATACTCTCCTAACCCACAGAAAACTGGACACATGAATGTTCTTGCAACGTTCCCATGAAACATGTTTAGATCATTAATATCTTAAGTTCTGAGAACATGGTAACCACATTCTGGGTAAGTTCTATTTGACATTAAGGAAATGGTCTCTTGGAAACATTCCTTGCACATCAAGGGAACATTCCTATTAGAACATTACTTAGTTAGGGCGGCAGGTAGCCTAGCGGTTAGAGTGTTGGACCAGTAACTGAAAGGTTGCTGATTCGAATACCCGAGCTGACAAGGTGAAAAACCTGTTGATGTGTCCTTGAGCAAGGCACTTAATCCTAATTTGCTCCAGGGGCTGACCCTGTAGGTAGGCTGTCATTGTAAATAAGAATTTGTTCTTAACTGATTAAATTTAAAAAATGTTAATTACCTAATGAGACTCTTAAGGGAACATTCTCAAAAATTGTGGGAACATTTGTTGTTAGCTGGGTTGTGGCTCAGACACTTCATTCAGAATAAATTGAGTTAGTCCTGAGTTAGCCTTCCTGGAGTAAGTTCTGATTCTTTGCCATAGAAATGTATCTAGCTAAAATGTGGTAAAGGTTAGTTGAATTCAGTTGACCAAATTTACCTGCTAACTTCTCAAAACTGATTCATAGTATAGGGCTTAGTTGTTTGAAATGTGTTATGTATTGGGCCTTGTTATTGCAACTTATTCCAATGAACACATTTAAAATTTAACTTTTGTCAGACGGACTTTTATCATGAATTTCAAGGAAGCGGAAGTAGACAACTTTTATTCTGAAAAGAAATGTGCAACAAACACCGGAAGTTGGTGAAGCTAGTTGGACGTTGCATTTTGCTAACTGACCCATTACCTGTAGATTTTTTCGATTGTTATACCAACAACTTCGTTGGGAATTGTGTTGGTTTTTACAAATAAAATTGTACCAAACGTAACTTTGTCAATTTGCAGGTAAGTGGCTTAAATTCGTTAGCTACAGTAACTAGCTATCTTCTCAAGATTATGGACTGTTAGGCTACCAGCTAACGTTCACTAGATAGCTAATTTAGCTAATGAAATCGCATTATTTGTTGATTTAGCTAACTAGCAGCAAAGGAATTTAGTTGATAACTCGCCTACGTTACTGCTACTAAACTGAAGCTATGGAGATAGATTTAGTAGGGTAGCCACTGTAGTTAGCTAATGTTGTGTTTGCTCGAGTTAGCTAACATTACAATCATATTGACTGACTAGCTAGCTGGTTAGTTAACGTTAGCAAGTTATCATAATCGTTGGTATAACTTCCTATTCCTCTTCGCGAAACACACCCTAACTAACCAACTAACTAGCGAACTAGTCGCGCAGGCGCCGGTGATGTCCCTCTGACTAACAGACTAACCGTTGGCTTGAACCACTGAACCTAGCTGGCTAACTAGCTTAGCTTGCCAACTGTCATAATGCTCGATGACACTTTCACCTAGCGTCGTCCCGCAACTAGCAATTTATATGACACAAGTGTTCATATAGATGGTCATTTAAATGGCTAGTTACGGGACGAATCAAGATGACACTGACAACCTCTGAAGTAGATACTGAGTCCTGAGCAGGAGGATGAGCATTTCCATTGGTGACAATGACAAAATGCTGGCGTGAGCATGATCAGGAACACGTCCTATCTATCACACTGACTGAGTGATGACCTTTTTTCAGTAGCTACAGAGACATACCAGTCTTGTCAGGCATTATTATGACAAGACAATAGTAGGTTTGTTTAGATTAACATTTCCCCATAATTATCTTCTACAGGGAGACTACAATGTTATTGTTTACTTACTGGGATTTGGCAGAAGTACACTGGCTCACTTCAAAGAATTGTGACTTTTGTTGAATGCTGAAGCATCACTAATAGCTCTGCAGACTCTTCGTGTCCGGAAGTAATTTAGCCATTCATTGTACTCTTTTGCGCTCTCTAGAGTAAATATTAATAAAGTTATTTATTTATTTATTTATTTCACCTTTATTTAAACAGGTAGGCCAGTTGAGAACAAGTTCTCATTTGCAACTGCGACCTGGCCAAGACAAAGCAGTGCGACAAAAAACAACAACAACACAGAGTTACACATGAGATAGACAAACATACAGTCAATAACACAATAGAAAATCTATGTGAGAAAATGTAGTGAGATTGATAGATCGGTACTTTATTGATCCCAGAGGGGAAAATTCTTCATCAAGAAGCTACAAAAAAACACAAGGCAGGTGCAAAACGCCAGATGGAAAATACACGAAAGACAAACACACGATACATGATACAAAATTAGGAAGGTAGGGCAATAAATAGGCCATAGTGGCAAAATAACTACAATTTAGCATTAACACTGGAGTGATAGATGTGCAGATGATGATGTGCAAATAGAGATACTGGAGTGGAAATGAGCAAAAATAACAATATGGGGATGAGGTAGTAGGGTGGGCTATTTACAGATGGGCTGTGTACAGTTGCAGTGATCGGTAAGCTGCTCTGACAGCTGATGCTTAAAGTTATTGAGGGAGATGGTAGTCTCCAGCTTCAATGATTTTTGCAATTCGTTCCAGTCATTGGCAGCAGAGAACTGGTAGGAATGGCGGCCAAAGGAGGTGTTGGCTTTGGGAATGACCAGTGAAATATACCTGGAGCGCATGCTACGGGTAGGTGTTGCTATGGAGGAGTGTTGTATGGCATTGAAGCTCGTTTGGAGGTTTGTTAACACAGTGTCCAAAGCAGAGCCAGATGTATACAGAATGGTGTCGTCTGCGTAGAGGTGGATCAGAGAGTCACCAGCAGCAAGAGCGACATCATTGATATATACAGAGAATAGGGTCGGCCCAAGAATTGAACCCTGTGGCACCCCCATAGAGACTGCCAGAGATCCGGACAACAGGCCCTCCGATTTGACACACTGAACTCTATTTGAGAAGTAGTTGGTGAACCAGGCGAGGCAGTCGAAAGCCTTGGCCAGGTTGATGAAGACGGCTGCACAGTACTGATAGTCAGTTTTAAAAAGGTTAAAGGTACAAGGCTTTGTACATATCTGTCTGTAATGGAAAAATCACTACATATCCCATTGAGCTAAGCAGGGAGAGGCTGCCCATTGTCACAGTTCCATGACCAGTCAGAAACGTCCAGCTAACTTTAGCCAATGAATCTCAGAAAACGGAACTTGGATAGCAATGATATCCTTCACCAATGTTGTCTTACGACAGATGGCTTGAACCAGTCATGACTATTCAACAAACAATAAATCATTTTAAGTGTCTTTCCAGCGAAAGTCTTAGTTACATGATTGTATAACTAGCAAAGGAGTATAGAAGTTGAGGGTCCAGTATTTGTGACATTTGGCAATGATGATGAAAACTAGCATAGTTTAGCCAGGGAAAACTGGGGAAAAACACGCTTGGGACTGGATAAAGCTGGACGCACATGGACACTAATTCAGGAGCCAGATTGTAGTTTTTTAGGCCCTGATATCAGGAGCTGGCGGCAAAAGTTAGATGAGACAATTTAGAGACAAACAATAGGCTACAGAGGAAATTGATCTGTTAAAGCTAAAGGAAAGCTGAAGCGATGTTTGAACCCTGAATCCAGAAAATGAATGGTGAAGTCGCTTCCGGACAAGGTAGATGACTCCTCCTCACCACTTTATAGTATCCCCAGATACCCGCCTCTTTTGCGCTCCTCTCCTGTCTCCTCTCACAAGGATATATAGATAGGAGAGAGAGAGAGAGAAGCTTTCACTCTTTGTTTGATAGTGTTGTTTTTGGTGATAAGTAAGACAGGTCAATATGGCTGGAATGCGAAGGCGGCATTCCTTGGCCGTCCCGGCAATGGGCCTGGGTATTGGCCGGGGCAGCTTGGTGAGTCCTATCTGATATTCTGCCTAAGACTAGACTAGTACTTGCCTTTAGGCTACGGCTACATTTATTTGATTGAACAAACACAACAGTCAGCTATTTTGCCTATGACAAGTAACTGGCTACCTACATTTGATTTGATTCACATTTCAATTACTTGTTATTGTACCACCTTTTGAAAACAGAACTGTGTCGAGGAGTTTTCTTGTTGAGGCTGCTTGCAAAGAAATAAATATAAAATAGTAGTTTTACTCACAATGCAGGCTCTACAGCAAGGTCCCGAAGATGATAACGCTGGTGCTGATGTTCTAGCATGCGGCTCCATGATCTGTTCACCTCTTCAGCTGAAGAAGTCCCTGTTAGGATGGGTAGACTAGTCCAGTGTTATTAGCTATGGCATACATAGGAGCTCAGGTTCTCGTTCTTCTTCTCTTGTTTTTAGTTTCTAACACCGTTCCTGTCATGATCGGATCCTGGCTAGTCCTCCCAGATGTCTGCCCTTCGGACGATATCTATAAGGCTAGCTACCGTGAATCTGGTCTCCTCGTCTCACATGGCATTGCCTCGCCGAAGACCGAAATATAATGTTTCATGTTCCGCCAACGCCCCTGTTCGAGCATTTTCTGAATGAGTTCCTCTGTGTCTAGACAGTGAGCGGTGCTGTGTCTGTGTGTCTGCTGGCTGTACTGGTTACAGGCTGCTGAACCTTATGACTGGGTGTGTGACTGTGTCCTCAGGCTGTCTGTGGCCTAGCTGTCTACGGCCTAGCTAGAGAAGAGTCAGCTGGTTGACGTTCAGATAGAGGGAACTAGTCCTAATGATATGTCATCGGCAATATGTTGTTGTTTGGTTCTAGTTCTTGTTGTGGAATAGGCCTTTATCAGATATTTTCCCTCTCAGCCTCTTCCTAACTTTCTATATGGCCTAGCTAGTAGACAGGTGTCAGCTGTCTGACTGTCACAGGGAACTATGCTTAATGGCCTAATGAGGGAGCCTGACGACTCACACTAAATTATTTACTACGTACAGTGCTTTAGTCTGAGACTGCCAACATTGAAGTTGTTTGTGGGCACGAGGGGCATTGTGCAAAACCAGATTGGATTGTCTCTAACCAATCATAGGATCAAATCCAATTGCACATTTTCGAACCGCCGCTTTATTCACATGTTCTGGCCCAACCCATCGGTTTCTGGACCAGTCGGATGGGCCTAAATGTGTTCGCATTTGGTGAAGGGTCGGGGAGGTGTTCCGATCCAGACTCCTTGCGGAGAAGAAACTCACGTCGACAGACATCGACAACTATTATTAACTTAAAGTCTTAAAGATGAAAACAAAATCGAAGAGTTCTCACTGACCAATTGCAGTGGCTCAGTGTACAACAACGACCTTGCTCTCTGTCCCTCCGGCAACCATTAGTGGACTCTGCTGCACCCTCTAATTACCCATTGGGTCCCCCTCTCTCTCTCCCCTCCCCTCCCCTCCCCAGCTCTTCAGCAGCCCCCTCCTGAGCAAGATGAGTGCGGACGGGGGTGGCAAGCCTGCCAAGGTGGGCTCGGTGGTGGAGGTGATCGGTAAGGGCCAGCGTGGCACCGTGGCTTACGTGGGTGCCACGCTCTTCGCCACTGGCAAGTGGGTGGGCGTGATCCTGGACGAGCCCAAGGGCAAGAACGACGGCACGGTCCAGGGGAAGAGATACTTCCAGTGTGATGAGAACTGTGGCATCTTTGTGCGCCAGTCCCAGGTAAACTAAGCTTACACGATATAAACACTTTTATATGGACTAATGCATAAGGGGAAGAAAAGATGTCTGACATCATTTTTGTGGGCATGAACTACTTGCATAGGGAACAATAGTGTTCACAAACACACACTCTGTGGTGGACTGAGGGGTTGAGCATCTCTCTCCCTCTTTATCTTTGTCAGATCCAGCTAGTGGAAGATGGATCCAGTGCCACCTCTCCAGACACGCCAGAGTCTGCCGCTGTCAAGTTCCTGCCCAAGCAGAAAGGTGAGCTGGAGAACGAAGCTTTATACTGTAGTTTAAGCCTGCTACGTGGTCTGGGCCCATATTCGTAAAGCGTCTCAGAGCAGCAGTGCTGATCTAGGATCAGTTTTGCCTTTCATATCTGGTACTCATAGGCTCCGCTCATAAGGCTACACTGTAAAACTTTACCTTGATGTTACTAAAAAATGATTTATAAATGTTTTTTATAAAAGTAGTTTATAAACTATAATGAGTTTGTTCGTTATAATCTCAAAATCGTGTTTTTTTTCCCCCAGACATCCCTGAGACTCCGAAATCAGTCAAACAGGTGCAGTAACAATACAGACAGTATATGGTTGGTTTTAGAAAGACTTCTACCCCTGTGCTGACTTCTACCCCCCGTGCTCATTTCTACCCCTGTGCTGACTTCTACCCCCGTGCTCACTTCTACCCCTCTCTTTACCCTACTCCCCCCCCCCTCAAATACCGTTACAGATGCACATTCCCAAAAAGGTATAGATATTTAAAGGATTCTCCCCTGCCTTGCCATGTTGCCATGTTGCCTGCTTGTCACCTTTTCTTTTCCAAAACATTAGCATAATTCTTTTCCCGGGGTCATATTTTTGCTCAGCAGCAATATATTTTCTGTAGTTTATACCTCAACTCTTCACATGGACATTTTATTGACTTCATGAGATTTGTATTTCACATTTCCAGACTAATTATTTAGATTATAATTATTATTTTTTTACCTTTCAGAGACAAGTGTATGCTTGCTTTGTGATGCGGTGTGTTTGTGCCTGCACATCACTTGGGATTTGAATTGAACTCATTTGATATACTTTTTAAAATCAACTTCACCCACTAATCTATTACAGTATGTCTTCATATTTTGAACATAATACTTATGGTCACTACATACTTCCATAAAGACTTAAGTGGTTAATCCAGTAGCACACAGTCGTAATCCTGCCTGTAAAGTGATCTGTGTGTAGACTAATCTTAACCCTGTCTGTTTCTGTTCCTCTTGTACTGCTAATTGCTGCCCTTGCGTCCTCTGCTGGGCCTATGTCTATCTGTGTGTGTGTGTGTGTGTGTGTGTGTCCGTCCTCTATCCTCTCCTCTGCCTCCTCCAGTTCGTAACCCGCCGTAGTACCAAGGTGAGCTTTTGAACATCAGACATTCAGTGAGGTAACAGGGGTACTATAAGAGGGAAGAGTTCACCTGCCTGTTACTTTGTATATCATATGAACTGAAACACGGGTTATAGCTCTTAGATGTGGATGTTGTAGGAATGTGACAGATTAGGAATGCAACAGGTTATCTACAGTCTAGAAATTATGTTTAGAGTGAAATATTCCTGCTACAATGTACGTCATATAGGTCTACTCCGATAGTAGCCAATATTTAACATGCAGTATGTTACACTCGTTACATGACGTGTGGGTATCTGCATTGGCCTAACTATAGAATGCGAGTGTAGTAGAGTGTATAAAGTTGATATAGAGAATGCAGCAGCAGACAGTTCGTCAAGCCTAACAAGTGTCTACTCTATCACACACAACAACAGTTGAACACTCCTGGTCGCCTCTCCTCCTCCTGCTCCCTCCCCTCCCTCCTCATGGTACGTTCCAGGCCTCATGGTACGTTCCCCTCAGGGAGAGACCATCTCAGGTCCTGGAGGGGTGAACTCTGGTTCTTCTGGTCATTGGTCAAAGGTCAAATTCCCTACAATAACTGGAATGACTACAGCATATATAGTTGTTTTTTCAACCAAGTCCCCACAAAAGGGAAACTTACGACTGTAGTTTAGCTACCATCTACGACCAGGGTTCACCCTTTTCCGCATAGTTCAGTTAACCTGTGCCAGTTCCTTCAAGGACAGTTGATACTTTTTAGTGTAGGCCAGATGAGCACAGTACGGGGAGACTTATATGGCACTGGGTGTGGCGTTCTATCACCTGTGTGCCACGTGTGTTGACTCACTATGACAGGTTCACTTTACCATGGGTTGACCTGAGTTCACCTGGGTTTGTTCCTCTGTTCTTAGCCTGGGTGACAGTCTGTTTCTGCTCTCTTGGCAAGAACACAAACGGATCTAGGACCAGGCTATGTACCTGTGTTCTGGGTGGCAGTCTGTTTCACTATGATCACTGGGATTAACAGGTAATGGTACTGTCTCACGGATGTAGTTTTCTCTTTGACATGCATTTACTTTTATTTCTTCCTGTTCTCTTCCCTTTCTCTTTCTGTCTTTTCTCCATCTCTCTCTGCCCTCCTCTCCCCCCTCTTCCCCTCCCCAGACCCCCCGAGTCTTAGCCACCCCGACCTCTGGTCTGTCCAGCTCTCTGTCCAGGGAGGATGTCAGTGAGGGCGGCCTGTCTTCCAAGGGTGCACTGGGGGCTCCCGTCGTCCCCCTGCCCAGCGGCACCCCTGCCACGCCCGGAGCTCCTCCCCCTGCCACCCCTAGCAAGGTCAGTCCACAACCCTCCACACTGGCCAATCAGATCCTTACCTAAGGTAGTGTACACCGATTCGTGTTCTGGAGAGTTACAGTGTGTACTGTGTGCAGGCTTTTGTTCTAAGACAGCAGGAAAACACCATAGGCAAATAATCATTGGCAAGTTGATGGATGTTTCTAGTGCTGGGTAGGAACAAAAGCCTGCACAGCCTAAAGCTCTCCAGAACCAGAGTTTGGCCCAAAGAATCACCTCAATCCATTGTTTCCTCATTTGTCATATACATAATCTGTTGACTGTCATTGTAAACAGGCTGAGCCTCCCGTATCGAAGCAGGTAGGGTAACAGTATCTGGACGCATGCGTAGATCTGGCCTGGGCATGTTGTTTGAATAACTAACAGAGTTCACAGGGTGTTTCAGAAGAGTGCTTCTCTTCAACCTCACTACTACTACACTTCCCCAATGTGCCCACAGTGTTTCTTTGGTTTCATGGCAGTATAAATATGTCACTGTAGCGATGGTCCTTGGTGGTGGGAGCATGTATTTGAGCTGTGTGGTGTGGGGGTTTTGTATGCGGGTGCTGTAGACTCCAGTCACTCTCTGAGATGTCCACAATCCCCTCTTTCATGGTTAAAAATGCCTTTCCCATTTTATCACAAATCAACATGTAGTGATTATTTGTGTGCTCCTACCTCTTCTCTCTCTCTCTCTCTCTCTCTCTCTCTCTCTCTCTCTCTCTCCCCCCACTTATTCTGTTCTTCCCCCAGGAGGAGGAGTCTCTGCGAGGTCAGGTGAAGGACCTAGAGGAGAAGCTGGAGACCCTGAAGATGAAGCGGGCGGAGGACAAGGTCAAGCTGAAGGAGCTGGAGAAATACAAGATCCAGCTGGAGCAGCTGCAGGAGTGGAAGACCAAGATGCAGGAGCAGCAGACTGACTTGCAGAAACAACTCAAAGAGGCCAAGAAGGTAACAAGTACTAGTACCCACCATAGAAATGAATAAACTTTGGTGACTCTTTATGGGTACCTGTCCACTTTCCCTATTAGATTATATTAGATAAACATTTTCAATGAACAGTAAGTCATTATATTATTTTTGGCATCAGTTCTTATTTTTCTTACAGGGTAACTGATGTAATTGTCTTGTATGTAAAGTGAGATTACTGATGATGTCAACTCTCGTCTTTCAGGATGCTCGGGAGGCCCTGGAGTCGAAGGACCGCTACGTGGAGGAGATGTCAGACACGGCGGACGCCATCGAGATGGCCACACTGGACAAGGAGATGGCAGAGGAGCGGTCAGAGAGCCTGCAGGTGGAGGTGGAGTCGCTGAAGGAGAAGGTGGAGGAGCTCACCATGGACCTGGAGATAATCAAACACGAGGTTGAGGAGAAAGGTCAGAGTTCACAGTTCACTCTACAGGGTGATAGTATTCATTGGTTGGTAGTGTGTTGACATACCCTAAGGGGAAAAATAAAGTTTTAATTGAATTGACCTTATAGCAAACATTACCAAATTTGGAAGCAACACAATTATGATTGTGAGGTTGAGGAGAAAGGTCAGAGGTCACTAGTAGTGTTTTGATGTAAAAGATTGCTCAATTTATGGAGTCTCGTCCTTCCTGGAGTTTAATGTCAATCCCTTTTTTTACTACAGGGATTATTGAGTAGCTACCCAAATGTGTATATATAGATATATTTCTTTCCCTAACAAGAAACACACAAAAGTAGCTATAATTATCCAGTATTGCTTGGCAAAGTTGAAACGTAACCTAACTTAATTGCTTCACCAGGTTCTGACGGAGCTGCCTCCAGTTACCATGTCAAGCAGCTGGAGGAGCAGAACAGCAGACTGAAAGAGGCTCTGGTCAGGTGAGTGTGTTTAAAATACTCCACCAAACTCTCCCTTGAACATGCATTTTACTCTGGGATTAAAGCTTAATCTGTGTCCTGAAAACCAGCCCTTAAGTTTCCCTTTGGTTGGAGCTTGAACATAACTATCTCTCCTCCCAGGATGCGCGACCTGTCGTCCTCTGAGAAGCAGGAGCATGTGAAGCTCCAGAAGCAGATGGAGAAGAAGAATGGAGAGCTGGAGACGCTGAGGACCCAGAAAGAGAACCTACAGGAGGAGATGAAGCAGGCTGAGGCCACCATTGATGAGCTGAAGGAGCAGGTTAGATATATGGATGGATGGATGGATGGATGGATGGATGGATGGATGGATGGATGGATGGATGGATGGATGGATGGATGGATGGATGGATGGATATAGTACTAGTCAATGTCAAGAGTGTGCAAAGCTGTCATCAAGGCTAAGGGTGGCTACTTTGAAGAATCTCATATATATTTGTTTAACAGTTTTTTGCTTACTACATGATTCCATATGTGTTATTTTATAGGTTTGATGTCTTCACTATTATTCTACAATGTAGAAAATAGTAAAAATAAAGAAAAACCCTTGAATGAGTAGGTGTGTCCAAACGTTTGAATTTTCCAAGCTGTTTAAAGGCACAGTCAACTTAGTGTATGTAAACTTCTGACCCACTGGAATTGTGATATAGTGAAATAATCTGTCTGTAAACAATTGTTGGAAGAATTACTTGTGTCATGTACAAAGTAGATGTCCTAACTGACTTGCCAAAACTATAGTTTCTTAACATGACATCTGTGGAGTGGTTGAAAAATTAGTTTTAATGACTTCAACCTAAGTGTATGTAAACTCCTGACTTCAACTGTATGTATTTAAAAGGTTCTATATCATTTAGATTTGATTGTGTTGTGTGTCCCAGGTGGATGCTGCTCTCGGGGCAGAGGAGATGGTGGAGACTCTGACTGAGAGGAATCTGGATCTGGAGGAGAAAGCCCGAGAGCTCAGAGAGACCGTCACAGACCTGGTGAGTTGAAATCAACATTACCGCCATGTCAACCCTGTTACCGTCATGTCAACCCTGTTACCTTGTTACCTTCATATCAATGTCAACCCTGTTACTTTGTATGGTTGGAGTAGTCAGTGATTTGTTGAATATCAACTCTGTTAGTATGTTGACCTCTGACCTCACCCGCCCTTCCAGGAAGCGATCAATGAGATGAATGACGAGCTGCAGGAGAACAGCAGGGAGACTGAGATGGAGCTGAGAGAGCAGCTGGACCTGAACGGAGCCAGGGTGAGAGAGGCCCAGAAGAGGGTGGAGGCAGCTCAGGAGACCGTGGCTGACTATCAGCAGACCATCAACAAGTACCGGGAGCTCACCACCAGCCTACAGGTACAGACTTTGAATGATTTATTTCAGTGTAGTGTCAATACAACATGCAATAGGAAGAAGGACACTTAAAAACACTAACAAGCATTGTTAATAATTTAAAATACTATTCTGTGAACTTGTTTGTCACAGTCAGGGTTTTACTGACATCCTGAATACATCAGGCAAAATGGGAAATGTCTTGTTAGGTGACTGGTTTCTTTTGGTTATTTGTATATAAATTGTGTGTGTAGGATACCAACAGGGAGCTGACCAGTGCGCAGAATGCCAACGCAGAGCTGGTCCAGCAGCCTCCTGCTGAGCTGTTTGACTTCAAGATCAAGTTCGCTGAGACCAAGGCCTATGCCAAGGTAAGGTATTTTTTTTACATACAATATTTATCTGTGAATGTATTAGTTTAAAGACCTGTTATTCCAGGATGTGTGACATTTTGTTACACCATTACAACAAAAAATAACGTGTTTATCCTATCCACGTGTGTCTCTCCAGGCCATCGAGATGGAGCTGAGGAAGATGGAGGTGGGCCAGGCCAACAGACAGGTCTCTCTTCTCACTTCCTTCATGCCCGACTCCTTCCTGCGTCACGGAGGAGACCATGACTGTATTCTGGTACTCTTGCTCATACCAAGACTCATCTGCAAGGTATAGAGGGGTGTGTGTGCGTGTGTGTGTATTCCAGTTGATGAGTATTACAAGCTCGGAATTTGACAAGGAATGTGTGTGTGAGTATTTAAGATTCTTACTCTATGTGTGTGTGTCTTCCTCCCTCCCTATAGGCTGAGTTGATCAGTAAGCAGGCCCAAGATAAGTTTGATCTGAATGGCAACCCAGTGGAGAGGACTGGGCTGAAGATGAGAGGACCACCTGGAGAACAACTCAGCTTCGCCTCTGGACTGGTGTACTCTCTAACCCTGCTACAGGCCACGCTTAACAAATATGAACAGTAAGGAGGATAGAATGTCACCTATACTTCTAAGACAGTATCAGCATATTGAAGTGGCTGCTTTCTCTCTCTCTCTCTCGCAGTTTTCCTTGGGTTGGGTTTATTTCAATCCTGCCCACAGCTGGCAGCACACGGACATATCTTAATGCCCATGATCAATTTGGTTTGACATTCGATATCCCTATGGGGTTAGTTGGGGACCATCAGTAAATGACACAATATTGGACAATATTTTTAAAAGGTCAGTAGCTCCAAATTTCAATGACTTAACCTTAAACCAACTATAAATTGTAGAAATGCATATACAAATATTGAAAGCATTTAATGAGAACTTAAAGATGTGCAACATTTACGTTGTGTAATTTATTGACGATCCCTAACTAGCCCCAGAGAGAGGCTATCCAATGCCAAACCAACTTTGTCACGGTTGCACACCAGCCAGCTGAAGCTAATTGGTATAAAAAGTTGACTAGCACTAGCTAGCCTGGGCGACTTCACGACACAAGACCTGATTAGTTATTGTTCTGGAAATTCCTACTGAGAGAGAATTTGTCATTTCTTCAAACAATCATCTTTATTTAACATCAATTAATTATCATCAATTAATGAGTACGTCGACCGCACATTCTAAGTTGTGTTGCTGAGTGCTTAACTGATAATGACAAAACAGACATCTTTATATAAGACACAAAATGCTTCCCATACATGGCTGGCTCCAACCCCTCCCATATAGATTGGGTGGCCTCCTAAGTCACTTTGGAGTCATTCTATGGTCGTCTGTATGGGGGTGATGTCTTAACCCCACCCTGGCTTAGTCTCCCAGATGAACAGAGAGAATGAGGGTTTATGTTCCACCAGAATGCCAGCTCCTAGACAAACAGGAGACATCCAACGCACCTCAAACGCACCACTAAGACCATAGACATTTCTCACCATCAGTCAGGTATATAATCCCTATTAATATCAAACAAATCAGGTAAATATGTAATCTTTCTGTCACATTATCTAGAAGGGTGAGTGACTAACTTTTACTGTTTTGGCAGAGTGAATGTACAAACACTTGCCACGTGCGAACACACACGAGAGACCCACATTTAACCCCCCCCGCCCCCAGAGAAGTATTGTTTAGTTCCAGTAATGGCCACTTCATTTCTTCCCGAAAACGAGGCCAAATCAGGAAGTTCAGCCCCCCTTTAATGTGGAATACATTTTCTTCTCTCTCCCTCAGAGCTCTGAACTGCTGCAGTTTGGAGGTGTATAAGCGGATGGGGACTCTCTACTCAGAGATGAGTGTCCATGAGCGTTCCCTAGACTTCTTTATAGACCTCCTACACAAAGACCAGCTGGACGAGACTGTACACGTGGAGCCTCTCACCAAGGCCATCAAGTACTACCAGGTAGGCAACATGCGCGCACACACACACTTCATACACACCCTGAACAGTCGACAGAGAACACACTCAACACACACACACACACTCACTCTTGTTGACACTCCATATATAATACACAATTGACCGTAACACCGTACCATTATTTGGATAGTTACTTGACCACTCTTGACAGAGAACACGCTCTGTCCACTCAATGGTGCTCAGTCTCTCAACTCTACACACACCTCAACACTGAAATACTATCAAGCCTTAATCAGTGCTATTAAAAAACCACTCCAGGTTGTGTAAGGCCTTGTAAGCCACTCATCGACTGACCTGTTTTATTTTGCAGCAACTGTACAGCATCCACCTGGCTGAGCAGACTGAGGATTGCACCGTGCAGCTGGCTGACCACATCAAGGTACAACCATCCTTCATCAACAAAAGCACTCTTACATGTTTATATTAAGATAAACATTATTTTCTTAATTTTTCAATTTTTTTAAAGTCCCTCCCTAACCCTACCCTTGTAGCCTATTACAAACATCACATCTTCTCTAAATTCAGTTATAACACTGAACTGAATTTGACCTCTGACCTTTTGAGTGCGTTGGACTGCATGGGTGCTGAGGTGGTGCGTCTCAGGGCGTTCCTACACTACTTAAAATCGAATAAATCTCTCTCTCGCTCTGTAGTTCATCCAGAGTGCGTTGGACTGCATGGGTGCTGAGGTGGTGCGTCTCAGGGCGTTCCTACAGCCGGGGCAGGAGGGGGCTGACCTGAACATCCTGCTGAAGGACCTAGACACATCCTGCAGGTCTAATACAATACTAATATTTCATTTCTATGTTGGTCTATGTATCTCTATTTATATTTCTATGTTATTTACCTCCTCCAGCGACATCAAACAGTTCTGCAAGAAGATCAGACGCAGGATGCCAGGGACCGACGTGCCAGGGGTGCCCGCCGCTCTAGCCTTTGGCGCACCGGTATGTGCCCTAGTGCCATGCTTAGGTCTTACGTTTAGGTTGGAGAGCTTTAGCCAATGGGCCAAGTGTTTCACAGTAGCTAAAGTACAGTAATGCAACACAACTACTGCATGAAAATTTGACTGACAGCTCTGTGGACCAATGGCAGGTGTCAGAGACTCTAACGGACTGCAGGCGTCAGCTGACGCGGGTGGTTGCCGTGCTACAGGAGGTGGCGGCGGCGGGGGCGCAGATGATCGCCCCTCTAGGGGAACAGGAGGGGCTCAACACCCTCAAACTGGAGGACGTGGCCTTCAAGGCTGTTGAACAGGTACTGTGACCATAGACTGAATATAGATTGAACATGGACTGATTATTGCATGTTTGCAATTGACTACCATTGCAGTTGGACTGCAAGGAATCATTTGTCTAAGGCACTGCGTCGCAGATCTGAGGCGCCAATACAGCCTGGGGTTCGGCCGTGACCTGGAGGCCCATAGGGCGGCGCACCGGGTTAGGGGAGGGTTTGGCTGGGGGACTTTCCTTGGGTTATCACGGTCTGGGCGACCTGCAAGCTGACTTTGGTCGTCAGTGGAACAGTGTTTCCTCCCAACAGTGGCTTCCCGGGCTAAGGCGGGTCATGTTTTGGACGATGCATGTCTCGACCTTTGCCTCTCCTGAGCTCGTTGGCGAGTTGCAGCGATAAGACAAGATCGTAACTACCAATTGCCTATCATGAAATTGGGGAGAAAAATCTGGTGAAATTATATTAACCAAAAAATATCACCTTGCATCCCAAATAACTTCTGCGTGATCAAGAGTAGTGATTCTGTCTTTTGCTCAAACTGACCCCTTCAAACACGCTGACAGTCTCTGTATCTCGCTCCTCTCCAGGTGTATGGGTCCCAAGGCCTGAACCCCCATGAGTGTCTGCGTCAGTCCTGCAGCTCTGTCATCTCCACCATGAACAAGATGGCTACCGCCATGCAGGAGGGAGAGTATGACGCTGAGAGACCACAGGGAAAGGTACATACGGGACTAGGGCCGGGGGAAGTAGGACTCTAGGTGGGAGGTACGGCTCTTTTTCTAGCCTTTCAAAACTAAGAATCTGTTATATGTTTGCCCCTCATTGAACTGACATTAACAATTGATTAAATTCCTGTTTCTCCCCCGTCACTCTCTCCCCCCCGCACTTCCCCCATCCCTGCATAGACTCCCCCGGTAGAGGCTCGTGCGGCGGCCCTCAGGGCAGAGATCACTGATGCAGAGGGTCTGGGAGTCAAGCTGGAGGACAGAGACACGGTCATCAAGGAGCTCAAGAAGTCCCTCAAGATCAAGGTACGGAGGTGTCTCTCTTTCACTCCGTTAGTCTCATCCTTTTTCTTACACACACACACACACACACACACACACACACACACACACACACACACTTGTCCCTCACATGCACATACCCTCACCTATCACATTAGCACGTGCGCTAACTCTCCATCTCTCTCCCGCCATCCTGTCTCTCTACCCCAGGGCGAGGAGTTGAGTGAGGCCCACGTCCGTCTCAGCCTGCTAGAGAAGAAGCTGGATACGTCCACTAAAGACGCAGACGAACGCGTGGAGAAGATCCAGACCAGACTGGATGAGACCCTCGCCCTGCTCAAGAAGAAGGAGAAGTAAGACTGGAAAACAGGGAGGAAGACTGGGGAACAGGGAGGAAGACTGGGGAACAGGGAGGAAGACTGGGGAACAGGAAGGAAGACTGGGGAACAGGGAGGAAGACTGGGGAACAGGGAGGAAGACTGGGGAACAGGGAGGAAGACTGGGGAACAGGGAGGAAGACTGGGGAACAGGGAGGAAGACTGGGGAACAGGGAGGAGGACTGGAGAACAGGGAGGAAGACTGGGGAACAGGGAGGAAGACTGGAGAACAGGGAGGAAGACTGGGGAACAGGGAGGAAGACTGGGGAACAATGGAAGGAAGACTGGAGAACAGGGCGGCTGTGGGGAGGAAGGAGGATGTTGTAGAATCGGGACACTTCTGTCGGTGTATAGTTGTGTACAATGAGTTTTGCTTTCTCCTATCCCAGTGCCTTTCAGATCCACATAAGGGAGACGCTAGAGAGGAGGAGGGGTGAAGATGGTAGATAGTCTGTTTGGTGGGGAGATGGCGTATGTTCACCTAATAGAATAGTTTTGTATTGTGGCCTGTTGTAGAGCCAGAAGAGGAGACATCGTTTTAATTCACATAGTAAATGTATTAGTGTTATATTGATCAAATATTTGCGTATAACCAAGGTTTTTTTTTTTTTTTCACTCTCCCTCTGTCTCTCCCTACCACCTTGCCGGCATCCATTTCGCCCTCCCCAACCCAGGGAGTTTGAGGAGACCATGGACGCCCTGCAGGCAGACATTGACCAGCTGGAGGCGGAGAAGGTGGAGCTGAAGCAGCGTCTCTCCACCCAATCAAAGGTGACCATCGAGGGCCTCAGGGGCCCGCCTGCCTCTGGCATCGCATCCATCGTCACGGGAACTGCCGGAGGTGAGTTCTTTTGATACCTCTATAACACACCTTTATACCTCTATATATACCTCTATAACACACCTTCATACCTCTATAACACACCTTTATACCTCTATAACACACCTTTATACCTCTATAACACACCTTTATACCTCTATATATACCTCTATAACACACCTTTATACCTCTATAACACACCTTTATACCTCTATAACACACCTTTATACCTCTATAACACACCTTTATACCTATATAACACACCTTTATACCTCTATAACACACCTTTATACCTCTAACACACCTTTATACCTCTAACACACCTTTATACCTCTATAACACACCTTTATACCTCTATAACACACCTTTATACCTCTATAACACACCTTTATACCTCTATAACACACCTTTATACCTATATAACACACCTTTATACCTATATAACACACCTTTATACCTATATAACACACCTTTATACCTCTATAACACACCTTTATACCTCTCACATTATACAATCACTCATAATATACACTCACATTCCGATTAAACTGTTTCAGAAGATTGACATGTAAAAAGCCATGTAGGGTTGGGGGCGAAATCAACTTTTGTCGTGAATTTGAACTTATAAAATCGCCTTATGTTTTTAGTTTGAAACGATTCTTTTTGATTAGAGGAACGAATCAATACACACCAACTTTCCATTCTTAAAATCTGCTGGATCTGTCTGAGCTGGGTCTGTCTGAGCTGGGTCTGTCTGAGCTGGGTCTGTCTGAGCTGGGCCTCTCTGAGCTGGATCTGTCTGAGCTGGATCTGTCTGAGCTGGCGTGTTTGTGTAAATTATGTCTATGGTGTGGAAGCCAGTAGGGAAACTGGGCATCTACCACCTCACTGTCAGTTAGGTGGGGGTGGATGTTTGCTTTTTTTTTTGTGAACCGGCGATTCATAACGTTTGAATCCATTTTCTGACCAATGCACGCTAGACCACTGCGCCACTTGGGAGCCCAAAGTTGACGTCTCTGTCCATGAGTCATACAAGTACATTGAAATTACTTAGGAACTGTGCATAGTTTGGAGAGGTGTGCGTGTGTGTGGCCACTTGAAGACACCAGTTAGACGTCTCACTCAAACACATGTAATCGTTGTTTCTCATCTTGCACCTACTCCAAAATGTTACTGAATGTATCAAGAGGATTTTTAGATTTTGTTATTTACAAATGCTGTGAAAAGTACAGTAAATGTAAAATGCACACATAAGCTTTTTTTTTTTTTTTTTGGTATCCTAGCTTTGCCATTGAGGAACTGAAGCAAGCACACTTGTAGTTTTTTGTTTGGAACACAGCCCTGCGTCCCAACCATCACACAATTACTGCTGTTTACGCAATCCAAAACCCGTTCCATTATAAATCGCAAACTAGGTCAGATTTGAAGCTTATTCTATTGCCAACATGGCTAGCTAAGTTATAAAATATGATATTACAGTGAAGACAATTCAGACAAACATATTGTAATTTTAGGATACATAGAATGGAGTCATGAGTGCATTCAAGTGTGTGTTCCGCGGCTAATTTTCTTCACACAGGCTCATTCTGTTCAGGACAACCCAGGGTTTAGAACGCATGTCATCCTTGTAACTGTAGATCAAACATAGCCACCATAACCGGGTGTGTGGTTTTCTTGTATGACGTCAAAGCGGTATTTATTATAATTCTTAACGTCTCATCTTTCAGAACACATCTGCTAGCATCTGTATAGCACGTTACTGCACAGTCACTGCTTTCCAATTGATCAATGTAAATCAGCCATGTCAGCCTGTATAAGGGAGGATGAGCTGTGAGTGGAAAGGGCTACTTCTTTTATGAGGTTTCCATTAATAATGCTTTGCTCAACTGTAGCCTAATTGTTTGTTTACCATGTTTTTAGGTTATTAATGTTATTCAAATAAAACGTAACATTCTGAGATAGCCTTGAACTCTGTAAAAGTTTAAATAGGAGTGGTATCGTCTGTCACATCACCATTGATGGCTATCAATCGCCCAATCCTAAAGCCATGTTGTGGTTTAAGGTTTATAATCGGCTAAATATGTTCTGACTGTTTTTCCCTCTTCTCTCCTCCTCCCGCCCCACCTCCCTCCCTGCTCTCCAGTGGGTGTTGCCCCAGGAGTAGGGGGTCTGTCTGGGCCGATGCAGGTGGTGGACTCCCCTCTCCTCCGTCAGCAGGTGGAGACCCAGAGACTGGGCATCAAACACCTGAAGAACGAGAACAACAGGCTCAAGGTCAGAATACTGCAGGGAACTGACTCGTGTGTGTGTGTGTGTGTGTGTGTGTGTGTGTGACTTTTAATCATCTTCTCTATTCTGTCCTAATCAAAATATGGATTCATTATTTATCTTGTTACCAGTAATGACAACTGTATTTATGCAGATCATTGCTTCTCTTGATGTAGTTAATTGAAAGTAGTCCATTCCTTTATGTATGTTATGTTTCTGACCGTAGTTAGCTCAGTGTTGATGACTGTCTCTGTCTCTTGATAACTCTCTGTACATCTTCTCTCTCCTCCAGGCAGAGAAGATGAGAGCCCAGCTAGCCTCCCTCCCTCCCCTCCAGGTCCCCAAGCTTCCTCTGAGAGATGCCTCCTCCTCCTCTCCCCCTGCTGAGGGGCCTCTCCACGGGGCTCTCTACAGGAAGACAGACCAGCTCCTGGGGACACTGCTCAAGATGAGTGCCGCCGTTAAGGTGGTCGACATCACCGGGAAGACTCCAGGTGGGATGGGATGTTGGCGTGTTTGTTATTGCGTGACAGGAAGACACCAGATCTGTCTGTCTGTCTGTGAAGGGTTTTGTGAGTGCGTAGCAAAGTTTATATTATGCGTTTTTCAATACGTGTGTATTTCTATCTCCTACAGTGAGTGCGAGTGCTCAGCTCCTGGACCAGACAGCTCGACTACAGTCTCTGAGCGATGCTCTGGACAAACTGAAGGTGACCTGAATTTATATGATCAAACCCTAATAATAATAATAATAATAATCATAGTATTTCTCTACACCACATAGATATATTTTGTCCACTATCATGGAAATGGACACAACAGCAAATCTCTCTCCCTCTCTCCTAGGGCGAAGTGTCAGAGCATGTGGTTTCTCAGCAGCCTGGGGCGAAGGTCTCCTCTGACTTTGCCACCTTCCCCATCTCCTCCTTCGTCAAGGTAACAGGGACACACTTCACAGACTGTCTTAGTAGGCACTCAAACAAATACAGTGCAACAGATATCTGGTTTAGGCATAAGACTGTATTTGTTGTCCTTTGACCTCTTGTCCTCAGGCGAAGAAGGAGGGGGGTACGGTGTTTGTAGGGCGCGTGGCCATCCCATGTGCCAAGGGCCAGGAGCAGGTGCACCGTCTCGTCCTATCACAGCAGCACCTGCAGCAAGTGCACCGCCTCCTCATGACCTAAGACTCCACCCCATTGGCCTGCGTCCACAAGTGACGGCAAGCTCCTCCAATCAGAGCACAGCGGAGGCAAAAAAAAATCCCAGTTTTTTTCTATTGTTCCTCAGATTCTCTCAGGACACACGTTGTGACACTACACCACCTCGTCAAAGGTATCCCACATCTACGCCAAAAAGACACAAACAAGTGTTCTCCTCGAGTTATAATACTTCGTACAGTCATTGTTATTCTCTACCGTTCAGATGTCTTTTTTTAAAGCCGCTTTTGAGTAGTTTTTAGGTGACTTGTAAATGTTGCATCTAGAGTTGATAAAAAGAGGCAAGTTGATAGAGTAGAAATTGGTTAACCATAGGGAAATGGACAGATGGCACAATTAATTGATGCATTGCACTTTTTTTTTTTTTTGGACTCGTGGTGATTATTTTATGTAATCTGTGCATACCAGCAGTCAGGACCAAGGGAATTCACCACTGAAATAAATCTGCCATTTAGCCACGTTTATGTCCGATTCCCGTTTGAGATATTATTTTGACTAATGTATTCAGTCCTGACAGGCTATATCAAACCTAGGGTGTCTGAGAAGGCACCCTATTCCCTAACATGACGTTCCATTTCTAATTCACACACCTTTAACTTTTCTTGCTGATAACTTATGTTCCTGGTTTAATTGAATGAGAAATGCAGGGTGTTTGAATGTCAATCTACCACTAGGACTGCTAGATTAACATAGCTTTCTGTTTGAATCATTTGACGTTTCACTGACTTATAAATGGTTATTATTAGTATTATTCACAACTTCAGTTAGTCATTAAACTACGGTCTATCATATGTACCTGTGTCAAGACCTTTTTAAACAGTCACTTTATGATAGATGAAGAATGCATGCAAGTACTGCATGTCTGGGTGGAAATGAAGACTATTGTAAATGCTGAATAGTCTGGGATGTTGTGGCTAGTGCTGAAAGTTACCTACAGACAATCTCAAAAGCCATTACTGTAGAAGATCAGTGCAAATGTGTCGACCATACATACATACAGTAAGCTGTATGACTGCATCCAAAGCATCAGACTAATAAAGTTCTTAACAAGTAATCCATTTTGTTGGGTAACATTCCTTCCATGACTAAAACACACCACATTAAATCAGTAGTTTTATTGTAAAAAATGTTCCAGTATGCCATGACAATTCTCCAGTGTTTCTAAACATACAACGAACCCCCACAGTGGCAAGAACAAAGGAAACACAATAGAATGTCAAGACCGTTCACCTTAAAAAGCCTTAATAGTAAAAAGAATCTATACAAAAAAATTTTTTTTCAAGAGAAGACAATCCACAGCCCTCTAGAAATGTAGTTAAGGCCCCCCATACACAGAGCAAATGAGACTAATATTTTTTTTTAAGCACCTCCCATACACAATCATGTTAAGATATCATGAGCAAGTAGCATTTGTTTGAATATAATATACAGGGCCTAGAGTTTTTCCTGGTCACATGGTCCAGGAAAAACTCCTGACCCAATGTGCTCCCCCTGAACCATTTGCACAATTCACAGCAAAGAACTACAAGGCCTGTATAAGGGATACCCAGAACTAATGTACAAGAGCTTTCCAGTCAGTATCTGTGGTACTGGTGGGGTCTTTGGCATGTGTACGGGGCATAGTGCATCTTGGGTTGTTTCTTCCTGAGAACGTACTGGTTCTCAGGCCAAGCAGGAGGAGGAGGTAGAGGGAAGTAGGGTCTGGGGTGGTAGGCCTCATTATGCTCCACCAGACTGTAGTGTCCAGCTGGAAGAGAGAAAAGGGTGAGTACTGAACTCATTTAAAGCCCAATCACTCCAGGATTTATACAATTCTTTACTACAGTGCAGAGGCTCTACTTGTAAATCCCTTTTGCTTTAAGCGAAGAGGCTCCAATGGCTAAATGTTCTGCTTCACACAATGGAATGCAGAGGGATAGGTACACAGAACTACACTTAATGGCCGTGTCTGAAATGTGTCTTGCCTACTACGGCCAGAGTCAGAAGTCCCATGTTTACACTAGTGTGCGGATGTGTTCGTCAACTTACTACGGTTCTGGGCCATCCCGTTATCCAGTGAGTGTCTGACTGGGGGATGTCTGTAGACCGGCGTCTGTCTGTTGTTGACCACCTGGGTGTGTCTGTGATGCACCGGGGCAGTCGGCTGTCTGTTGACCAGGCTCGGTCTGTTGGCTTGGTTCTCCTCGAAGCTGAAGTAGCCGGCGCCGAACTTGGGGTTGTCCTCATAGAATTGAATTGTTAATGTGTTGGACATTGTGAAATTCACTTAGTACATAAATTGTGACTTGACAATTTAAAGTGCATTTAGAATCGTAACACAGTAAAACAATAAAATTGAATAAATAAAAGCAAACAAAAGGCAAATAGATGTATAAAACATAAACGTCAAATCAGATCAAAGGCCAAGCTAAAAAGGTTGGGTTTTAAGTGCGATTTTAAACCTCACCACTTTTCATAATTTCCAACAACATACCAGTGTCTACATGAGACAACTGTAAATTGTGGTGAAGAGTCCCTTTAAAAACATCAATGGCGTCTGCACCTCTTACCTCATAGAACTGTTCTCCGCAGCCGTTGTATTCCCCTTCCAGAGGCCTGTAGGGCTCAAGGCCCGAGTCCTCAGCAGGATGCCATCCTATGGCTAAAAAAAAAAAGTTGTTCAGTTTAATGTACGTAAGCATTTAACTGTCCTTCCAGATCTGTAGGGCTGAACGACCGAGTCCAATGCAGGCTGCCACCCTGGAGATACAGAACATGAGGAGAGACGGATGTCGTAATTGTAAAGTTAAATTAATTAATACCACATTTTACTTCCCAAAAAAGGTTTCTCAAGAACTGTATTAGGAAGTTGTCATTATAAAAATATCTGACTCATACCTGATAAATTGGGAGTGAAATTGTTTGCCTGAGGCTCGTAGCCGTCATACTGTCCAAACCTCTCTGTTGCCCAGGCAACTGGTGAATTACATGGCAGGGTCAGTACACATTATACATACATTTATCTCTACTCACTGAAAGATTTCTTAGGATCCAAACCCTCCCAGAACCAGTGGTCATTATGCAGTTGTGGGAGTTGGAAATGAATTGAGCAGCGACATCACATTAACTACGCACAGCAGTGCCCTCTAGTGCTTACTCAGGTGCTGTGCACAGAGGGACAGGTGTGAAGGAGGCAAGTCAAGTGATTGTGAGTGACGGCAGCCTTTTTGAAGAGGCATTAGGTGAAGATGCAGGTTAAACTCAACAGTAATCAAGTGAACCAGGCAGTGAACCATGCAGTCAGGCAGTGAACCAGGCAGCCAGGCAGTGAGCCAGCCATGCAGTCAGGCAGTGAACCAGGCAGTGAGGCAGTGAGCCAGCCAGGCAGTGAGCCAGGCAATCTCTTTACCACTGCAGTGACCCGGGTTCATCATCCTGGGGTCTGGTCTCCTGAAATCTGGCTCTGGTGGGTAGCACCAGTTGTGTATCACTGAGGGAATGTGATGTGATGGACTCAACGTCACGATAACGCGACATGGTACCACTGTACAGACCAATACAGTGAGGAGGAAGACTCCACTTACCTGTGTTCTTCATCATTATGTTTGCTTTGAACTGCCGCTGCTCTGAATGATCAAAAATACCAGTCTCTTTCAACTGCCAGTAAAATTCAAAACAGACAGGTGATGTGTGTATGTACATTTATTACCAACCGACAGCAGTGGCGGCACAGTGCAGCACCACTCCCCAGGCCTCTGCAGCATGTTGTAGCAGTAAGGTGGTGATGCGTCGGTGGGCCAGAGAGTTCCAGTGGACCCCATCCTTCATGCGGTGCTCGAGCGAGAAGCGGAACTGGAAGTGGAGGTCCAGGACGTCGAGGCCGTAGGCGTCGGCCATTTTGCTGCTGTAGAAGTTGGCATGGATCACGTCGTAGCGCAGCGTTGGGCCCCTCTGCTCTATCTGGTTGGGAGAAACAAAAGGCTTTAATGGTTCTTTGGCGTCTCCTCAGTGTAGATTGTCACACACACACACCATTGTTGTTGTGCATTGTACATCATTTACTATACAATTGGGCAATTACTGGGTCACATTCAATAGGAGCGAAGCATTCAAGTTTGGGTAACATATCAAGATTGTTCCAATTCCCTGCCTATTGAACACTACCCTGCCTATTGAACACTACCCTGCCTATTGAACACTACCCTGCCTCGTCATCTACCTCGGGGACGAAGAAGCCCCCAACGATCCTCTTCCCCAGGGGCATGGTCATGTTCCATATGACCAGACATTCAGGAGGCAGGATGGCGTTCATCTTCTCCATGAAGTTGTGCAGATTCTCCTTGTACTCAACGTGCCATGTAAGGTCGTACCTGGTTGAGAAGACAAGACCAGGGACGCAAACTGGTGACGAAAAATCGGTGTATACTGCAAGAAAATGTGCCTATTTTTAGGATGAAGTTGTCACAGTACCAACATTTTGCTCGAAATTGTGATACCAGGCCAAGTACCACTGAATAGTATCGGGGTACCACAGGGTTAGCCCTGCCCCCCCCCCCCCAGGACAACTGTTCCTGTTTTCGATACGTTCTGCACGTGTGCTGCACAAAACTCTACCCAATACAAGACATTGACTTCAACGTCACACTTCAGTGTTCCCCTAGGATATTTTTCAGCAGCGGCAAAGTTAGCGCGTTGGGTGGCGGGGCGTAGTAGTGGCTGTGGACAATGGAGCGGTCTCCCGACTGCAGATTTTACAGGCCCTCTTGGCCGCCGAGAAAACGTTGCTGTTTTAAAAGCTAATTTCCTGCAATTATAGACATTTTGTCATGGTTTTATGCCAAATAAACATTTGGGGCATTTTAGATTCTCCCTGACTGTCTAGTTTTTATTTTGGCGATTGTTAGTTCTCAAAGATGCTTTTATAACGTTTTACCATATTTTTGGGGAGTGGTGACACGATTAAACATGGTTGTTTTATCAAACAGCCAATGAGTAGTTTAAAACTGCCCGCGACATAGTTTATACAATTATATAATATGTGCGCCAATTGAATGGGATTTGGGCTAGAAACATGCGGTGTTCAGTGATGTAAATGCGCAAGCATGACTGTCACTGTGCTCTGCATTTCAGGCAGGATGCTTGACAGGAAAGCCATGTCAGACTGGACCGCTTGTTCTTAAAGAAGAACTTAAAAGGTGTCTATGTATCCACTTCACTCGCGCTGCGAACCACTCCAATAATTAATCAAATGTAATAACAAAAACTCCATCACTCACTGCACACCCCAGTTCGCCAACAAGGCTAAATCACATTTTAAAAACAGACAGATGCGCAGAAAGAAGAGACGGAGGGAAGCTAATGGCTGGTTAGGGGATATGCTCACAGCTGTCACGTGATATTGGATGAAGCGCTCATTGATACACGCGTCTGCGCACTTTGTCAGACCCTCCCGAAAAGTGGTTTGAGTCCTTGAAGACACCGTTGAAACCACCACATCCATGACTAGGATTGTATCTAGAAGGGAAACAGCAAATTTGGACATAGCCAAATAAAAATAAGTAGTGAAAATGTGCTTATGTCATCAGTCCAAACAAGAAAATAAACAAATATTTTGCACGTTTTTAAGCCAAAAATTTTCAAATGCTAAATGCCTTTCCACATAATTCAAAAGTTGTTTAACTTTTCATGTCTTTAAATCCATAATATCAAAAAACAAGTTGTTGGAACTAGCCTAAATATTGCCGAAAACTAAAAAGCACTGTTTTTCAAAATAATATAATGAGAAAAGGAATTGGTTATATTTCTTATTACTGGTAATGTGGGTGGGGCTAGACCTGTAGTCCAATCTCATTGGCCATATGCATATCCTGTCCAACCTAGCTTTCAAAATAAGAGTTGTGTGTTTGTTGTGAAAGCAAAGGATTATGATATACAGTACGTTTGGAAAGCTTAGGATACAAGTGTACGCCCCTATGTATGGTTATGTGTTTTAAGCCATAGATATAATACCAAGGTTTTAAGCATACTATTCCATTTAGGTTAGTGGGCCAAAAACATTCCCCTTGCAGCCACTCAGTTGCGGCAACTTTTTGGTCAGAAAAAGATCACGTTAATCTACTGAGGCAAAAAGGACAATGTTGGTGTATTGAACTGTGCCTATAACCTGACAGTATCTATTGCCAACTGAACAGAGGCATTGTCCATTTCAGCACCACGGAGCTTCGCTATAGGCGTACCTGTGACAATGAGTGGAGATGCAGGAGAAGCGCTGTCCATTAAGCTGTACTGAATATGGCCAGGCGCGTGGCATTAACATGTTCAATTCAGTAAGAGAAAAGTTGCGAATGGAGAGTTGAAAATGGGAAGGGATGGCCAGAAAGGCAATTTGGGGGAAAGATTTGGTCTTATGGTCCAAGCGGCTCTACGCCCGTTTTCAAATATGCCCATATGCCCAAAATAATTAAATGTGTAAATGTTTTAATTGTGTTTGTACTCTAAAAAATGAAGTCCTACATTATAGTAGGCTACTTTTTGGCCGTTTTAACTGTTATATGATGTTATTTGGTGATAATGACATACCTCTACAAACAAACGTATAAACCATCTAACAATTAAAGGTCAAAGTCGTAATAGTATAAATTAAAAAAGGCCATCTTTTATTTAAGCAGACTAACTCTACACTAGGGGTCGGTTGGGAGGGGAACTGGCGAGGGGGCGGTTAGAGTACGTAGGTTAGCCGGGCTGTCTAACGCCTCCCACAACGTTCGCTTCTGCGATGCCTGGACTGGACACCCTGGGACAGCGGCGAAAGCAGACAGGGCGGCTGGTGGTTTGTCTGCGTTTTCTGGACATTGTCAATGATAGGCTAGGTAAGACTATGAATGACTTTGAGACTGGCTGGGGGTCTGTTATATAAAGGCGGCACTACAGTGCCTTTCCAAAACACAAAAACCAGGAAGATACAAAACACAGCGAAATATAAAGTGGCCTATCAATTAAGAAAATCGGCATAAGATTATAGAAGATCGCCCCGCGGCTAAGAATCCTTAGTGTAATAGGTACAGTGCATTCCAAAAGTATTCAGACCCCTTGACTTTTTCCAAATTGTTACGTTACAGCCTTATTCTAAAATGGATTAAATTATGTTTTCCTCAATCTGCACACAATACCCCATAACGACAAAGCGAAAACAAGTTTACATTTTTGCAAATGTAAAAAAAAAAAAAAAAAAAAAAAAAAAAAATCACATAACTGTTCTGCTATGAGACTCGAAATTGAGCTCAGGTGCATCCTGTTTCCATTGATCATCCTTGATGTTTCTATAACGTGGAGTCCACCTTTGGTAAATTAAATTGATTGGACATGGTTTGGAAAGGCACACCTGTCTATATAAGGTCCCACAGTTGACAATGCATGTCAGAGTAAAAACCAAGCCATTAGGTTGCAGGAATTGTCTGTAGAGCTCAGAGACAGGATTGTGTCGAGGCAGAGATCTGGGGGAAGGGTACCAAAAAATTTCTGCAGCATTGAAGGTCTCCAAGAACAGTGGCCTTCACCATTCTTAAATGGAAGAAGTTTGGAACCACCAACTCTTCCTAGAGCTGGCTGCCCGGCCAAACTGAGCAATTGGGGGATCAGGGCCCTGGTCAGGGAGGTGAGAAGAACCCAATGGTTACTCTGACAGAGCTCCAGAGTTCCTCTGTGGAGATGGTTGTCCTTCTGGAAGGTTCTCCCATCTCTACAGCACTCCATAAACCAGGCCTTTATCGTAGAGTGGCCAGACGGAAGCCACTCCTCAGTAAAAGGCACATGACAGCCCGCTTTGAGTTTTCCCAAAAGGCACCTAAAGGACTCTGACCATGAGAAACAAGATTCTCTGGTCTGAATGCCAAGCGTCACGTCTGGAGGAAACCAGGCACCATCCCTACGGAGAAGCATGGTGGTGACAGCATCATGCTGTGGGGATGTCTCCCGCAGGGACTGGGAGACTAGTTAGGAGAGGGAAAGATGAACGGAGCAAAGTAAAGTCTCTGAATGTCTGAGTGGTCCAGCCAGAGCCTGCTCCCCATCCAACCTGACAGAGCTTGAGAGGATCTGCAGAGAAGAAGGGGAGAAACTCCACGAATACAGGTGTGCCAAGCTTGTAGTGTCATACCCAAGAAGGCTGTAATCACTGCCAAAGGTGTTTCAACAATGTATTGTGTAAAGGGTATGAATACTTACACTGGAGGCCAAAAGTTTGGAATATTACTCATTCAAGGGTTTTTCTTTATTTGCATTGTAGAATAAAAGTGAAAACAAAATATGAGACAACACATATGGAATCAAATCAGTCCAAATTGGAAAGTTTTGGGTGCCAACCTCAACCATATTGAGATGGTTTGGGATGAGTCGGACCGCAGTGAAGGAAAAGCAGCCAACAAGTGCTCAGCATATGTGGGAAGTCCTTCAAGACTGATGGAAAAGCATTCCAGGTGAAGCTGGTTTAAGAGAATGCCAAGAGTGTGCAAAGCTGTCATCAAGGCAAAGGTGGCTATTTGAAGAATCTCAAATATAAAAATATATTTTGATTTGTTTAACACTTTTTTGGTTACTACGTGATTCCATATGTGTTATGACATAGTTTTGATGTCTTCACTTTTATTCTACAGTCGTGGCCAAAAGTTTTGAGAATGACAAGTATTGGTCTCCACAAAGTTTGCTGCCTCAGTGTTGATGATGGCAATTTGCATATACTCCAGAATGTCATGAAGAGTGATCAGATGAATCGCAAAGTCCCTCTTTGCCATGAAAATGAACTTAATCCCCAAAAAACATTTCCACTGCATTTCAGCCCTGACACAAAAGGACCAGCTGCCATCATGTCAGTGATTGTCTCGTTAACACAGGTGAGAGTATTGACAAGGACAAGGCTGGAGATCTCTCGGTCATGCTGATTGAGTCAGAATAACAGACTGGAAACTTTAAAAAGAGGGTGGTGCTTGAAATCATTGTTCTTCCTCTGTCAACCATGGTTACCTGCAAGGAAACACGTGCCGTCATCATTGCTTTGCACAAAAAGGGCTTCACAGGCAAGGACATTGCTGCTGGTAAGATTGCACCTAAATCAACCATTTATCAGATCATCAAGAACTTCAAGGAGAGAGGTTCAATTGTTGTGAAGAAGGCGTCAGGGCGCCCAAGAAAGTCCAGCAAGCGCCAGGACCGTCTCCTAAAGTTGATTCAGCTGCGGGATCGGGGCACCACCAGTGCAGAGCTTGCTCAGGAATGGCAGCAGGCAGGTGTGAGTGCATCTGCACGCACAGTGAGGCGAAGACTTTTGGAGGATGGCCTGGTGTCAAGAAGGGCAGCAAAGAAGCCACTTCTCTCCAGGAAAAACATCAGGGACAGACTGATATTCTGCAAAAAGGACAGGGATTAGACTGCTGAGGACTGGGGTTTACAAACTCCAAGCACTGATTATGCAAGAATGGCCTGTCAGGATGTGGCCCAGAAGTTAATTGACAGCATGCCAGGGCGTATTGCTGAGGTCTTGAAAAAGAAGGGTCAACACTGCAAATATTGACTCTTTGCATAAACTGAATGTCATTGTCAATGAAAGCCTTTGACACTTATGGAATACTTGTAATTATACATCAGTGTACCAAAGTAACTACTGACATAAAGATCTAAGAACACTGAAGCAGCAAACTTTGTGGAGACCAATGTGTGTGTAATTCTCAAAACTTTTGGCCACGACTGTACAATGTAAAAAATAGTGCAAATAAAGAAAAACCCATGAATGAGTATTATTCAAAACTTTTGACAGTGGCCTAAATTTTGGTTTTGTCATTATGGGGTATTGTGTGTAGATTGATGAGAATATAAAAAAAAAAATCAATTTTAAAATAAGGCTGTAACGTAACAAGATGTGGAAAAAGTAAAAGGGGTCTGAATACTTTCCCAATGCACTGTAGATAGGCAATAGCCTAAAGCTATGGCTGCAAGGGAACAGATTCGTTGTCGTCGCTCATCGTCATCTACCTGTATAATGAGTGCTTTTTTTGTTTTCAGCAATATGACATCTTCCAACGTAAACTTGTTATTTCGGATTTGAAGACATGAAAGGAATATAGGAATTATCCTTAAGCACACGGACTGTCCTCGTCTTGTCTTTCAGTTGATTGCTGCCTTTTCTCGTTGTTGGATTGAGAAGATTAACAATGTAAACAGATCCAGTAGGTATCATGAATGTTAGAAGAAAAAAAGTGTGAAATCTGCAGACATCCTTTTCAGACTGGTCACCTGGAGACGTCCCAGACGCAGGAGTTAACGATGACGACGTCTGGTTTGAGACCGTCTTCGAAGTCCCTCAGGATGCTCTGCATGTAACGCGAGTAGATCCTCGTCAGGAAGTAGAACCGCACTAGGTGGTGGTCCGAGCGGAACTGACGCACCTAGGATCAGGAAGTGCACATGGAAGCCAAGACTTATAAATTGCGTAATTTATGGCCATTCACTGAGGAGTTCCATTTGGCTCCCAGTGCAGCTATACTTCCTAAAGAATCACCGTCTTCTCATCCTAGTGACGCACCTCACGGTATTCCGTCCCATTGGTCATTTGACCCAGCCGTCCACCCTCCACCAGGACGTCCTGCTCAAAGCTCATCTCTCCCTGGTGATGAGGGGGAGAGGGTGGGGGAGAAAGAGAGGGTGAGGTGGTGGAACAAGCTAGGAGAACAAAGTTTAGTCCTGGTATTATTTAATTACAGTATGGCATTATTTTATCTGGTTTATGAGTAGTGCGTGACCCTAGGATGGCACCCAATTAATTCCAAGTGGTTTTAAATGGCCTTTCTCCAATCAAATGTTGTTTTGTTATACTCAACCGAACTATGACAAAACTGACAGTGACGTTTTCATTTATTTAGCACTGTATAATAGCTTTAGACAGTACTGTAAAAAATCCATACCGTTATGTTGATCCATACCGTTATGTTGATCCATACCGTTATGTTGATCCATACCGTTATACCTTAAAAAGACAATACCGCCCAGCCCTAATCTATAGACCCAATTTCTTTCTAGAAACGTTGCATGGCATATCTCCCTTTCACCTACCAAATCTGTGAGTCAAGGTTTACCTTAGTCTTGAGCTGAGCCAAGCTGAGATATTTGTCCTTTTGCAGCAGAAGCACAATGTCCTTATAGACTGAGCGCTGAACTGTGGAGAACACAAATTATGGACATTGACTAACAATGGCAATGTAAGTTCAGTTGTCAATTTGTCATTCAAGGGGTGCCCTACACATTACATTTGATAACCACAGGCTAGGACTCAAACTCAAATCTGGACCCTGGAAGCCAGTTCTACTGCTTTTCTGTTTGTATGCATTAGTTTCCCTCTAATCAGGCACTGATTTAGGCGTGGGACACCAGATAGGTGCAATTCATTAACAGGTCAAAACAGAAAACCAGCAGTCTCATGACCTCGTAGGGTAAGATTTGATACACCTGGGCTCAGGGCTTCTTGGGTCTAGAGATATGAAAGATTGAACCACTGACATACATTGGTTTGTACACTTACTGGAGTCCCCCAGGACAACAACAAACTTGTTGTGTAAGAGGTGGCTGGCTTGCTGCTGGCTCACAGCCTTCATGTTCTCCCTCTGTGCATATCAGACATTACATTTCAAATTGTGTGAGCAATGATTGAATCACAGAGTTCCCGATGCCCGAGTAGCCATTATATAGTTAGTGGTGTGTTCATAGACATTGCTGGGAAGTAGCCTACTCACTTTAATAGTCACCAATGCATGGGCTCCAATTGTTACAAATGTCTCAGGTTAGCTCTGGTCCAAGGCGTTCGTGCGCGTTTCTCCAATATAAGTGAAGGAACGCACAATAACGCACTTGACCAGAGCTATCAGCCAGGTCAACATACTTACTTACCATGGTTGGTTGAACTTGAATTATCTTGATTTAGTTCGAAAAAGTATTAAATGTAGACAGGTGGTTGAAGTCAAACCTGTCTTAACCAGGACGCCCCGGCCCTGGTCTGAATAATCTAGTTATTGTCCAAATTACCCAATAATTAGTTGGCTGCTATATTGTCAGCTAACGTTAGCAAACCCGTTTTACAGTTTCTGTAGCGGAAAAAAAGAGAAGGCCAACTTGATTTTTCAGAGCGGTTTTGGTTAAGTGTTTTTTTTGTACGTGATTCTTCTGCCACAATAATCCTCGTATATAATTGTATTGAAAATATGACTAGTCGTATGAATTGCAACACCAATTTCCACCTGTATTGCTAGCCAGTAGTAGCTAGCGAGCAAGAGGGAATGAGAACTCGCACTGCGAGAAAACCCATCAACATTACATTAATTTTTAACTTGCATTCGTCGAACGTCCGACAATCATTTCTCTATGGTTCGATTAAATGATTGTTATAATTTTAAATCGAAAAGGCATCGAAATGTGGCTAATCTTGGAAGTCCGATGATTCCCGTCTGCAAAACATTTACCGCGTGGGATTTGAAGTTGCCGGAGGACGCGTCGTGTTGATTATGACAGGTTGTAAAGAGCGCTTTTCTGTCGGAATGACCAAACGTGTCCAGCAGATGGGAGTAACTGAAAGTCACTATGATCATAAACAAGCAGCTATTTTTTTTTTTTGTTGATGCATTTTGATCTCCATTTCTACAGTATTTAGTTAGTTTACACCGAAAAATAATAACATGATCAGACAGTAATGTGTTTTATTATACAAGGTCAGACTTTTATTCTTATTCAATATTCTTTATTTAATATTGGTCTGTTTGTCAGTCACACAATCTATTCACATGGACCACAATTATTTTCTGTTTCATGATACCCTTTTCATATTTCCACTTTCAGTAAAAGTCACTGTCATCATCATCGATGTCATAATCTATCACTTGAATTTCATCTTCTTTCTTCAATGTTTCCTTCTCTTCCTCCTCTTGCTCCACCTCTTCCTCCTTCTCGTCGTTCTCTTCATCCTTCTTGGTCTCTTGATCTCTCTTTCGGCGATAGTCCCAGTATATCCCAGTCAAAGTCTTTGCCGCTTCCAGAGAGACCTTGAGTTTTCCCATAACCTCTTTCTCTTCATCCACACTGACAACTATTTAGGGAGAGAGAGAGAGAGAGAGAGAGAGAGGGGGAAGGGGAGAATGAGTGGGAAGGAGAGATGGAGAGAGGAAGAGAAAGAGGAGTGGTAGAGATAGAGAGAGGGATGAGTAGAGTAAGAATTGTAGTGCATAAGGAAGGAGAAATTATAGAATATGTCACAGAAATATTTACAACAATAGAAATATGGAATCTTACTGTCGATCTGCCGCTCTGTGATGTCATTTCCTGTCAGCAGCAGTTCCTGTAAGTCCAGGAAAGCGTGGCCAACATCAATACACTCCTTGTCATCATCATCATCCATTGGCTCGTTGACCACTGTGAACTTCAACCTGGGTAGACACACATTATAGCATGTATTGACACTATTGAAAATGGCACATACACATTCATGGGTATCATCTAGTGGTGGCTGGTGGCACTTTAAATCGGGGACGGGGTCATAGTAATGGCTGGAAGGGAATGAATGGAACGGTATCAAAAACCCATGTGTATGATAACATTACATTCCGGCCATTACGGTGATCTCTCTCTCGCTCTCGCTCTCGCTCTCTCTCTCGCTCTCTCTCTCTCACACTCTCTCTTGCTCTCTCACCTGCCCTGGTTGGGGTCAGTTCCCTCTAGCATGGTGTACAGGTACTGTCTGAGTGGGGCTGCCTCAGCGCTGTCCACATAGATGACTGGGAGAATGGAGGTAAATCAAAAAGATATGGTGAAACAGGGAATTTGAGTGAGCTGATACCTGCATTAGAATAGTAGTATCAATACCTAGACCAGTCCAAACACACACACACACACACCTCGTGTGAAGTTGTAATGTATCTCCTCCCCGTCCGATGGTTTACGGAGGGACATGGGTGTCTCCGTGGTTTCCATGGGAACTCCCAGGAGGCGGTACTCCACATAGACGCGCTGTACTGATTCATCCAGAGCCACTCGGGAGGTGGGCTCAAAAGAGAGTGAGAGAATCTCCACTCTCAACTTGTCTCCCTGAAACACAGAAATAAAGATTTCTTACACTTTTTTTCAGCCATTGTATTTGCAATTAAAATTATAGAAAAATTTAGTATGTACTGTACTTTTTCTATTTTTCTCATTCTTAACTCAATCAGTCAGTTGGTCACCAGACCCAATTGATTGATTAATTGATTGATTGATTCTTACCTTTCTGATTCTCCTTGAAGATGGAGGGATAATGATGACGTCGCTACGGTTGGAGGTCCTTGATTCTCTGGATTCCATGACCTCACTATCCACTACAGTGGGAAGCAGAACCAATGACTGTTCATGACATCAGGATATTCTTATTCAACACCAGGACAAAAGTAATTTATTGTTCTTAAATGGGATATAGATAGATAGCACTGTATTTAATGATCACCTTTGTCCCTTTTCTTCTCCTCCTCCTCCTCCTCCTCTTCCATAGACACCTGTTCCAGTGAGGGGATGTCCTGAGAGGGAGGAAGAGATAAAGATGTCAAACGTTCACTCTTAACGTATGATGATCAAATCATTATACTGCGTCTCTATTCCTTGCAGTCTCTTTAGTCTTATACACACCTTTGAAATGTGTTCCTGTTTTTGCAACCTGCATTTGTTCCCTATTATCTCTCCGACATGTATTCACATTTTTGCTCTGCTATTTATTCCCACTCACCTTAACATAACTCTTATCATCGCTGGCGGAGCTCCTGGTGGAACGAGCTGAGTCAGGTCGAGATGGGGTCAACTCTGACAGAGGCGAACTCTGACCTCTGACCTCAGGTAACCTCCGAGGGATCGCCTGCTTCCTGGCGGGCGACTGGGAGGGCGTGGTTTGACTCGTCCCAGGTGTCAGAAGGAGTGTGGCTTGGTAAGCAGGTGATCTAAGAGGCGTGGCCCGTTTTCTCGCTGGAGACTGGAGGGGTGTGGCGCCACAGGGTTCCGGTGATGTCCCAGGTGTGGCTTGCTCTGATTGGGCGTCGGATTGGGGTAGTCGCAGTTTGATTGGTGGAGGCCGGGGCTTGGGCTAACAGGTACAGAGAGTTATAACTCAGTATCTCTGAGTAACAGAGCATATACTTTGTTACCTATTCAGATGATAATGGTTGGTTGTTTGTGTGCAAGTGTGTGCCATACCTGAATGTTGGTCTCTTTTTGTGCAGCAGGTCTGTCCACTCTGGCTGACTGAAATAAGGAGCATATAAAGAGAGGTAGAAAAAGGTTGTAAGATAAAGTAGATGCTAACAATGAATATGACCTGTCTATCTAATTTATTTCTATGTAAAAGTAGAATGTGAACCGTACCTTCACTCTTGGCTTGGCAATAGGCCTCGGCAGTTCCTCTACTCTCTCGCTCCTCCTCTCCATCTCTCTCTCCACCCTGTCCGTCTTCTTGTGTGTTTGGGTGCTGCCCTCTGGTGGTTGGAAGGGGTACTTCCACCGTATGAACACGCGGACCATCCCCCGCGGACCGCCACCCGTGTCCCTCAGAACATAGTCACCTGAGAGTACGGAAGGAATTAAAGAAGTGAGGCAGGAAGGAAGGAAGCAAGGTACAGAAGGAAGCATGGCTCCTGGGTGCGACCGAAGTTTCCCCTAGGTACAGATCTAGGATCAGCTTCATGACACCAATTGTTCACACCCCTCTTGTTGAAGGAGAGAACATTTTGCAGGTTTAAAGCTTATTTCCTGCAATTATATACATTTTGCCATGGGATGGAGACTTTTTTTTTTTGTGCATTTTAAATCTAATTTCCTTCTATTCTACACATGTTGTCATGGTGTGCAGAGACAATTATGCAGTTTTAAAGCTAATTTCCTGCGATTCTACACATTTTGCCATGTCTTATGTGTTTTCATACAACACAATCAATGGGCAAAAAAAACTAGCTAAAAAATGTTAGCTGACATGGGCTAGTTGATCTGGACATTTCTGACAAGTTATAAATAGCTCTCTAAGGTATGCAATGACTGACATGACAAGGGGAAAACTGCTGATTCACTACCCAGTTTCAAAATTGCAACTTTCAGGAGTAAGTTTACTCCAGCTCAGCACTAAGACACCTGACGTTTCTAATCAAGGGCACCCTGCAGCTCTACAGAATTGGTGATAGATAGGGTAAGATCAGGGTTGATGACAAATGTCATTTTCCAACCTCTGATAGGTCGTCCTGCTGCCAAGGCGCGGAGCGGTATGGGTGTCTTGGCCAGGTAAGCAGGCGGAGCCTCATCATCACTGTCATCAAACACATAGACCCAGAGACTGCCCCCTCTTAGGTACTCCAGAATGTCAGTGGTCACGGCCAGAGGGTAGCTGACTGTGTCGTTGAACAGCGGGTTGGCGCTGCACGGCATTGTGGGGGAAGCATGAGGCGGCAGGTCGTAGAGACGGTATATGAGGTAGGCGTCCGGAAGTAATCCCGGCCAGCGGGCGCTGAGGCCCACACAACGCTCCAGCACCACCTCCAGCTCGTTGGGTATCCCTCCGCCATAGTCAAATAGTTCCTGCTGTAGTGGAAAATAACATTGTGCATAAATTCAACCACCCAATGATTCTTTGGTCTTTTAAGAGCAGAGCTAGGCCTGCAAAATTCTGTCAACTTTCCCCAAATTCCCAGGTTTACCAGAAATCCCAGTTGGAAGATTCCTGGAATCAGGAATAAACTGGAAATAAGCTGGAGATCCGGAAATCTTCCAAGTAGGATTTCTATAAAACCTGGGGATTTTAAATGTAAAATTGTCTCAGTAGCCTACCTCATGCACACTGTCCTCTAAGCCTAGAGCTCTCTGGGCCCAGGTGGGGCTCCACTGTCTCTGTGGACTGATGGTCCTTCTGTCCATCAGCCTGACAGTCATTCGATCTGCTCCTCTCTCTGTCATTCTGTCCGTTCCTCTCTCTATCAGTGTGTCCATGGGCTCCGCAGGAGGGAAGAGACGCACCCAGAAGTTCAGGATCCCGATGACATCTCCCTCAGCGCCTTCAAGAAGAGTCTCAGTGATCATACTGGTTTACACAGTATGTCATATTACTGGTATACTGTATATCTAATGCTTCTACTGGCCCACATTTGCATGGCCTCGCATAGTGTCTGTTAATAATGAAGTACATTAGAACACGACAGTGTTTGATCCATGATAGCTGAAACCATTTTTGCTGCAATTTAATAACACCAGGTGATGCTAAGACTTACCTACGATGTTGACTCGTCCACTCACCCGCTCCCCTCTCCTCTCTACCGCTCCAACCAGTGGCACCTGCGACCTCCCTCGGGTCACGAAACGCACCCCTCCCAATGCCTGGTGCAGCTCCACCAGCACCCCTCCCCCCTGACCTCCCAGCCTCCCCAAATCCCTGGCAGAGAGGGGGTACTTTGATGTGAACCCGTAGTTGGGCTCCCCTCCCGAAACCAGGGGTGTGGAGTGCATTTCAAAGTCCAGGAGGGCGTAGGTGCAAAAGGTCACAACCTCTTCGCCCCTTGACCCCGTCCCGTCCTGGGCACCCCCCATTGTCCGTAGCCCCCCAGGGGTGAAACCTGCCCCCCTAAGGTGGATCTCCAAAAGGGATTCCCCTGCTCGTAGTTGAGAGAAAGTGGTGTCGTCTTCAATGGGCTGTACCACTTCCTGGTCCCTCCCGGGCCAGGTGTACTGTAGTGGTATGTTCCGTTTGTAGTTCCTAGGGCTGTAGGCTAACTCCTTCAGCTGGGCTTTAAAGAAGAAGAAGAAGTTTTCAAGATATTGGACTTTTAAAAAGCAAAGTGTAACTTGCCACATCATCATGAAAATGTATCATATGACGATGTGGTAAGTAATGCCGCGTTCACATGCTAGTCGTAACTAGGAAATTCTGACATTCCAACTAGCATGTGAACGCGGCATTACACTTTGCTTCTTGAAAACCATATATCTTGAAAACATGACTGCTGACATTTTGGGACTGTATCAACAGTAGACTAAGGAAAAAAATAATATATATATATATCGTTTTTGAGTGGATTATCCCTTTAAAGAATAATTATTTAGATACCAATTGAATGAATAAGGGATTTCTTATTCAAACATTATAAGTTGTCACACTTTAGAATAGGGAACACATATTGAGGTACTATGCTCTTATTGGTCCCACATTGAGACTGCTTACTAGTCTGTTTCTTGTCTAATTTGCTCTTTATCAACTATTAATACTCTTTATAATAATCTTTATTATAGCTAATAATTATGTTATTAAGGATTGTCCAGTAAAACATGACTTATAATGTTTGAATTAGAAAACACTTAATTGAGGCCTAATATATGTCTAATAAGACATTATAAAGGCCTTATAAGCTACTAATATACACACTTTTGTACTACAAATTAGTGCGTAATATGTGTACCTTCAAATAAAAAGTGTTACCACTTTCTTCTTACCTTGTAAAGTGTTGATTT